>CM061487.1:3607500-4187499 GCA_030867185.1 Tagetes erecta
TTATTTATTTAGTATGTCAATATTTTACTTAAATTAAATAGAATTAAATGCTTGGTTTTATGATGTAGTTTTTTAAATATAATTTCGTATATAAAAGAGTTATATATGCTTATAAAATATTGACGTATTTAATTGTTGCCAATTACCAACTTTATCTTAAAGTTTCATTTTTATACATTATCAAATATAAACTGACTAATGCATAACCTAGTATGAGAGAGTTGAAAATTTAAATACCTTCAAATTTTTTAAAATTCTACTAAATATTAGGGGATCAAAATGTGATTAGTGTTATTAATATATATTATTATATGTATATTATATCCATATATTTTAAACTATTATTACAAGAAAAACTCTCAAAAAATAACACATAACCATAAAAGTCCTCAAATCATACACCTAAGTAAAATCGATTTAACTTTATTGTATTAGAGATTAATGCGTTGAAGCAAAAACCATATTATATCTTTTAGTTTTTTTAAAAAATCGGTTTATCCCATATAGTGTATGTTTGTAAATAATTGTTAGGACAACCCTAAAAAAATTTCCTAACAACCCTAAAAAATTTTCCTAGCTAATGCCTTTTTCCTTATAGTGCATGTTGGTGTGTTATCACCCAAATTTAATTTCCAAGCACAACCTATTTAATTTATCAATCATCTTGGTTCAAGTAGTAATTATCTTAAGGTACATAAAATTTTATAAAATGATATGATCGTGAGCTAAAGTCTCACTTGAGATAAAAGAAAATTTTCTTTGGTGGGCCATGAAAATTTCTAACATAAGGTGAGTTTTCTTTTGATATGAGAATGAAAAAGAACGGTGGCCTATGAGTGATCGAAACTGTCATTAGAACCTATTTAGTTTAATTATTTTTTATGTAGTAATATCATAAAGATTTAATTGCATATTTACCCCTATAAACACCCTTAAATGCATATTTCCCCGACTAAAAAAATCAATTGCATATATACCCAATGTTAACTAAATTTCTTTATTAAAAATGGGTATATTTGCAAATTAAAGTTGTTTATAAGGGGAAATATGCAATTGATTTTTTTGGCTGGGGAAATATACATTTAAAGTGTTTTAGAGGGGGAAATATGCATTTAACCCTATCATAAAAAAGAAGTAGAATAGTTTTTTATGAAGTCTCAGTTTTCAATCCGGTCAGGATTGATTAATATTAATAATATAAACTACATGCCCATGTAAAATCATGAAGCCCCTTGAATGACATTATGCGACTTGTGACAATCAACTCATCAATAGGATGTTAAGAGGGAGATGAGAAGCTTTGCATCTCTTGTAGGTCATAGGTTCAAGTTTAGACATTAACATAATTTGATGTAAATAATATAAACGGCTGTTGTTAAAAAAAGTCATTAATGGGCTTCATAAAAAAAATAATGTAGTGGTTGAAGCCTCGTTAATGATTGGAAGAAATGTCATTTCTCCCCCCTTTTTTCATAGGATATCATGTAGGTTAACATTTTTATTAAGTCTCATGTCAAAAGGAGTATGAGAAATGACATTTTTACTCCGCATGTGATAGAGATTTAACGGAAAGTTAGATGCAATTAGTGTTCGGAACCATTTCTATCAGAAAATAAAAACACAAGGACTAAAACTGTTAAGGTAAAACTGAAACTGTTAATGATATCAAAACACATAGACTAAAATTACAGTTTACTCTAATTTGTAAATAACAATTGTTACATGTAAAAATACTAGAATGCCCAAAAACGTTATAAGGGCCAAAAAAATTTACTGAAATAAAAAAATCTAATCTAGTATTGTAGAAATGATTTGATTTGAATAAAAGGGTATGAAGTGTAATAATATAAAAGATGAAGGGGTAAGAATTTATGCGTGCGTGTGGGTGAAAATATGTCAGGGAGGATCAGAAGTAGATTAGAGTAGAGTAGAGTAGAGTAGGGAGAGTTTCAGAGAGTAGGCTTTTACCTGAACCTGTCTCTTGCTAGCTGCACACATTGCTAGCTACAATACATTACATTACATTGCCCTTTTAACTTCATTTTTACTTCATAATATTGATATATTTATTTGTTTACATGAAAATTACTATATATTTAAAAAGAAACTTCATGAATAGTGAACTTTTATTTTTTATAATTTGACCACTATAGTTTTATAAGTTTTGTATTTTGATCATCAAAGTAAAATGACTCTTTTGTAAATAAGTTGAGTTTAAGGTAGTATTGTTTATGTTTTGCATTTTGGTTATTATAGTTTTTGTAGATTTTGCATTTTGGCTACCAAAGTAGAATGATTTTTTTCTAGATAAGTTGAGTTTAAGGTAGTGTTGTTTTATGTTTTACATTTTGACCACCATAGTTTTTGGCCACCAGAGTCGAATGACTCTTTTAGAAATAAGTTGAACTTGAGGGACAATTAGTTTGTGATTGCTTTATAATCCTTGGATTCTTGGAACAAGCATATATTATTTTTTGTTTCGCACTCATGCTTCTGGCGTCTTTTCTGGTTGTCTTTTTTTGTTTTTTAAATCGACGATGAATGGTGGTGGTGGATGGAAGATGGTGACGAATGGCGTATGGTGGTATCCTTTTATTACGAGATTCTACAAAGAGGGACGGTGACCAGCCGTTGCACCGTAGATGTGTTTCATTGTGATGGTGTTGTATACAATTGTTTCATTATGTTTGTTCGAAGTTGAATGACATTTGTTTTATCATTGATTTTAGCACATGTATAGTTTAACTTTAAACACATGTGATGATGGAAATTTAACGTTATACAAATGGCTCGCACAACGTGCGAGCGCTATATAATCCTAGTTTTATTTCATTTGATTTGATTTCACATAAAACTTAACATAATTTACGATAAAGTGGCAGATTAACAAGCAAACAAGCTGTTTGTTAGTGATCGTCTTTTTAAATTCAATGTTGTAGTTTGTTTAGTGTGTTTGGTTGTACGTTTTAGTTTTCGCATCTTACTAATGATCGTCTTTTTAATAAACTGCCATTTAAAATACAAACAAATAAGCTGCACCGTAAAACAATGCTTTACCCTTAGATGTCCAGTCAACTGTTGCGCCTCAACGCATTTCGGGGAGAACCAGCTAGCTCTAGGTTCAAGTGACATTTCACCCCTAATTACAACTCGTCTGCTGATTCTTCAACATCAGTCTGTTCGGACCTCCACTTAGTTTCACCCAAGCTTCATCCTGGTCATGGTGACAATTGCCCTACGAAGACTCGCTTTCGCTACAGCTCCGATGGGTTCCCTTAACCAAGCCACTGCCTATGAGTCGCCGGCTAATTCTTCAACAGGCACACGGTCAGAGCCCCAGGCTCCTCCCACTACTTGGGGCTTACGGTTTCATGTTCTATTTCACTCCTCGATGGGAGTTCTTTTCACCCTTCCCTCACGGTACTACTTCGCTATCTGTCACCCAAGAGTATTTAGCCTGGCAAGGCGGTCCTTGCTAGTTCACACGGGATTCCACGTGCCCCATGCTATTCGGGTCTCCTTTTTAGTAGTGAAACCGAGTCTACTAAAAATAAAACCGTGACATTTAGGTTTAATGGGGAAAAGGCGGACGGCCGGCCTGGGCCGATTTTTAGGGGCCCAAAATTTAAAAAAGTATATTTATATATGAAAGAAAAGCATAGTGTAGAGGATCGAACACAAGATCTTTGGATTAACTTTCAACACTCTAATCATTTAAGTTACAACTTTTTTTTAGTTTTAGTTTGTTAATATATAACAAGTATTTCTCTAAATTTTTTTTCTTTATTTTCTCTTTTTTTTTTCTTTTACTTAATTTATTTTATTTAATTTTTTTTATGATTTAACATTTAGGGCTAGTTAAGGCAAGGTTTTTCGACGTAGCTTTTGGTTATAATTTTTTGGTTTGGTTTCGGTTTTCTTTTTGGGGTTTAATACTTTTATTTAGGTTTCTTAGGTTTAACTTTTATGTTTAGGAGTGATGCTGGCAGGTTTAACTTTTTTTTGGAGTGGGAGGGCGCGGATTTAGGCTTTCATCAATTATCATCATTGTGCAACCAATTGTTAACTTTAGACTTTAGGTCCGAATATTTTACTCGTTCAACGCCCAATGAATTTTGAAGATTCGTAGGACTAACCCTGTGAATGACCTTTGAAACCCTGGTCAGGAAGTTCATGACCATCGGGGCTAAGAATCCAAATGTAGAAAGACAACAAGATAAAAACATGTTGAATCTTTAGACAAACTTTCTCATGTTTCAAATCAGTTAGGAATTGTTCTTGTTAAAAAATATATAATGTTAGGGAGTAAAGACGTAAAGTGTTAAGGTTGACGTCCTGATCTTTCAATGTTATCAAACTCAAGGTCGAAATGCAATTTACTCTAAAACGTGAGAGGTATAATTTTCTTTTCTTTAACTAATCTACTTCTCACCTGTGGGACACGTGAGACCGTGAGAGGAAACTGATAGTATCTTGGACGGAAAATCAACTATGGGTGGTCTTGTTAAAGAATATAATGTTTGGGACGTAAAGTGCTAAGATTATAGTAAACATGTTAATGATGTCAAATTCCAGGGACAAAAAATGTAATTTGCTCGCAATTTTGTTATGGAACGAGCAAATATTATAGCAAGAGGCTAAGCAACCAAAGTATATATTGTACTAGGTTTAATACACGTGTGTTACACACAAGTTAAATAATAATATTTATAAAGAAACTATAATCATTATGTTTAAGCATTTGTAAAAATTTAATATTTAAGAATTTGGCTCCATCAACTCATGTATGATGAAAATTTTCACTCAATTTTCCCTCTCAAACTTTCTATTATAAAACAAACTACATTTAATACATGTGTGTTACACACGAGTTAAATAATAATATTTATAAATAAATTATAACCATTATGTTTAAGTATTTGTAAAAATTTAATATTTAAGGATTTGGCTCTATCATCTAATGCATAATAAAAAATTCCACCTAATTTACTCTCAAACTTCCTATTATATAACATATATTTTTCTATAAAAATGCTCCCATAAAAATTGAATTATTAGATAGATATCCCTCCAAATAAAATGACACACCTAAAACCTTGATGTAACATCCTGTTTTATAGATGAAATAAACTATTTGAAACTTATGTATCAAATATTGTTAGACGAGCAAGAAACGGGTAAAACCATAAGTTAATAACTAATGAAATGTTGTTAGATTATGTACTAATAACAATGAGTTAATATAATACATATATTTATGTAACGTATATGTATATTTGTGTAATTGTGTTTATCAAAAAGAAAGAAAACGAAAATAAGGGTGTAACAGGCAAATATGATATACATGTGTTCAATAAATATGTATTATATTATGAATAAATATTATTATACAAAGGCCAAAGATGTTACAAATAAAATGGAACGGTTAGTTCACTAATTCATTAAAGGCAAGAGAATAGATATACAATGTTTACATGATCAGAATATATTCATGAGTCATTCAAAGGTTATACGTGGGGGATATTAGTGATTTCACTTGGCCCTTACGAAAACATAAAAAATATATATTAATATTTTATAAAACCTCATCATTACTTGCCTAAGAATGAGAGACTGGTTTGTATATAATACTCAAAGCCGCCAAAGATTTTTGTATATATATATGAACACCAAAGGTACAAAGGTTTTAAAAACCATAACAACAATTATTTATCAAAGTTATACGAATGGCTTTTGAAGAAATGAGTTCACTAAAGGAGGATAATATAAAATAGGTATACTTTGTGTGAGTTTGATGAAGGTTAGTAGTAAAAGAAAACAAGTGGTGGTATTGATAATATATGGTTTCTAGCCAAGAGTCGTATCTGTTAGCTAATATCAATAAGAGAACGAGTGGGTTGATGAGTGTCGTTCATAAGTTACTGACATCGGAAGGTAAGTACACTAACTCGTAATTAAATCATTTTGAATAATTATTAACATGTCATATGTGTTATTTACTATGAAACTGTATTATTTTGTAGAGATGAAACATGTTTAAATACATGTTATATGTTGTTATAATTATGCATGACTTTTGGGAATGATTTATGGGATTTTTATCTAAATATGTGTATTGATAGTTTAAAATGAGCTATACAATAGTGATAAATCCCATGGGGTTTGGGTATTGAACCCTATTTATAAAATAATAAATAGTGGAGTTAATAATCCTCAAGGGTTAAACCTATAGAAAATCTGTGTGAATTCCAACGGAGTAACAAGGATTAAAATAAATTACGGAGTTAATAATCCTTAAAGGGTCGAAAGGACCCATAGGAAATCTGTATGAATTCCAAAGGAGTAATGAGGATTAAATATAAGAGTGGAGATAATAATCCTCACGGGTCAAACCCATAAGGAAATCTGTGTGAATTCCTACGGAGTAATGAGGATTAAATATAAAAAAGTGGAGTTAATAATTCTCAAGAGTTTTTATTAAACTCATAAGGAAATCTGTGTGAATTCCAATGGAGTAATGTGAATTAAATAAAACAATTTTGGGTGTTGATCCCAAATAAAAGAAAATATGTTTTGAGATAAAAAGAGTGTACTTACTTAGCGAAAGCTAATAAAAATATTTTTAAATGTTTTCAGGAAAAACGCCTCTGGATACCAAAAAGCTTCATGGACGCGGCTGGACGAATGAAGAACCCTACTCTTATGTTTAATATTTTGTAAAATAAAGTCGTTGTCAAACAATCTAGTTTTTGTTATAATAAATATATACTAAAATGATATGTCACTATGAGTGGCTAGTTTTTGAATGTAAACTGAGACATACTCTGACAATATAAAGTATTATAAATTAAAAAAACGGGTTGTTACACTTGATGTATTAGATAGACATATATATTACATTATGGTTGACTTTTTAAGCCGTGTAGTGAAGCAAATGTAAATTTAAGAGTGGTACTCATGAGAGTGTGAGTTAACTATTTAAAACTACAAGGAACACGTCTCTCAAAAGTCAAAACCACTCTTCGTGAAATTTGATATCCGGTGTAAAATATTATTATATAGTTTGACGATACAAATATAGAAGAAAGTTAGCTCATGGTACAACATACAACCGGTTTACGTTTTCCTTTTAGAGTTATATTTATGGAAATATATCATATTTACTTAGACGAGATGATAACTTTAAAAAAACGATCTATGTAATATTTATGGTGACCATTTGAAGCATTTAAAATCATAAAAAAATGAGATTTTGTTTGAGGATGTAAATCCATCATTCTTCTCAAAGGTAATATGTCAATAAGGACAAAGGCATAGTGTAGTCGAAGACAAAGAATCAAACGAGGGACATATATCCAATGCCTAATTTTTCATTTGAGCTAAGTTAATATTAATTTTAGTTTTTTTCTTGTATGTTTTGCTTTATTGTATTGTTTGTTCAAGTTCTCTTGTTATAATGTTAGAGTTTCAGCTATTTGCTATCCTCTTCTTCTTTTCATTGGCTTAAAAGGGACATAATCATAACTCCAAAAGATCTTGGCGGTCTTGATATTGGTTCCCTTAGAGTGATGAAACTTTCCCTCTTAGGTAAGTGGTGGTGGAGAGCGAAACTGACTCCAACTCTCTGTGGTTCAAGGCTATCAAATCCCTGTACTACAACAACAAGATGTTCTTTCCTCTGCCTCTTAAGCCCTCAATTTCAGGTATGCGGAACATAATCTCCATAAACAAGGATCTACTAACTTTATCTATTGATTTGTGTCACAGTATTAGTGGAGCTCTTGGAAAAAGGGACAAGTTTATGTTTTGGAGTGACATTTGGATTGGTAATGCCACGCTTGGTGATCAATTCCCTACCATTGCCAAGGTGGCAAGCTCGTCAGATTGCAACATAGATAAATGTTACGTCTTCAACAATCCCTTGGAAGAGACCTTTCAACTCTATCGAAGAGCAAAACCAATGGAACATTTGTAAAATACTACTGGACACTATGACGATCACAAATGGTTTGGATTTTTAGAAATGGGAACACAACAATGATTATTCATTTATTTCTTATCACGTTCTCTTCGTAAATCTATTGAGCAGAAAATGTTCCCTAATTACAATGATCATTATGAATAGAATAAATGGCTTACCATAAAGGTCAACTTCCTACACTAAAGAGCTCTTCTCAATCGTCTTCTACTTGACAAGCTTTGATTGATAGAGGCATGCGAATCAATGATTTGAGGTGCCCTCTTTGTCAACAAAATGATGAAAATGTTGACCACATTTTTTACTTTTGTTCCCTTGCTCGGATGGTGTGGGCTCATGTAGGACGTTGGATCCGTCTTCCCATATTGCAAGCCATTTATGAATAGAATAAATGGCTTACCATAAAGGTCAACTTCCTACACTAAAGAGCTCTTCTCAATCGTCTTCTACTCGACAAGCTTTGATTGATAGAGGCATGCGAATCAATGATTTGAGGTGCCCTCTTTGTCAACAAAATGATGAAAATGTTGACCACATTTTTTACTTTTGTTCCCTTGCTCGGATGGTGTGGGCTCATGTAGGACGTTGGATCCGTCTTCCCATATTGCAAGCACATTCACTAAAGAAGACGATGGACACTTTAAATTACGGCTTAAAGAAAGGCTACATCCATCAAAAGGGGGTTGACTATCTTTAAAGCTACTTTCTGGTGCATTTAAAAGTCCAAAAATGAAAGAATATTCTGTGGTACTACTCTCTCTTTGATTATGGTAATGGACGACATAAAGTTTTTAAGTTATCAATTGGTTAAGTTTAGAGCCAAACTGAGTAATTTAAACTGAGTTAAATGGTCTTCATTTAATATTTTGAATGTATGAAAAAAAAATTTCCTATGTTGTTTTTCTAGCTTTTTACCATCTTTAGTCTCTAATATATCTTGCCATTCAAAAAAATCATAAAATATATATATTTTTTACTCGAAGTAAATTATGGATATCATTATATCAAGATAGACTTTTAATATAATAAATATATAAAATAAATTTTGCAGAAAAGTAATTATTGGTTTTAGAGCTATAAGTTATTAAGTTGTTTGTATTAATTTGATTTTAAATTTATTTTAGAAAAAGAAAGTTAACACGTGAGTGGAATTTGGGGGAAAAAGAGGGCAATTAATTGGTTGGTGGTGACACAAGGCTACTCTATGTCTCTTTGCTTCCTCACTCAAGTAAAAGATACCAACCACAATTACCATGGACGTCTCTATAACCAATGCAAACAAATTCACTATTTCTAATATTATTATTATATTATTTTTAACCGTGTTTTTACGGTTTTTTTATCAAAAATAAAATGAGGTAGTTGAAAATTTTATTTATTAATATATTGTAGTTGAAAAAATATATACTAATAAAGTAAAACCTCTATAATTTAATACTCGACAAATTAATAACCTCGATAAAATTAATAATTTGTCCGGTCCCAACTTGGGACCAATACAAAATTGGACATCAATCGATAAAATAATAAGATAATAATTTTTTTGAGATCCAAGTGTACATGTACTGGTCCCAACAAAACTATAAATTAATAATTACTTAAAATATTCAATTCTAAGATTGCCTAGTAAAAAACGAATCTATAGTAACTTGTTTTTTTGTTGAACTTCAAGTCTATGTTGATTTCATCTTTAATTCTCCTCATTGCATTTAAGAGTTGGGGGATTGCCTTCTCATATTGAAACAAAAAGTTATGAAGAGTTGTTGCCGCTTGCAATGCTTCTTTCCGAGTGACCGGTTCCAAAGCAACTGAATCATCCTCAACTTCGTCATCGATGGGATTTTCAACGGTATCCGCCACAATTTCCTCAACACTCTGAACCTTGTAACATTCGTTATTTTCACCAGGATAATCTAGCAAGTGATTCACATCCATTTTGTGCCGATAATGCATACCCGTAATCAAGTTCTCAAGCTCATGAATGTCATCTCCAAAATTCACATCGTTTGCATCACTTGAGCCGGTTAGACTCGCCGAACGAATTTTACAGTGTCGAAAACAATTTTCATAGTAAAACTTCTTTAAATTAATAAATTATTAATTTATCGATATAATAATATCTCGTTTAATTAATAAATTATCCCGGTCCCAACGTTATTAATTTATAGAGGTTTTACTGTATGTTGTTGTTTAAGTAATTCCAAGTAAGGTGACACTAAGTAAGAGAGACATTTATCCAGGTTCGGAGGAATGTTTATTGTGATTTGAAAATCAGGAGACGGGTGATCACGTCCTCATAAAGTGCCTTTGCCACTGCCATATGGAAGAAACTTTCAAGATGGCACGGCCGAACTATTCCTTCGGATGACTCGATTAGAGAATGCATTGACTTTCATTTGGGTATAATGGGTCAAAAACTTAAAAAGAAAAGTTTGGAAGTAATTTTAATGGCTGCAGGATGGCACATATTGTTGGCAAGAAATAGTTTGAATTTCAATTCTACAGTTTCTTCGGTTGACGAGGTCATGGAGAAGATTATAGTGTATTCGTATTTGTGGCTAAAACATAGAGCGAAAAGAGCGGATGTCGTGTGGCATAAATGGTGTAGAGATCCTATGTAGTAGTGTTGTTTTGTGTTGTTGTTGGTTGTTTTGTTTGGGTCCTATCGTCTTGCTACAAGCCCGGGTGTGATGAACAAAATTTGTTGTTAAAAAATGTTGTTTTTTAAGTTTTTTTATTTTTCACTCGTATTCTCATTAGATAATTACAAACAAAAAAAATTCTTCATGTTTTTCTTAATCTTAAATTAACAGATGAACACTTTTAAGTTTTTAAATTTTTCTTTCACATAGCTCTTTTAGTATTCCAGGGTTAATCAATTTTTTTTAACTTCCTTCAAAATATTTTTTAAAATTGATTTTTTAAATTATTTTTAGTTTAAAAATTACCTACATGTGACTTTCATATGTGTAAGTTAAACAAATAAACAAAAAATTTTCAGTTTTATTTTTTGAATATCACAATTGATGAATAAATATTACATTTTAATAATTATTTATATGTTAAAAGGTTTTAGTTGAAAAAATGAAGAACTTAGTTATTTTTTTTCCGTAATATTTGATTAATATATGTGTGTGTATATATTAAATTGTCAGAGTATGCTTCAATCGGGGTTAAAAGTTAATTTCAAACATGAGTATGTGATTTAGTTAAATTTAAGAAGGGTGATGCCCATTTCAAACACCTTGAAATTCCTATTGGAGAATGTATGAATAGAATTAAACTTTTTAGACGTCTTCTTAAACAGTTATTGGATTTTAAATTTTAATACGATAAATATGAAATATTGGTCGTTACCACTACCAACTAACACTTTTACTTTCACCACTCTTAACTTACATATAACTTAATTAAATAATGATTTCATAAATATAACTATGTATTTTTTTTAAGGATATTGGTTTTAAACTATCTCAACTATCACCTTTTGATTTCTACCGATCCCAACTATCGAATTGACTGGTAAGCGTCCCAACTTTTATCACTTTGACAACCAACAAGTCTTCGTTAAACTTTTCTTAACGACGTTAATTTCTTTCCAAAATCAAGACCGATGTTTTAGGGTTTTTGATCGGAAGGAGAATAGTAGTCGATTGAGGTAAAAGTTATATCGAAAAGGCACACCAAACGACAAAATTTTTACATCCGATTGACGCACCGTTAGGTTTAAACACCCGATTGAAGCACCATTTCATCGTTCGGAGTGTCGTTTCAAAGTATTTTTTATATCAATCGGCTCGCATTCTCCTTCTAACAAAACCCCTAAATCATCAGGCTTGAAATTGAAAAAACTTAACGTCATTAAAAAAATTTAGCGACTGCATGTTGGCTGCCCAAGTGATAAACAGCGAATTTAATAGTTGAGACCAGTAGAAATCAATAGGTGATAATTGGGACCGTTGAAAACCAATAAACTTTTTTTTGTAACATGAAAAGTATTTCCAACATAAGCCATTATATTCAGGTGACAATAACAAGAAATCACGTCCCGTTTATTAAACAAGTTAAACATATCAACTTATTTACAACATGTATCATGTTCAAACCTAACTCAAACACGAATCATGTTTAAATCTAACCCCAATATGATTATTATTTACAATGCTCATATTTTATAAAACATTACTACCCGTAGATGAGATTATGTTAGTGAACAACATATAATTAGATCAAAAGATGTTGTGTTATTAGATCTAATTAAACTTTTCATTTGTTTAACTATACTTTTTTCACAACTACAATATCCACTCATGCTTCTAAGTGTTCTAAAGGAGACATGCTTGGATCAAAAGATTGCCAAAAAGAACCTAACTTTAAAGAAACATATATAAAATTTCAAACATCTTAACTTGAAAGCAACATAACCCATACAATTGAACCTCACCAAAACCCTATAAAAACCCTTCTCCACACATACATCTCCATTCATACCACAACATCAACAATGGCATACCTCACTTCCTCCAAAAGGACTACACTTTTCTTTGCGTTCGTGTCGGTTTTGGCATGTTCTGCTTTAGCCCACGAGTTCTCAATCCTCGGGTATGCACCGGAGGATTTAACATCCATTCATAAGGTGATTCACCTTTTCGAATCATGGATCGTTAAACATAGCAAATTCTATGAAAGTTTAGATGAAAAACTACATAGGTTTGAGATCTTTTTGGACAACTTGAAGCATATTGATGAGACCAACAAGAAAGTTAGCAACTATTGGCTTGGACTTAATGAGTTTGCTGACTTGAGCCATGAAGAGTTTAAGAACAAGTTCTTGGGGTTCAAAGGCGAGTTGGTTGATAGGAAAGACGAGTCCGTTGAAGAGTTTAGTTATAGAGATTTCGTGGAGTTGCCAAAATCGGTTGATTGGAGAAAGAAAGGCGCGGTTACTCCTGTTAAAAACCAAGGTCAATGTGGTAAGTACAAGTAACAAAACTTAGAGCAAAAGTTGGTTTACATTAGTTTATGTTAGTGATTGAGTATTTGAAAACGTCTATAGGTAGTTGTTGGGCATTCTCGACGGTGGCTGCGGTGGAAGGTATAAACCAAATTGTGACCGGAAATCTAACGGAGTTATCAGAACAAGAACTTATCGATTGCGACACGAGCTTCAACAATGGGTGCAATGGAGGTCTCATGGATTATGCATTCACATACGTCATGAGAAATGGACTTCATAAAGAAGAAGAGTATCCTTATATCATGAGTGAAGGCACATGTGATGAAAAGAAGGTAGCCCTTTTAAACTTAAGATCTCATATAAATATGAATCTAAAACGTATCGCGACACGATGATTCTTAACGGATTTGTGTTATTATAGGACATATCAGAAAAGGTGACGATAAGCGGGTATCAAGACGTACCACGAAACAATGAAGATAGTTTCTTGAAGGCGCTTGCAAACCAGCCGATTAGTGTTGCCATTGAAGCCTCAGGTCGCGACTTCCAGTTCTACAGTGGGGTAAGTCTAAAACACACTCGTACTAAAAAATGACTCGTTTCAAATCAAGAAACTCATCAACCAGTTAAGGATATTCTAACTTTGAAAGTGGGAATGTTGATTATAGGGTGTGTTCGACGGGCATTGTGGGACGGAGTTAGATCATGGAGTAGCTGCCGTCGGATACGGAACAACCAAGGGTCTAGATTACATCATAGTAAGGAACTCATGGGGACCAAAATGGGGAGAGAAAGGGTACATAAGGATGAAGAGGAAGACAGGAAAAGCCCATGGAATGTGTGGCCTTTACATGATGGCTTCTTACCCTACAAAACAAAAATAAAACCACATGAATCTTTACTAAATGGTCCTAACTTTCATTATATGGACCAACTCCTATGACATGTATTTGTAATGTTTCCATTTCTTGGTGTATTAAGTTCTTTTGGTGACAATTGAAGTTGTTCAAATTCTGTTTTTAATGCATATGAAATCCTAGATAGTTATAAAGGGCGGTTCGGATCACGTTTGGGGTTGGTTATATGATAATATCCTAAGCATGTCAACACATTGGACCATTCAGCCTAGAGTCAGGTGTTTATAAACCATTGAAACCGACCAGACTGCCCAAACCGAAGCAAATCGAATGGTTTGATATCACAGTGGTTCAGTTTCAGCAGTTTGCATGTTTAACAATCTGGTTCAAAACTTGGAACAAACCGTTAAACTGGCAAACTAGTAAATCCAATCACTCCGGTTGACCCATTCAACCCATCCAGTTTAGTTTGTCAATGCTTCAGCCTAGAATTATCGTCAAAACCAGTAAAATCAGATCGTACGTGCTACCATAAAAGGGAACTTACAATTTCTACCATATCATAAAAAAGTTACACCTACGAAAAGTAAACCCAAGTAACACTAGTTCCGATTTCCGAATAGCCATATCACAATGATAAATAACATAAAAATACAACATCTAAAACTACAACCGGGTATTTGAACACCCGGTTGACTCAACCGAGCTCTAATAAATCAGAAACAACAAACTAGGTGGGTGTAGAGATGGGGGTACCCGAATTATTGGGTTGTTTTTTGGGTATGTTGTGTTTCATCACTACGACTTCCAGTATGCCGGTGTTCCGGAAAGTGGGTGAGACCAACCTCGGGTCAACCTGACCTGGTAAGTTGAAGGAGATGTTGAAGTTTCCAGATGGGGCTAGTTGTTGGACTCTAGGCTTGTAGTTGTTGGTGGCATGATTGTTGACAAATTCACTCTCTTTGACAAGTCCGTTTATATCAACGCGCCCATCAACACGTATATCGAGCTTTAAATTGCCTGTCATGATATGATATTATCATAATTAATTTAATTTATTCTTTGGGAATTTAACATGCCTATAACAAAAAGACTTGAGCAGGTTTAGAACTTTAGGTATAAAGATAGCATTCAGTAGAGCATGGAGGTTATTGCTAAAAGAGATTGGGTAATGGGTTGAAATGGGTTATTTTTTATTATGGGTCCAAACAGCTCGGTTCGGGTTAGGTTGACCCCCACATAATTAGAAAACTAATCATGATTGCAGAACCATATTATTGCCAAAGTTTCAACCCGCCCCAGACCCATAAGCCTTTACCTATTATTTCTTCTTTGACATGTTTGAGATACAACACAACCAAATTCAACCTATTTATAAGTAAACGGGTTAAAATTTCAATGACCAATAAACACATGCGCATGAAGGTAACAAAACTATAGTAGCAAAGTCAGCTTAATTGCAAATCTACAGCTATAAAACGTGAAATGCCAAGTCACCCTCAAACTTCAAAAATTAACGTTCTCACTTTGCATTTTACGATTCATAACTGAAAATCAAAGGCAGAGAAAAAAAACATGTTGACACATTACCCAGTAATCCGTATTCAAAATTTCAGACATAGGAAATCAGAACCATAAGTAACTCCTAGAGTTCCATAATACTAACTGTGCTTAGAAGTTGGACGGTAAAACAACCTGGGGTTGCAAATAATAACCGTACCGTTAAGGAATGGAATCAGTCTGAACCAGCAGTCATAGTCAAATTATTTCAACTTTCAGCAACCAGTTATAGATATCTAAACAAATACTGCAACAGCACCCATTCGATTTATACAAAAGTATTTTATAGTTTTGATTTTCTACCACTAGTAAACTTCATGCATTTCTGTAAAGGGAAAGCTCAAATATTTTAACACGTCCTAAATCAAAATTCATTCGATATTTAAGAAGTTCCCATTTTTAAAACATTGTGAACATTACAACATGTAAAAAAATATCTTTTTGCTAAGCTTATTCCTTTTGAACAAATTCAAGTGTATAACTTTTTCCATTAATTTCATAACATGTTGTGAACATATTGCAAAAAAACCCAGACCAGTTTAATTTTTTTCCGTCACTAGTAAAAACATGTCCATTTGTTATAAACGAGATTTGACTGTCCATATGTATCTCATAATGTATCAGATAATTGTTTTGATAGAACAAGATGTCCATTATCATTTATTAAAATGTCATATAATGTTTTCCTGAATAGGAGTTTATCAAGGTTTAAGCACAGAATCTCACATTGACCACCCAGAAATGGAGAAAAGATAAACTCTAACAAAAACACACAAAATCCTCACATTTACGTCATTGGTATTCCCTAGTGTTTCCTCTATGAGAAGGTTTCACAGTTGAATGTCATACTAGTGCAGGGACAAAATGGCAAATGAGTACTTACACTGAGGTTTACAAACACCAGGTAGAGAAACCCGAAAAATGTAAGCCTTTTTACATTCACCAATGTCAACGAGACCAAGTGGCGGAGCGTGTTTCGCATCATTAGCTGTGCCAGTCAAAATAACTGGTGATGTTGACTCCATTGTCACTATTACATGGGGCTCACTCATACTTCCTGGGAAATGAACACACAGAAAACAATTAGGGCTGCATTAATAGTTCAAAGAGGGATTCATTTTGTGCATTAATGCACATTTTCTTGCATGCATGCATAGTGTTAAGTATATATTGTATTATTCCAGAAGAATAGTGAGATGGAAATACGTCCACACACACACAGCTATAAGCCTATAAGTCATCGAAAGTCTCCGTACCTTGAAAATTTAATTAATTTAACCGAAGCAAAATGTTAATTCACATAGATACAAACAACAATACTATAAAACAAAGTACCAGATAGTGTTTTTTTACCTTTATTGGTTTGATTAAGCATGAAGTGTGATATCAAGAAGAAGAAATAACAAAAACAGGAAATGAACATATACAATCAAAGTACAATGATTAAAAATGATAACAAGTCATGCCGTACCAATCTTGTCCCCCGGTATCATGACAAAAGTACTATATTATCCGAATAATTTGTATCTTCACATTTTAATTGTAAGTGTCACAAACCAATTCATATACTAGTGAATAACCTAAAAAGGTAATAGTTCAGAGAATGTAACAATCTAAAATTCAAAACCACCACTTTTAGTAGTCCCTATTTTCACATATATGTTCCTCATAAACTTCAAAGAAAATAAGAAATAACAAACATGTAGTCAGTTGCATATCCTACTAATGCGTTCTCATAAATACTGTTGGTATTTAAGAACTAATATATCAATGATAAACAATAGAACAGTGAATTGATATGGCTCAGGAAACAATCGAATCTTTCAATAATCAATGCAGTACATAAACAAGGCCTAAAGGCTGCTATTTATTGACACCAACTAGCTCAACTAAAACCCGAAAAAGACTCATTCAACCTATGGACTCGGACTTCTCAAAACCCTACAGTTTGAGACTTATTCAATTAATATAAAATGAGTAAACACCCCACGTGAGTATACATCACGTGTCTTCGAAAGTTTCCTGAAAACATGCAGAGTTTGAATTATTCTTCATCACCCTCCTGTGATTCAAACTTCTTAACTCCAAGCTTGTGTCTAAAATAAACAAACTTCTCTCTTGCTAGAGATTTAGTCATCACATCTGCTATCTGATTGTGAGTGTTGCAAAAGTGAAGTATAACTTCCTCCTTTCCAATCATTTCCCTAATGAAATGATATTTTATGTCAATGTGCCTTGTTCGACCATCTGTAATAGGGTTCTTTGCCAAATTTATTGTTGATTTGTTGTCACAGTAGATAATAGTTGGCTCTTCTTGAGTGTAACCAAGATCCTTTAGTACCCTTCTCAACCATAGTGCTTGACAAGTAGCACCCGTAGCTGCTATATATTCAGCTTCGGTGCTTGACAAGGCAACAGTAGTTTGCTTCTTTGATCTCCATGATACAACTCCTGCACCAAGTGTAAACACATATGCGGATAGACTTTTTCTATCATCCACACTACTAGCCCAATCACTATCACTGAAGCCCACAAGTTTAACTCCCTGACTTCTTTTATACCAAATTCCAAGTTTGGTGGTACCAGCTACATACTTCAAAATTCTACGTGCTGCTCCCATATGAATCTTTGAGGGTGCTTGCATAAACCTTGATATGAGGCTAACTGAGTATGCCAAATCTGGCCTGGAGTGTGTTAAGTAAAGTAGCCCTCCTATCAAACTTCTAAATTGTTCTTCATTAGATCGATCAGCACCATCTTCTAATTGAAGTTTTTCATTATAGTTCATTGGTGTGACTTCTGTTTTGCAATTTTTCACTCCAAACTTAGCTACCAAGGCTGTTGCATATTTCTCTTGGCTCAAGAAAATTCCTTCTGCAGTTTGTTGCACTTCCAGCCCAAGGAAAAACTTTAGTTTGCCAACATCAGTCATCTCAAAGGCTTGCTTCATTCCATTCTTGAATTCCTTTATCAGATTAAGAGAAGAAGAAGTACAAATGATATCATCTACATATAGACAAACATAGATGACATTACCTCCATCATTTCTCTTAACATACAAGGATGGTTCATTTAAGCTTCGTACATAACCATTATTAAGGAAGTAACTGTCAATTTTTGAATTCCAAGCCCTTGGTGCTTGCTTTAAACCGTACAATGCCTTGTGTAGCTTGTAAACCATGTCTGACTTTCCTGCCACCACAAAGCCTTCTGGTTGAGCAACATAGATGTCCTCTCTAAGTTCTCCATTAAGAAATGCTGACTTGACATCTAGTTGGTAGATCTCCCAACCCATTTGAGCAGCCACAGCAAGAATAATTCTGATTGTTTCAAACCTTGCAACAGGTGCAAAAGTTTCTTGATAATCAACACCATATTGTTGGGAGTAGCCCTTTGCAACCAATCTTGCCTTAAATTTTACTCCCTCACCATTAGCACCTGGTTTTGTTTTAAACAGCCATTTAACTCCAACTAGATTCTTACCAGCAGGTAGATGAACTAGTTTCCATGTCTTGTTCTTTTCTATAGCAAGCATCTCAGCCTTCATTGCCTCTTGCCATTTACTTATTTTTGATGCTTGTTCATAACTTATAGGATCAGCAACTGTTAGAGCAAATTGACATGCTACATCTTCTTCTTCATAACCTGTGTAGTAGTCTTTGAGCCAAGTTGGAGGTTTAATTATTCTTTTGGTTGAGGGGCCCGGATTATTGACATTAGGTGAAGAGATAGGTTGGATGATAGGTTGGGTAATAGGTTGTGTAGGGGCAGTAGGTGATGGTGAAGGTTCATGGAAATTTGTAGGTGTGTTAGTAGGTTGGGAAGTGTGATGGGTAAGGGTAGGGGTAGGTGTAGGTGATTGATTTGTTGGAGTAGAGTGGGGACTTGTACTAGGTGTTGACTCAGAAGTGTTGGGGTTATTTGTACTTTGGTCAAAAGGAAATGGGTCTATAAACACATATTCTTTACTTGGCTCATTAGTATCACAGTTCCATACCCACTTAGTTTTTTCAAGAAATTCAACTTCTCTTTTAGTGTGTATGACCTTTGTTTCAGGGTTATAGAGTCTAAACCCAACACCCTGAGCTGAATATCCGACAAAGATATTCTTCTCAGATCTGTTGTCTAATTTTCTTCTCATTTGAGATGGTACCAACCCATAAGCAATGCACCCAAATATCTTAAGACGAGATACATCTGGCTTCTTACCTGACCATGCTTCAATTGGAGTTTGATTGATGAGAGCCTTGGTAGGTGATCTATTCAGCACAAACACTGCAGTAGACACTGCTTCAGCCCATAGGAAAATTGGCAGCTCCTTTTCTTTTAACATGCTTCTTGTTAGATTCATAATGGTTCTATTTTTCCTTTCTGCAACACCATTAAGTTGAGGTGTGTAGGGAACCGTGCGTTCTCTTTTGATACCATTGTCTTCACAGAATTGATCAAATGCTTTTGAGCAGAACTCACCTCCTCTATCAGATCTGAGCACCTTGATTGATTTGCCACTTTCTTTCTCAACCATTGCTTTAAAGACTTTAAATTTCATAAAGGCTTCATTTTTATTAGTCACAAAGTAAACCCAGCACATTCGAGTTAAATCATCTATAAAGAGAAGGTAGTAGAGGCTGTTACCTAAGCTTGGTACCTGCATAGGACCACATAGATCTGTGTGAATCAGCTCCAACTTGCTCCTTGCTCGCCAAGAAGATGAATTGAACGGTTTCCTTGTTTGCTTGCCGAGTATACAAGCTTCACATGTGATAGTAGTATTAATATTGGGTAACCCAACTACCATCTTCTTCATGTGCAGGTGCTTAAGGCCATCTAAGTGAAGATGCCCATATCTACAATGCCAATTAAGTGCTTCTTCCTCTTCTTTAGTTACCCTTGGATTATGCACAGTGAATAGACTTGTTGCATCAAAAACAAACATGTTGTTTGAGGCAACTGAGATTTCAAACAATGTAGATCCAGACTTCTTTTGCTTAATAACACATTTCCCTTCATCAAATGTTAAGGTGTACCCTTTCCTCATAAGTTGTCCAACACTTAATAAGTTATACTCAAGTTTGGGAGCATAATATACCTGATCCAACAGCTTGAAACCTGTGTTTCCAGTTCTGATCTTCACAGTCCCCTTTCCTTCAACTGCAAGCTTCTTTTTATCACCCAACCGCACCTCAAGTTTGAATGTCTCGTCTAGTGAAACAAAACTATCTCTAGCACCTGTCATATGATTTGAGCATCCAGAGTCAACAAACCATAAATGGTTTGTTTTATAATTCATTAGAGTGAGTTGTTCATCAATGAGTAGTTCATGTGGAGTTGTAGCCGCAAGTAGTAATCTTTGATCATCTGGTTCATCAACAACATCATCATCTTCATTAGCAGCTACATTCACTTGACCTTCATCATTGTACCAACAGTCCTTCTTGAGATGACCAAACTTTTTGCAACAATAACACTGAGGAATTTTACTCTTATCAAGAGATCCTCTACCTCGACCAAAAACACCTCTTCCTCTATTGTTGAATCTTCCTCTGCCTCGTCCTCTCTGAGCATAGTTTTGTTCTTGCACAACTTGTAATGCTTGCTCATCTTGTCTTTCAGGATTCACTGTAACTTTAGGCAGCCTGCTGTTCATTCTTTCTTCTTGTGACTGGAGAAGTCCCATTAATTTCACTGGCGTTACTTCAGACAGATCATACACAACTTCAATGGAGGGTATTACATAATCGAATTTTGGGGATAAACTTCTCAAGACTTTCTCCACAACCTTTTGATCTGTTATTTCTTCACCATAGGACCTTTGTTGTCCCACGTTATCCATCACTCTTCCAAAATATTCTCCAACATTTTCTTCTTCTTTCATGGAGAAGTTTTCAAAGGCCCGTCTAAGACCTTGTAACTTGACTGACTGAACCTGCGAGTCTCCTTGAAACTCCAAGCGCAATATTTCCCATGTTTCCTTAGCCGAATCAGCAGCTGAAATTCGAGAGAACAGGCTATCATGAACACCCTGCTGGATGAGTGTCATGGCCTGTGCATCTTTCTTTCTCACCTCTCTCTGGTCTCGTGGCCCATCTGCAGTTGCAGTTATACCCAGATACACAACATCCCATAATTCTCTAGATCTGAGAATTGTTTTCATACGGAGGCTCCAGTGCTCATAACCGTCTCCTTTGAACACTGGTATGTGAAGTGAAGTAGGGTTTCCATGATTTGATGATTCAGCCATTGTAGATTTTTTTTTTTTGTTGATTGAGGGTGGGCAAAGAATGAATTGTAGGGATGACACACTAGCTCTGATACCAAAAATGTTGGTATTTAAGAACTAATATATCAATGATAAACAATAGAACAGTGAATTGATATGGCTCAGGAAACAATCGAATCTTTCAATAATCAATGCAGTACATAAACAAGGCCTAAAGGCTGCTATTTATTGACACCAACTAGCTCAACTAAAACCCGAAAAAGACTCATTCAACCTATGGACTCGGACTTCTCAAAACCCTACAGTTTGAGACTTATTCAATTAATATAAAATGAGTAAACACCCCACGTGAGTATACATCACGTGTCTTCGAAAGTTTCCTGAAAACATGCAGAGTTTGAATTATTCTTCATCAAATACCACCTTTAAGAAGAATGTAAATATTGTATCCTGCTAACGAGTACGTCACGTCACAACAACAAAAGGAATACTCTGATCCATATTTAGCTATGCAAATTTAACGTTCATAAAGTATGAATCTTCAGCTATATCTTCAGCTATACGTTTCCAAATTTACCAAATAAAGCAATCAAAATGATCAAATAAAAGATTTATTAATTTGGGTGTTATACCAAAAGTAGAAAAACTGATTTCAACAAAATATGCCTCAAACAGAAGTGAGCAAACAATTAACTAAAAACAAACAATCAAAACACTCATAAACAAGCACATACACAAAAGAAGAAAAAAAACTCATCTAAAACCAATAACACTCTAACAATGACCTAAACATCAAGCAAATCAAACACAACACATATTCCAATTTCTTAAACACCACATTTCAAACGCATGTAACTAGATTTAGAAGTTAAACCACAAAAACTAGCAGATAGCTTCAGATATAGCAAAAATCCATCTGTTATCACTTAATCGTTACGGACTCACGCACTAACAAATATAAACCGTAACATACTAAAAAGTCCGATTTATTAATTCTAAAACAAACAATTAGCAGTCTAATTAACAAACCAAAAACACTCATAAAAAGCACATACACAAGAAAAAAAAACTCAACCAAAAACAGTAACAGTAACCTAAAAACCCTAGCAAATCAAACATAACACATATTTCGACGTAAACAACTTAGTTTTGCTATCCAAAAAGCTTAGCAGTTCAACTTGTTGCACGTTTGTCGATGTAAATAAAGTTTGAAATTGAAATGAATTGAAATAAACATACAACACATATTCAAATTTCTTAAACACCACATTTAAAACACATAAAAGTAGCAGATAACTTCAGATCTAGCAAAAAATCACCTGTTGTTCACTTAATCGTAACCAATTCTACACGCAGCAACAAATTTGAACTGTAAAACACACTAAAACAGTTCGATTTGAAAGGCGTAAAAGAACTGAGGTGATTTATTCACTTGACGATTCAAATCATACGAAACTAGAGCTTTTGAGGTAAAATCGAGGTACGGAAGTGATTTGGAAGAATGAATTAAATCGAAGAAGAAGAAATGTGAATTGGAGATTGAAGATTGAGAAATGTTACCTTAGGTTAGGTTTGTGAGCTCGAAGATGTGTGTTGTTGTTGTTGTTCGTGTCTGTGAAAGCTTTCAATGGTGTGTTGTGTTGTGTTGTTTCTCTCTCGCACGCCTGTTAAAGAGGGAGATGAGTTTTGGGAGCTTTTGACTTTGTGGTAACAAACACTTTTTGGGGTTTTGTGAGGGTTTTTATTTTTTTAAAGAGATATATGCGGAATGATTTTTGTGGGAGACTTTGGACTCGTCTCGCGTTTAGGTTCTAGGTTTAAATCCAGTCATTTATATGCGAATCGATACTCTTTGAGATTTAATTTTAATTTTTTTAATTAATTTTTAGTTTTATTTTAATTAAGTCATGTTATAGCTTCAAGGAAGACGGGTGGGCTTGGAGTTTATAGCACAAGAAATCTAAATATTGCCCTTTTGAGTAAATGAAAATGGGGATTTAAAAGTACAGAAGAGGCTTTATGGGTAAATGTTGTCAAAGCTATTCATCATCAACCAAGGAAACAAAAACAATATCCTTGCAACAAGTCGATATCAGGCCCATGGAAGCAAATTGTGTGTGTACATGAAGATTTGAGTAAAGAAAACATTGATTTAAATAAACTTATGAAATCAACAGTCGCCACTGGTGCTAGGACTTTATTTTGGTGGGATTGGTGGATTGGGGAAGGTCCGCTTAAAGATATTTTCCCTGATTTATTCATTTTGGAGAAGCATAAACAAAGTAGTGTGAGTGACAAGAGACGTGTTAGAGTGGCGAACCAAGATTGGGTTTGGAAACTTGCTCGGAATCCTTCTAGTAGTACCGAGAGGCAGCAGTTTGAGCAATGTAATGAGCTACTATGGGGTTCCAGCCGTGTAACAATGCAGATTTTTGTAAGTGGTTAGGCGATGATTCAATGATGTTTTCAGTTAAAAGCATAAGGCAAATTATTGAGTCAAATAGGGTACCCGTTGATTTGAATCTAGTAATAGGTTTGTTTTTTAATAAATTGACGTTCAAAAAAAGTCAGTTAAAATTTCTTTTATTATAATTTGTTAATTTAACTTTAAAAATTGTTATAATCATAAAAATTGTTATAATCACAGGTGATTGACATATAGAATAAGTAAAGATTAATTTTTATTTTGTCATATTAAATTTAAATAAAATATTCACAAACCTATCTATATTATATATAATTCTAATAGAGAAGGTCGGTGAGACCTTCTCTTTAGGCCCCTTAGGTTTGATCAAACTACAAATTTGTCATTAAGTTAATTTTGTTGGTTATTTACGGTTTAGATCTTGAAGTTTGACATATTTACGACTTTAGCCCCTTCATTTTCTCATTTTATAACTTTGACCCCATACTTAACTTTGAAATGTTTACAACTTTTATTATTGACTATACACTTTTTACCTTTGTATCTCTCATTGTCACAACGACACGTACGGGTTGAAGTCGAAAAAGTTGTTAACACGTGTTATGATGTAAAAAAACTACATCGCCGCAACGCATGATTCATGTCAAGAAACTTGTGTTGTAACACGTGTAAAATGTCAAAATCTTAACGTCACCAGTGTAACATATCATGAAATCAACGAGACCCGGCCGCCGCATCACGCGGCCCGGAAATCTTTGATATTGTTGTTGGTCTTCATTCTCTGTCGATCGGTGTAGTTGATTGCTTCTGTTTACGGTTTTTGCCGTAACGTGCGGGCCGTTAAACTTTTAATAACGAAGTCACATACGCAAGACTCGGCCGCCGCATCGCGCGGCCCGGGTGTAAAAACTAGTTCTATTTAAAAAAAAGTTCACGTTTCCTTTTCATTAGAAAAAAAATTCAGTTTAAAAAAATAACAAACCTAATCATAAATTCATACGCACGATTTCTTTTTTCATTCACTGTTTACTATTTTTATCTTTTAACCATTTCATTATATTTAAAAATTTTTACTAGTTTAAAAAAATTTTGCAAAGTATTTTCCAATTTTTTAAACTTTCCGTGAACATTTTTTGTTTTAAAGTGAATATTAAAAAATAAAAATTAATATTAACCTATTAATTAAGTTAAATACATAGCATTCGAACATTTTTTAAAATAAGTATTAAATTAAAACAAAATAAAAGTTAAGTGACTTAATTAAAACTTATTATGTTTTAAAGAAGCATCATGCCAATATTTAAGAAAACACAACTAGTACAAAATAGCAAGGCTTCACCTTATGCAATTACTTGTTGCTTGGTGAATATGATTGATTAATTGCTCTATGGTTTTGAAAGAAAATACAAAAGGTTATAAAATCAATGCTAAACTTTAGTTAGTAGCACAACAATCACGTAAAGATGTTAAATGAGATGTGTGTTAGGAATGTAAGTGATACATAATGGAAGCAAACATCAAATGCATAAACGATTATCACCCTGAAAACAAATAAACGATGTGTAATAAAAAAGATCTGGTTTAGTTTTGATGTGAAATTTACTTTCAAAACTCCAATTAGGGTTCTCTTTATTTAGGTGTTCGAAGATTACAATTACAACATCAATAAATATAAATAAAGAACTAGGGTGTGAGAAAATCACATATCACATATGGTGTGATAAATAATATGATCAATTATTCATTTTATTCCTAAGGTTATGTGGGATTGGAATATTTTATTTTACCATGTTATCTTCAATATTATTGTATGTTTTAAAGACTTGTAACATGTCTTTTGGTTTCATATTAGGAAGACTTTTGATACAAGGCACTTTGACTATCTCATGCTTTTTTATGTTGGATACATGGCACTTTGACTGTCTCATGCTTTTTACTACACACATGATTAACATTTTAGCTAATTATAACTAGGGGTCGTCATGAGAATCTTCAAACATCTCGAAGTCCTAGGCGGAGCCTCTACACTGTAAACCCAATAACTCGTAGCAATAAATTAACGTCTAACTAATTTAATTTCTTCATGTTCAAAAAAGCAAGATTGTGTAATGTGTAGAGCCGATGACAAAAAATCTCATCCATTCATAACAAAGATATTATGTCTTCAAAAAATGCTATGTTCTAGCAATTTTCAAATTGTGCTATAATATAATTTTTGATATCAAACTAGTTAATTTTTTAAATGGTTAATTATATATATAATATTTATGTATATGTATATATATAGTTAAAAAATTTAGTCCGCTAAGAGACCAGGCTCTGACGGTCGCCCTCCCTCTGGGTACCCATATGCGAGGCACCATCTTATGTGTCCCGACCAAGATCGCTCCCACACCTATATCGTTTGTGATCGGCCTCCTCCATTGTGTATCGATCCAAAGATGGGGTTGCACAGACGCAACCAAGGGAGGTGTTACGTCCAGTATTTCCCCCTTATTCCTGACATGCTATGGTGTCCCAAGGCGGGCCAACAAATGAGGTTAAAACCGGCCGGCAATAAATGAACTAACCCATAGTCTTATGGGTAGACACTCACACTCTTTTAACCCGATGTGGAGTTGTGTTTGCGGTCGCCAACAAATTTTCAGGTAAAAAGGTGTGATCCCTATCGGTCTAGAATAAATTCACGTCTTATGTATCGGATTTAACACGATACACAAATGCTAGCACACCGGATACACATACACAAATGCCATAATCCACATATATTAAGTTTTAACTTCATGTTGTGACAAAACCTGGTCCAGGTCCAGAAGATGATCACAACCTTTTTAGTACAATAACATACTTAAAACCCATAACTATAAGACAGACATGAGGTTCAACTCTAAGTAAAAAAAACCCGAAAAGGGTTCCAACCGATCACTTACAACATATATGATAATGTCTTGATGGATATTATTCATCATTACCTCACTTCATTAGACCATAAAATGTTGAGATTTCTGGTGCAGCCACAAAACTACTCGAACGATCCATCCACCATGTCGTTAGTTTCAGACGGGTTAAGCAAGGCATCACCTTCTGGACCTGGACCCGGAAGCGGACCAGGAGCGTTCAACATAAAAGTTGATAAACAAGTGACTGGAGTGCCCACTGGCAACAAGGCTGTTGAGCCAGAGCCTGAAGTTTCAGCCACTGGCACCAAAGCTGTTGAGCCAGAGCCTGAAGTTTCAGCCGCTGGCACCAAAGCTGTTGAGCCAGAGCCTGAAGTTTCAGCCGCTGGCACCAAAGCTGTTGAGCCAGAGCCTGAAGTTTCAGCCGCTGGCACCAAAGCCGTTGAACCAGAGCCTGAAGTTCCAACCATCAGCTTTCTTTTCACCACTGTGATTGTCATCAAGCGTTCTTCAGTAAAGAAGACCAAAGTATTCTTCCAGTCAACCGGGCCAGGGAAGTAGAAGGAAATGGCCCATGGTTTAGTCGGGCATAGTTGGACCCGGTTTCTTTTGATTCCTGTACGCGGTCCACCTGCATATATCGCTGCAGGAGTTATCTGTCCTTCAATTATAACCTCATTGTCTTCATCCACAATCCATTCTACCTCACCTGATGCAATCATATAAAATTTCATTAAGATAATTGCACTTTTGGATATGCTGTTTTTATAAGTACAACCACCACATGTCATAATTTTGACCCGTTTACTTATGAGTGACTTGATTTGGGTTATGTTTTATTTCTAACGGGGCAAACTCGTAAAATTATCTTGTCATCTCACTAAAAATCTTAAACACTTTTGGTAAGTAATTTATAATTATTCTTTTGAGTAGATACTGAGGCATTATATCATTAATTAACTCTCCCTTTCTAACCAAAAAACCTACAACATCAATTTACTAAAAAGATTAGGCTATCATCAAAATACTTGATTAAAGAGTGTTCAGTGTTTGAGGCCAATTCAATTTTTCAAAACTACCCTAAACCCTTTTGTCACTTAATCATGATACTAATCTATGATGCTTTAAACCTTTTCAATTTAGTTTAGAAAAAAATGAGACTCACCATTACAAAAGTTAACTTGAGGCAACTCGACTACAGCCCTGTAGCGATATGGACTAGCGATGAGCTCAACTAGGTTTGCAAGTGGACGGCCCGTTGCACATTTTGCAGCTCCAAATAACCTCACACGAGGTTTTGGCAATAAATAAAAATATTCCACATAACGGCCAACTACGAATGCCCGATGTGGCCTTCTCGCACGCGACATCTCAGCAGCCATTGCTATAAAATTATAAAAAATATATCCGTTATACCGTTATGTTGGCAAAGTACTGATACATATATAGTAAGCAAGGATTGGAATCCTGAATCTAGAGTAAACTAATAAGCTGTTCATATCATACATAGAATAATATGACATACCCGATCGCTAAAAGACATACGTCACAAGGATGCATAGTATAATATTACATACCCGATCACTAAAGGTCATACGTCACGTTGATGCATAGTATAAAATTACATACCCGATAAGGCGATCACTAAAGGGCATACGTCACGTGGATGCATAGTATAATATTACATACCAATCACTAAAGGGCATACGTCATGCGGTCATTAAAGGGCATACGTCACGTGGATGCATAGTATAATATTACATACCTGATCATTAAAGGGCAGACGTCACACGGATGCATAGTATAATATTACATACCCGATCATTGAAGAGCATACGTCACGCGGATATAATGCATAGTATCTAGCTACATAGTTTCACAAACCTATATGTTTCTATGCTTTATGCAACTCTATCTTCCTAACATAAGCTTATTCAATTAACTGATAGATATTATATATTGCAACAGATAAACAAACACCAGATCTGATCAAAATCATCAAAATTTCCTCATCAACACCTGCATCTCATCTTCTCCACATGTCATTTCATTTCATCCAGCTCATAAAACAGCAAAACATTTACATCGAATGATAATTATGTTGTTTTTACATCTATAACCAGATAATTCACAAAACAAATGCGATCTAGAACAATCATGATACACTTTTTGCAAATCCGAAAAAAATGCACAAAATCGAACAAACACAATGCACAACACTTATTTCCGATAGATCTAATAGTTTCAATTTCGCATCAATTAAGTTGATATCATAACCTAATCGATTACGGAGCGTATTAAGTATAACAATTATAAGTTCTAATGTTCTATAATCAGCTAAAGCGATGAAGGATATACGTTACCGATGATACAGATGAAGAAACTATGTGACCGATTGACCGTCGCAGATCGAGTGAATAAAGCGATGAGATGAAATTTGGTTCAACTTTATAGCAGATGATCGGCGTTTATGTTCATATGGTAACATACTGCATGACTTACACATTGAAGAGGTGATTATTCTCCACCGCCATGCACCGTCGTGGTGACCGGAAATTAAGGGAGATGGTGACGTCATCTTCGTCTTCTTGCAGAGAAACATTGAAGACTGAATTTAATTGGTTTGATTTTTTTTGTTTTTTATTTTTGTATTTGAAAGTTTAAAAACATGAGACTAAAAGGCTCTATACAAAAAGAAAAGAAAAAAAAACAATAATCACAATTTCACTCTAGTCCTTTAAATCTATATTTTTACTCAATAATTTTAATTTCTTGGATAGTTTTTTATGACTAGCCATTTAACTTTTTAAGATTTTTTTCGTTTCATGTTTTTCAGATACATTAAACTATGGTGTAGTAGATGGTTATCGCTTTTACGTATTTTAGATATGTGAAAACAAAAGGAGCTTTGCATCGTCTTTGGATGCATGTCCGTACCAACTTTGCAAAACAACAATTGAAGAATAAATGTATACAATTTTTCTCAAATCAAATGTAGTTCTCACGTGATGATTTTTAATAAAAACCTTTTTTTGTAGCTTTTCTTAGTAGCGACTCTAGTAATGTTCACGCACCATACCAAAAAAAATAATTTAATATTGATATGGATAAAGTTATTCCATTGTATGCAGTCGTTGAACTGCATCACATTCTTCTGATTTCATCTCGTTGAAGTATGGAATTTTCTTCTGTCAAGATTATTCCATAGCCATTCGTCTTCGTCTTTTTAGCGTTTTCGACCTAGTAGCATGTTGTTGCATTGCTTCAATTCCCGTGTTTGGTAGCCTCTTAATGGTCATTCAGAGGCTTACCTCTTAGTGATTCAAAACCTCTGAACAGTTAAGTGATAAAAAGATGCTGAATGGTTAAGAGGTAGCCTCTGAATGGTAAAATCACCCAATTCATTATATTTTTAAAACTTATCTTATAATGGATTTTTAAACCATTAAGAGGCCTTGCATGAAACCAAACCGCCCCCCCGCTCAAGTACCAGTTGCTTCGCAGGTAGGCCCACTTAGGTTAGAGGGGCATTGTCCCTTAGTTCTTACTAACCCCCGGTGTGTAATCGACATGTTGTTAGCTTCAACTCGTTCGAATAAGAATCTGCAATGACCTCTGCTGTCAATTTATTATTCATTCAGGGCGCTCGGCCGGTGCTCCTTTCTCAAACCAGAACAACTCTGAACGTTAGGGAAGATAAGGGAGGATCACCTGAGCGAACTGACCGAAGGGACTTGACTTATCTGAACCGAACGATAGCGGCTTAATAAGAGCAGCGTCGCTGCTTGATCGGCGGGGAGGAGCATCTCAAAGTATGGGGCAAAGGATCAAAGGCTTTTACTTTGTCACCCGGGATCCACCACAGGTTGGGTTTAAGAGCCGTGTGATGGGTGACTATCCAGCACGGTTCGGAGAGCACTTTTAGTCTGCGCTGGTGAATGGAAGCCCCCTATCAAGAAAGAAGCGGCTCTTCCCACGGCGGAGTCCGCATTGACTCTATTTATTATTATGGTAAATCAGTGTATCAAGATGGTAAATCTTTTAGGGCTTCAAATACAATCTTCAAAATCTTCTTAACTATTTATATATCATACTTAAAAGATTTTGAAGCCCTAATTTTTCACCTTGTTCTCACACTTAATCTTGCATCTTGTTCTAATATATTAATTTGGAGAAAATCATACGAATGCTTAATAATAGCAGCTGAGATACAAGATTTGTTTGTGTTTGTATGATGGTCGATCATATTTCAATTAAGGGTTGTTTGTATTTGTGTTGTGATTAATAATGACCAATAGTAAAGTTGGATTAATAATAGTCAATGAGTGAAAGTTGGGATTAATAATGGCCAATAAGTGAAAGTTGGGATTAATAATGGCCAATAAGTGAAAGTTAGGATTAATAAAATCCAATTTCCCTAAAGATAAAAGATGTCAGCTGCCACGTGGATGTCACGTCAACTGCCACATGGATGCCACGTCAGCATATTTTAACGGATTTAGTCAAACTTAACGGAAGGCTCAATAGTGGCCAATTAAGTGAAAGTTGGGAGTAATAGTGGTCAATTAAGTGAAAAGTTGGTAGTAATAATGGCCAATAGTAAAGTTGAGATTAATAATGGCCAATAGGTGAAAGTTGGGATTAATAAAATCCAATTTCCCTAAAATCAATGCTAAACTTTAGTTAGTAGCACAACAATCACGTAAAGATGTTAAATGAGATGTGTGTTAAGAATGCAAGTGATACATAATGAAAGCAAACATCAAATGCATAAACGATTATCACGCTGAAAACAAATAAACAATACGTAATAAAAAAACTTCGTTTAGTTTTTATGTGAAACTTACTTTCACAACTCCAATTAGGGGTTCTCTTTATTTAGGTGTGTTCGAAAATTACAATTACAACATCGGTAAATATAAATAAAGAACTAGGGTGTGAGAAAATCACATTTCACATATGGTGTGATAAATAATATGATCAATTATTCATTTTATCACTAAGGTTATGTTGGATTGGAATTTTTTATTTTACCCGGTTATCTTCAATACTATTGTATGTTTTCAAGACTTGTAAAAGACAATACTATTGTATGTTTTCAAGACTTGTAACATGTCTTTTGGTTTCATACTAGGAAGACTTTTGATACAAGGCACTTTAACTCTCTCATGCTTTTTTATGTTGGATACAATGCACTTTGAGTGTCTCATGCTTTTTACTACACACATGATTAACATTTTAGCTAATTATAACTAGGGGTGATCATGAGAATCGTCAAACATCTCGAAGCCCTAGGCGAGTTAAAAGCGGAGCCTCTACACTGTAAACCTAATAACTCGTAGCAATAAATTAACATCTAACTAATTTAATTTCTTCCTGTTCAAAAAAGCAAGATTGTGTAGAGCCGATAACACAAAATCTCATCCATTTCATAACAAAGATATTATGTCTTCAAAAAATGCTATGTTCTAGCGATTTTCAAATTGTGCTATAATATAATTTTCGATATCAAACTAAATAAATTTTAAATGGTTAATTATATATATAATATTTATGTATATGTATATATATTGTTAAAAATTTTAGTCCGCTAAGAGACCAGGCTCTGACGGTCGCCCTCCCTCTTGGTATCCATATGCGAGGCACCATCTTAGCTGTCGTGACCAAGATCGCTCCCACACCTATATCGTTTGTGATCGGCCTCCTCCACTGTGTATCGATCCAAAGACAGGGTTGCACAACCGCAAACAAGGAAGGTGTTACGTCCAGTATTTCCCACTTACCCCCTTATTCCTGACATGCTATGGTGTCCCAAGGCCGGCCAACAAATGAGGTTAAAACCGGCCGGCAATAAATGAACTAACCCATAGTCTTATGGGTAGACACTCACACTCTTTTAATCCGATGTGGAGTTGTGTTTGCGGTCGCCAACAAATTTTCAGGTAAAAAGGTGTGATCCCTATCGGTCTAGAATAAATTTACGTCTTATGTATCGGATTGAACACGATACACAAATGCTAGCACATCGGATACACATACACAAATGCCATAATCCACATATATTAAGTTTTAACTTCAAGTTGTGACAAAACCTGGTCCAGGTCCAGATGATCACAACCTTTTTAGTGCAATAGCATACTTAAAACCCATAACTATAAGACAGACATGAGGTTCGACTCGAAGTAAAAAAAACCAAAAAGGGTTCTAACCGATCACTTACAACATATATGATAATGTCTTAATGGATATTATTCATCATTACCTCACTTCATTAGACCATAAAATGTTGAGATTTCTGGTGCAGCCACAAAACTACTCTAACGATCCATCCACCATGTCGTTAGTTTCAGACGGGTTAAGCAAGGCATCACCTTCTGGACCTGGACCCGGAAGCGGACCAGGAGCGGTTGAGCCAGAGGCTGAAGTTTCAGCCGCTGGCACCAAAGCTGTTGAGCCAGAGCCTGAAGTTCCAGCCACTGGCACCAAAGCTGTTGAGCCAGAGCCTGAAGTTCCAGCCACTGGCACCAAAGCCGTTGAACCAGAGCCTGAAGTTCCAACCATCGGCTTTCTTTTCCCCACTGTGATTGTCATCAAGCGTTCTTCAGTAAAGAAAACAAAAGTATTCTTCCAGTCAATCGGGCCAGGGAAGTAGAAGGAAATGGCCCATGGTTCAGTCGGGCATAGTTGGACCCGGTTTCTTTTGTTTCTTGTAAGCGGTCCACCTGCATATATCGCTGCAGGAGTTATCCGTCCTTCAATTGTAACCTCATTGTTTTCATCCACAATCCATTCTACCTCACCTGATGCAATCATATAAAATTTCATTAAGATAATTGCACTTTTGGATATGCTGTTTTTATAAGTACAGCCACCACATGCCATAATTTTGACCCCGTTTACTTATGAGCGACTTGATTTGGGTTATGTTTTATTTCTAACGGGTCAAACTCGTAAAATTATCTTGTCATCTTACTTAAAATCTTAAACACTTTTGGTAAGTCATTTATATCATTAAATAACTCTCATGACCTACATATATATTATCCCTTTCTAACCAAAAAACCTACAACATCAATTTATTAAAAAGATTAGGCTATCATCAAAATACTTGATTAAAGAGTGTTCAGTGTTTGAGGCCAATTCAATTTTTCAAAACTACCCTAAACCCTTTTGTCACTTAATCATGATACTAATCTATGATGCTTTAAACCTTTTCAATTAGTTTAGAAAAAAATGAGACTCACCATCACAAAAGTTAACTTGAGGCAACTCGACTACAGCCCTGTAGCGATACGGACTAGCGATGAGCTCAACTAGATTTGCAAGTGGACGGCCCGTTGCACATTTTGCAGCTCCAAATAACCTCACACGAGGTTTTGGCAATGCATAAAAATATTCCACATAACGGCCAACTACGAATACCCGACGTGGCCTTATCGCACGCGACATCTCAGCAGCCATTGCTATAAAATTATAACAAATATATCCGTTATACTGTTATGTTGGCAAAGTACTGATACATATATAGTAAGAAAGGATTGGAATCCCGAATCTAGAGTAAACTAATAAGCTGTTCATATCATACATAGAATAATATGACATACCCGATCGCTAAAAGACATACGTCACGTCGATGCATAGTATAAAATTACATACCCGATCAGGCGATCACTAAAGGGCATACGTCACGTGGATGCATAATATTCACTAAAGGGCATACGTCATGCGGTCATTAAAGGGCATACGTCACGTGGATGCATAGTATAATATTACATACTCGATCATTAAAGGGCATACGTCACGCGGATGCATAGCATAATATTACATACCGGATCATTAAAGGGCATACGTCACGCGGATGCATAGTATCTAGCTACATATTTTCACAAACCTATAAGCATAGAAGTTTACAAATATCACAATTTCACAATACAATTACTTTGACACAACCTCCTGTTACAAGTGTCATATATCATATATGAGAGTTGATACTCACACACATTATTGAGTTGATCCTATATGTTTCTATGCTTTATGCAACTCTATCTTCCTAAAATAAGCTTGTTTATTTAACTCATAGATATTATATATTGCAACAGATAAACAAACACCAGATCTGATCAAAATTTTCCTAATCAACACCTGCATCTCATCTTCTCCACATATAAGTTCATTTCATCTAGCTCATAAAACAGCAAAACATTTACATCGAATGATAATTAATGTTGTTTTTACATCTATAACCAGATAATTCACAAAACAAGTGCGATCTAGAACAATCACGATACACTTTTTGCAAATCCGAAAAAAATGCACAAAATCGAACAAACACAATGCACAACACTTATTTCCGATAGATCTAACAGTTCAATTTCGCATCAATTAAGTTGATATCATAACCTAATCGATTACGGAGCGTATTAAGTATAACAATTATAAGTTCTAATGTTCTATAATCAGCTAAAGCAATGAAGGATATACGTTACCGATGATACAGATGAAGAAACTATGTGACCGATTGACCGTCGCAGATCGAGTGAATAAAGCGATGAGATGAAATTTGGTTCAACTTTATAGCAGATGATCGGCGTTTATGTTCGTATGGTAACATACTGCATGACTTACACATTGAAGAGGTGATTATTCTCCACCGCCATGCACCGTCGTGATGACCGGAAATTAAGGGAGATGGTGACGTCATCTTCGTCTTCTTGCAGAGAAACATTGAAGACTGAATTTAATTGGTTTGATTTTTTTTATTTTTGTATTTGAAAGTTTAAAAACATGAGACTAAAAGGCTCTATACAAAAAGAAAAGAAAAAAAAACAATAATCACAATTTCACTCTAGTCCTTTAAATCTATATTTTTACTCAATAATTTTAATTTGTTTGATAGTTTTTTATGACTAGCCATTTAATTTTTAATGAATTTTTCATTTAATGTTTTTTTTAATTGCATTAAACTATGGTGTAGTTGACAGTTAGGGCTTTCACGTATCTCGGATTTGTGAAAACAAAAGGAGCTTTGCATCGTCTTTGGATGTGTGTCCGAACCAACTTTGCAAAAGAACAATTGAAAAATAAATGTATATAATTTTCCTCAAATAAAACGTAATTCTTACGTGATGATTTTTGAATAAAAACCTCTTTTTGTAGTTCTTTCTTAGTAGCGACTCTAGTAATGTTCACGCACCATACCAAAAAAAAATTTGATCTCACTGAAGTATGAAATTTTCTTCCGTCAAGATTATTCCATAGCCATTCGTCTTCGTCTTTTGAGCGTATTCGACGTTGTATCATGTTGTTGCATTGCTCCAATTCCCACACTAACTTCCATTCGCCATTACCTTGATTCTTTATCCTATTTTTAACCTAAACTACTTGTTTGATTCACACATGTACAAGTATGGAAATAAAACGGTTAATGGTTGTTCATAAGCCCAAACATCTTGTCAAAATTTTATCCACACTATTTTTTTCTAAAATACTCTTAATATCGCAAATCTCTCTCCACAGTCCACACTATATAACATATAATGGATTTAAAGATAAACTAACACGATTTGTTTGACGGTGATGTATAGCGGATATCGCTTTGATCCACATAGATTATGGTTCGTTCTTGATCAAAACGCTATCATAAACACTATAAAAATGCAATAAGTAAATAGTTGTGAGAAAAGGAAACAAACTTGATCTCTATTAAGTGGATTTAAAAACATTTTTGTAATGCGGTAGAGATCACCGATATGCAATCGTTCATTGTTGGATGGTAGTGATCATCTTAAACAACGGCTCGCTACTACATGCTAGTGATCAATCACCTTAAAACATATTTCACTAAATAAGATAGTGATCATCTAGAATAAAGATTGAAAGAAAGTGATGAAGCTTTCTTGCTTATCTCTTGCTCTTCTAAGTAATTTGAAAGCGCGGAGTGTCGTAATCAAAGACGAGTTTGGACAAAGGTGAAAACGTTCCTACCTCTCTAGTCGGATCCATGGACAAACATGCATCAATCGACGACAATGCAGGTCAACTAATTGAAGCACTTCAAACTGCAAGTCAAATATACAATCCCAAACACCCTAGAAACAAGCTATTGATGTGTCAAAACACAATAACTAGATTAGTAGTGTGCTAATAAACAATCCAAACATCCCTTTAATGAATATCTAATTTGTAACTAAAAATTGTTTACTAAGAGACCTAATCACAAAATGGAGATATGAATGAAGGGAATAATAATAACAAGATCAAGAACACTATTGTACAAGTGAAGTCAAGATAATTCAATTTTGACTTTTTGTTCCATATTTTTCATTCATACTTGTTCCATTGTCTTTTTGTTGAACAAAAGTGTTAGCTGATCAGCAAACAACTGGTTCTGCATTTGTTGTACTTGTTGCCATTCTCTCTCCATTTGCAGTTCAAGCTTCTCAAAATGAACAAGCTTATCATGTATCTCCTTGGCCTATGAAACCAAAAATCAAGAAAAAAAAATTATAACGAAAAATTTAGCAAAATCATTAGTAGTATTTCGATATTGATTATGTGGTATGGAATAATCACCATACTCAACGATAATAAAAACGGGTTATTATTGAAGATATTATATGATGCTGCTTTTGGTGTTTAAAGTTGTGATAATCATACAAACAAACTCATTCAGTGTGAAAATTTTTGTTTATTAAGGTATTAAGGGTGGAAACAAGCTGTGCCAGCTCATGAGCTATTCGAGCTCGACTTGCTAAAAGCTCGAATTGAGTCAAGTTTAAATGGGCTCGCTTATATTGGAGCTCATTCAATAAACGAGCTTGAGCTCGTGCTTCACATATCGAGCATGACTAGCCTGACGAGCATAATACTTATATATTTGTATTTAAGATGGTACAATATATTAAATAACAATAATTACAATATCTAGATTTAAAGATAAAAATAACTAAATAATTTATATAAATAAAATATTAAATAATAAATAATATACGAGCCAAGCTCGAGCATAGATGAGCTCATGCTTGGCTCATTTATAATCCTAATTTTAGCAGCAAGATCAGTTAATCCAAAGTTTAACCAAGAAAATTTTAGTACCTTCACTTCAACAATGTCGGATATTGTTCTCTCCAACTCATGTTCTTCCTTCTCAAGCTGCAACTTCGCTTCAAGATAAGCTCCTTCCGATGAATTTGCATTGTTCTTACCATTTGTTGTTTCAGAATCTGCATTGGAACAAAATAACATGATTGAATTAATTTATTTAAATGCATAAAAAAAGATGCAACGCCTGATATGGAATTTGATTATCCAAAACTAACAAAAACTGCAATTACCATGTGATGTTCATGGGACACACCAATTATAACCTATAATGTTATATCATCCACATTTTACAACTAAAATAGAAATTTACTACTTTCGTCCAATAAAAAAAGGTGAAAAATTAAAGTAAATAGAAGACATTTGATTTGGTGTTTATTAAATGCCGTCTAGAGGATTTTATATGCAGTCTACAAAGTTTAACATTCATGCATGACAAAAGTTGTGATTCCATCGACGCGGTAACTTTTATGGTCAAACCGTTGACTATTTCAATTTCTCTAAAGTAGACTATCTAAAAAAACTATACAAATCTATGTCGATATGGATCCTAAAAATGATTTGACTGCAGAGTTTGCATAATATGAACATGAGGAAATAGACCCACAAGTAAAATTCAGAACAATTGCGAGATACATGAAAGCAGACAATATTCATCAAAGAAGAGAACTTAAATAAGCACATCATAAAAGATTAAAAGGTTAACTACCCCAACCTTATGTTTATAAAAATAAAGCGAATAAAATTTAAAGTACCATGATTTCTTGCATCAACAGTTGAGGATTCATTAATTTCTGTTCTTGTATCGTTGTTGACTTCAGTCAAAGCCTTTACAGCTGCAGAAGCAGCACTTTCTGCAACCTCTACACCCACCAATGTTGAGAGAAAAGCAGCCTAAAAAGTAGAAGTTCAAAACGTCAAACTAAGTTGTAACACTAATCTGATGGCCGATATAAGGATACACACATAAACTAGCTAAAAAGAAAAGAAATTTAGCGGTGTTAAAATCTGTGTTTTGAAAGTGGCTATGTAATTTTAAAGGAAACGGAATCAAATAATCAACTGCAAATTTTAGCTATTTAAGAAAGAAATTCATTAAGGGCACATGCTAACAAAATTTTACTAAATAAATATTCCCATCAGTAGTTGGTACTTGGTAGTTAGTAGAAAATACCAAATAAGTTTTATGTTTAACCAAATCTACACTTACCTTATCAACCCACTACTTTACAAATTCAAGAAACTTTTGCTCCTAACTTTTTCAATTCTTTTATTCGAAACGATTAATATTCTATTATTTTATTTTTTTAGCTAAAAAGATTATTGGTATTGTTTTTTGTGAAAAAAAGGTAAAAAAAATCTACATAATTAGCGTCTACAAATTTTGAAATTTAAATTGAAGGTGAAAATAAGGTAGGAACATTAAATTTGTAAAATGATTTTTGGCAATATGAAAATTTTATGTTTGTCTAAAAAGTAAACAATAACTTAAATATACAGATTTTATAGTAAAGACTAAATAGCAGATCTTTGGAGAGGAAAAAAGGTAACAATATTCTATTTGTAAATTATTGACTTAACTAAGGTAAAGTAAAATTTTCCAGAAATATAGTTTAAATGATCATTAATACTGACTATTAATTATCAATGGAATTTGTGTTTAATAAACACTTGTTAGCATGTTCACTTGGGGCACATGTTAGAAATAACCTTCAGGAAAAATTGACAAAATAAGAGTATGTACATAACTTTACTCTTACCATTTGATAATTAGCTCTATAGCAACTAGTAGCAAACTGATTATTTAAACCCCTTAACAATCAGATAATCATATACTACACTCAAGACTGATGATCAAATAATAGCTTTCAAAACGCACATTAAGCACCCCTTCAATATAGACATGTCAACAGGTCAAACCTGCTAATGACTTGACGTGATCTGTGTGTATTGATCTTGATCTTAGCTAACCATCTAATCCATGACCTGTGTAATCTAATTAGTTTGATCATGACCCAGACCAATCCATTTATTTTGCTTTTCTTAATCCCAGCATACCCACTCCTCTCCACTCCACCGTGAACTTTGCAAATAGTAGCAAGAATCAAAGTTACAACTTGACTACTTGAGTACTATTAACATTTGAACTTTATATCTTGCTATTAACAGTGGTTAGCAATATAAGAACAAACACAAAACCTTTTAAAAAGTCAAATGAAATCTTTACCTGAGCCAAGATCGGGTTGCTTGCATCATCAAATGGTGTGGGTCGCATCTTTTTGCTCGGATTCGATTCAGTATCAAGTTGATCTGTACCTTTATGAAAACTTTCCTCGGGATCAACTGAATCAGGAGGCCCAATATATTGCTCTCCAAAAGGAAGCTTGATAAAACGATCTACACATTCTTTTTCACTTCTACCAACAACATGCTCAGATACCTTTTTCCAGTCATCACCGTAATGCATAACTGCTTCTAAAAGGTGCAAAGTTTCTTTTTCGGTCCAGTCAGTTTTTACATCTTCACTAATTTCAATTCGTTTAAAATCTGCACTGTTAACTCCAGCTCGAACGTAACACCGTGCACAAAACGTTGTATCTTTCTGTGGGAATAAAAAAAACACGAGGTCAACTCAGAGGTGGGTAGTTGGGCCATTTGAGTCCGAGTCAACATGGGTTCAGGTCGGTAAAGGGCTTGGCAAGGAACACATTTTTGTCCTTCTCTAAAACTTGTGTTAACTATGACTATAAAAACAGCACTATGACAACATTTAGGAGGTTATATGCATTAAAAGTTTACTTAGGGCAACTTTCACCATTTGAAAACAGAACGCAATACAAATTGATCCATTAACAATTAAATAGACTTAAATTGCCACCTTTTCCAATTCATGTAGAAAAAGGTTAACATGGTCTGATGATATGAGTGGAACGAATAAAACAAGTCCGACAGTTCAAAAACCGAGTAATATTCATTTATCCAGATAAAAAGGTCATTGATTAACAACAATTAATGTAACCACATTTGATAGATAATTTATTTGTTAAAGCAGTACAAAAACAGATAAGGTAAGTGTTGGTGGGTCAATCCAAACAAATATGACCAGCGCTTCATTTGACCCACGTATGAAACTGCTTATATACACACGTATGAAACTGCTTATCTTGACTTCAAACAATCTAGAATATTTACAAACAGGATCTGTTTATCCAAACGATAAACAGGATTATTTGACTTTTAGTTGCAGTAATCGGATAATCTGATAATCAATTATGAAATGCAAATGCAAACACCCTTTCAAGTCATCTTCATTCAAACATAATAATAAACATACATCACATGCTTAACATACCTTAATGTTAGAAAAGCATGCGATCGTGCAAGGCAAATTGCAGCTACTGCAAAATTTCTTCTTTGCAACACTAGCATCACCAGCCAAATTAGCACCACCTGCGTCACTGTTTGGCTGTGAAGCTGCAGAAACATTTTTACTTTCTTTATCTTCCCATTTTAACTGAGCCTTTGTCATAGGCGAACCAAAATAATTAATCAAACCCCACGATTCCAAGAAATCAAAAACCTTTCGAACAGACCCCACATCTCCAATTATAGATTTCCGAACCTCAGTGAACGTAATTTTTGGCATGGGGTTTTCTTTAGATGGAGGGTTTTCTTTGATACTCTCCCTGAACTTTTTAACCATTGCATTTCTGTAGTATTTATAAACTTTTGGAGTTTTCGACGGTGACCTCCCGTCAAAAAATTCTGGCAGAAATCGCACCTCACATTCATGAATGTCGTTCCAAGAAAACCATCCTAAAACAAAAGATTAACTCCAGTAAGTATAACAGATTATAGAACTATTAGGTAGCTTCATAGCTTCCACTTCCAATCGCCTAACAACTAGAGGCGGAAAATTTCACCCGTTTACTTATAAATGGTCTGACTTTTAATATAACAACAGTTGCAGCTTAAGTTTTATATCTTCACCCAACACTTATAACTGCAATTCACATCAAAATCAAAATAAAAAAAATCAAAACCTTTCATTTCCGTCTTATTATCCAATTCCAATTCCAATTTCAATTTTTAACATCATAAAATCAAACAAACCCTAATCCCCAAAACAAAAAAAGCCCTAGAACAATCTCAATACCTAAAATCAAAACCTACAAACCTTCCTACCACCCAAAATCAAACCAAAAACCATTCAACTATCAAAACTCAAAACCTAGGGTTTAACAATTTACATCCAACAACATCATCATACACAAAACTATAACAACAACCAATCAAACATGTAAAACAACACTTACTCGAATAGCTAGGAACATGAATGAGATCTGAATCAAGTTCACGAACCCGTGAAGTGACACTAACAGGAGCCGTTTGAGCCTTTGAATCGACGGTAGGAGTAATAGGATTTGGGGATGAAACGAAAGGTTGAAGCTTTTGATGTTCTGTAGGTTCGTGTGTAGATTTTGAAGGTTGAGGTTCGGTGGTGGCGACACCGCCGGCGCCGGAGTTTGTAGCCATTGATCGCCGGTGAGAATGAAGACGATTGATTAATTGATTGATTTGTTAACGGGTGAAAACGGGTTGTTTGATGATTAGTTAGATTTTGTTCACGCCGTTAGTTGTTAAACGGGTGGGGGGATGTTCACTATATAGTTAAAAAAAACAAAATACAAATCTATTTAAAACCGTAAATAACTGTTCCAAATTCTTATTCTGATATAACCGTATCCAAATTCATCAGATTTTTGGTTCAGACTAATGTCAAAAAATTATACATTCTCTTCGGATATTCGTTTATATCGAATAAGAGTTAACTCAATATACAATTAATCTGTTATGTACTTATGTTTATACCTTTATTTTTTCAGCCCACTAAAAATAATCCATTAGCCCAGTATAGAAATAGATTCGATAATCTTTAGATTATTTTCTATGAGGTTGTTTTGTATTTGCATTTGTAATCTTGACTATTTTTCTACTTTATATGCTCTTATGCTTTATTTTGTATTTGTCATGTTTGTACGTTCCATTTTGATTTTAGGTAGTGTTTAAGGAATTATGTTGCAATTTTGTTTTTTTTTGCATTAATAAGACTATCAGGAGATTATAAGTGGCCAAAAAAACTTTTCGGTTTATTTGGATAAATTTCGGTTATATCTGAATCCGACCCGAAATGAATTCGGATGAGATTCGGCTCGGTTACGGAAATGATTAATTAGAATCGGTTCGGATTCGGATATGTGCCTGAAAATTTCAAATCCGAATAAATCGGAAACCGAACCGATGAACACTCCTACTTATAAAGAGTGGGATTCAGGTGGGTCCGGCGCCGAGTAGTGACCGGCGGGCACAACGCCTCAGCCCCCTTCAGCCTCGAGATTTGGGGCTTTGTCATCAAATTCTTCCCGCCCATTTACTTTGTTTTTGACCGTTGATGGTGGCCCCAACCTCCTCTAACGGCTAGTTTTGTTTTTTTTTTTCTTTTTTTTATAAATGTCCTCTTTAAAAATACTTACGTATATTAACCATTTTGTCATAATTTTCTTCACAAATCATCACTATAACCTCACACTTTAAAAATTAGAAAAATCATGTATGTGTATATTATTTTGAATTTTTTTTTTACACGATGGATTGGCGTTATGTCCCGACTAGATTTCAGACCCTCCAACAATTATACAAGATCTGAAGAACATAAAAAAGAAGATACAAAATAGCATTGTTCACGAAAACCTTCAAATGAATCTCATCAACCATATCAAGTTACATTCCAAATCCGGACGACTAGTTTTAATTTGTTGTGATTTGTTTTAACCGTTTTTAATTTTTTTTTTGTTATTTAACTTCATACTATAACAATTAGCCTTGTCATCCAAAACACAAACATGACAAACTTCCATTTTTTTCACCCTTTGAAAACCAGGTTTATTTTGTCATAAATACAAACCAAAAACAACAAATAAAACATGAACATTGATAAATACAAAGCACCATTGACTTTGACCAATGTATATACACAAACCATAAATAAAATGCTTGTTAACTTAACAAGAATTGCGAATGCTGATTCAAATGCATGCCAGAAACCTATTCCGGCGTTCGGTTGTGGTGATTTGTTTGACCCTCATGACACTGATAGAGCGAGCGAAGGGCAAAATCGTCAATTCACATCATGGGATTTCCCAAACCATGATTTCCCAGGTAAAAATGACCTGCATACTATAAAACATCAACCAAATTTCTTTTAAGACACGAAACAGCATGCATTCACATAAATTTTAACGCGTAAAGCTATTTGGTATGACTTTCCAAAAGTCAAACAAAGCAAACTAAACACAAAGACTACCTTCATGTCAGTTTTGGATGTGATTCGTCTCAAACGGGTAATATAATAGTTGGATAAAAGAACATGTTAAACATTTAGAAGTCGGATAAATCCTATTTCCTAAATTAGTTCATATTTTAATATTTAAAATTTTAGATTATTATTGTAATAGTACTATTTTTATAAACATATCTACCGCATTTTTTAATTAAAATAATAACTAAAAAAAAGATAAAAGTGTTTGCGGGTCAACCCAACCCAACCCAACACGGCCTGGCCCGACCTGTCGCCACCTCTACTTCAGTAGTCCATACACACAAAAAAGCAGATATTTTTGTGGAAGTTGCGGTCCCACGCCCCATGTGCCGAGGCCAAAGAACCACATGAACTTAAAAACAAGCAGACTAGTAGCCCCCCCCCACCAGTGATCATATTGAACAAAGGCCACTCGTTAAAAATAGCCCTACCAGTAAAGATCACATGATAATCCAACACATCTTTTGTACAAGATCTTGTCATCACTGACTCGTTCAGTGATTATTAAAACGAGCACTAGATTCTAGTACATCTGTTAAAAAGGTGGCAAAAACAGGCAGGTAGGTCCGATTGTGTAATGGGTCAGAGGACTCAAAACAGGCAGCGGGCCAACCTGACCCGTCAAACATTTTTTACAATCTTAACATATAACTAATGTGGTTTTAGATTATAACATCAAAAGTTTTTACAATAAAGTGGCAGGTAAACGAGCAAACAAACTTTTGGATAGCACATCAGAAGACCCCCTTGATAACTTTAAAAAGCTTCACAGAAATTTGCAGCTTTCCTTTTCAAAAAGCAAACGCACGTGTTTCGTAAATTATAGGGGAAATTATCTCATAACAAAAAGTATAGAGGTCCTGCCTATGATAATATCATAATATTTTGAAGTTTTAATTTACGTATCATAGCTGTTCCTCGCTAAAAAGTATAACTATGCAAAACAATAAATATCGACGAGAGTGAAATCAAGGGTGTACCTCTAGAATGCAAAACGAGTAATTTGCAAGGCTAAACTTGAAACCCGCCAATCAAGTATCAGTACTTCTGTTCTTAGTCCTGCTGCAATCTAAAATTCCTACAAAAAATATATCTAAAAAATTATACAAATTGAAAATAACTTTTTAAAAGGTGACATTTTCAACACGTTTACTTATTTATATATGGGTCGATTTTGTTTTTTTTTTAAATCTCAAATGGGTCACGATAAAAGAAAGGTTTTTTTACATATTTCCCCTTCCTAAGTCCATCAATTACATATTTACCCAAGCCTAAAGTTTAATTACATATATCCCCTTTGACATAATAAATTACGCATTTACCCCTTCTTTTACACAAACCATAAGAAAATATAAAAATATATTTATGAAGATCATTAAGGGTAAAATAGTAAATCAAAAGGCTATTTTAAAGAAATTGGGTAAATATGTAATATATATGGTTTAGGAAGGGGAAATATGTAATTGAATTTAAGGAGTGGGTAAATACGTAATAAATGATCTTAAGAAGGGGATATATGTAAATGCCCCTAAAAGAAAAACATGTCAAAAGTCACCAAATATGTATTTTTAAAGCATCCGTGTTAATATTGCCACGTTAAAATTTTAGACTATTATTGTGATAATATGGTTTTTGTAATCATATTTAATGACTTAATATTTAAATATAGTAATAAAAAACGTTTACACGTCAACCAGGTTCATTTCGACCTGTGCCAAAAAACCAAACGTTCCTGACACGAACCAGTCTTTTGTGTTACCCAACCAGCCCATGCTGCCCCCTATAATGTCAATGATAAAGTCTTCATACATCGGTAAATTTACTCGGCTTTTAATCAGAAATTCATCCTGCCATGCGGTCAGAACCGCCACTTGGCATAATCTGGGGTGAAGGAACCGGAATAACAAATTGTTGTCCTTGAACATGTGCTGCAACACCTATTAATGACATAAAAAAAATTACACGGGTCATGATAACTATTGTTAAAGAGCAAACCTTTTGAAAGAAAACAAACCGCCAGTGGGAAATGCTGCTTGAATTGTCCTAATGGATGAAGTGGTTACACTCAATCCACCAAACTGCACAATCTGATGACCTGGTAATGTGTGACCCTGAAAACCCGTGTATCCATGACCGCTTGAAGTCATTTGACCCATTTGATTGTATGGATATATAGATGTGTTAACTGCTCCATACATCTGGAGATACTGCTGACTTGAATACGGGTTGTAAACGCCCTACAAATAAACAAGATAACTTGTAATGAGCATACACTCGTCCTTTTCAAATATTTCGCTTAAAATTTCATCATATCATATTTACCCCACTAAACCTATCATATTTACAAATTTGATAGTAGAGTAAACTGCAATTTTGGTCCATGTGTTTTGATACTATTAACAATTTCAGTCTCACCTTAACAGTTTTGGTCCCTGTGTTTTTATTTTCTAACAAAAATGGTCCCGGACACTAACTTCATCCAATTTTCCGTTAAGTCTTCCTCACATGCGGAGTAAAAATGTAATTTCTCCCGCTCTTTTTGACATGCGAGCCAATAAAAATGTTAACCTACATGATGACCTAGATAAAAGAGGGGAGAAATGGACATTTTTACCCCTAAGATGTGAGGCGCGTGTGAGAGACTTAACGGAAAATTGGATGGAGTTAGTGTTCGGGACCATTTCTGTTAAAAATAAAAACATAGGGACCAAAATTGTTAAGGTGGGATTGAAACTGTTAATGGTATCAAAACACAGGGACTAAACTGCAGTTTACTCTTGATAGTAAATAAAATAAAAATCAGCTACCCGACAGACAAAATGCTAAACATATCATATTATATATGTATATTTTTATGAAAACTTGAACTTTTAGAAGGATATTGACCTGTGGATAGACATATTCAGGACCATACATTCCATTTCTGCACCAAAAGAACAAAAAAGACACATCGTCTCTTTAGAATATTTGATATTTATCTCGGTGTTCAACATTTTCAAGACTTAAAAACAAAACTAACCAATGAAAATATAAGCAAATTGTAAATAAAATGAAACTTACGGGTATGAAGAATACAAAAAACCTTGTCGGTAATTGTAAAAAAATGGTTGTTGGTAGCCATAACTTCCAATAGAAGGCACATTACCGGTTTGCCCACCTCCAACATAAGGTATTTGTGATGCGACATGTCCTGATACTGAAAAAACAAGATATTAGTACTTCCACGTGAACTAACGGTTTTGTACTAAGCAATTTGAGATTGATTATTTTTTGTGGATGCAAAGTGACAAGTTTACACTTATGGTGAAATAAGTTGTTTATATGATGATTCTGCTTACAACCATTTCACATTTATCTCTAGAGTAAACTGCAATTTTGGTCCTTATGTTTTGATACTATTAACAGTTTTAGTCCCACCTTAACAGTTTTGGTCCTTGTGTTTTTATTTTCTAACAGAAATGGTCCCGAACACTAACTCCATCCAATTTTCCGTTAAGTCTCTCACACGCGCCCGCATCTGAGGGGTAAAAATGTCATTTCTCTTCCTCTTTTATCTAGGTCATCATGTAGGTTAACATTTGTATTCACTCGCATGTCAAAAAGAGTGGGAGAAATGACATTTTTACTCTGCAAGTGAGAACGGAAAATTGGATGGAGTTATTGTTCGGGACCATTTCTGTTAGAAAATAAAAACACAGGGACCAAAACTGTTAAGGTGGGACTGAAACTGTTAATGGTATCAAAACACAGGGACTAAAATTGTAGTTTACTCTTATCTCTATAATTAATGTTATTGAAGCAATTTCTTACCGAAAGGAAATGTTGGACGAGGACGTCCAAGTGAAGCCAAATTACAATTCGCCCGTCTACCATCAATAACCGGAGCTGGATCTACACACGCCTTTGCAGCTGATTCAGGATCACGAAAAGTCACCTAAATTCTCCATGAAAACATAGTCATTTACTAGTCGTTACTTTTATTACTAACAATGCACGGATACACGAAAAGTTCTTGTTTAGTTTTGTTAAGTTGTGTTTGTGATTTATTATTTTAAGTTTTTAACACCTTGAGCTTATGCTTATAACCCAGAAACAGATAATCAACTTACTTAAAGAGCCTAACGATAAACTTGTAATTTCGAATCCACAAAAAACGATCTGTCTAAAGTAAGCAATCTCAAACTACTTACTAAAAACAACCTATTTCATCCTTTAATAAGTTGATAATCTAATTATCTAAACACTCTAAAATGCTAATCTACTTTTAAAAAACCGCAATAAGCCGATCAAATTAGGGATCCTAAACACACTCTAAAGTTTTTTTACGAAGCTGAAACCATATTTTTCACTCAAACAGTTCATGATCACTTAAACAACTCAAAACACATCTACTATAGATACACTAGATGACGTCATCAAAACACCATATAACATCATCATACGAATCATATGCGCCATATCAACGGCGAAAAAAGTGTTACATAACACGACCCGTTTAGCATCAGTTATAGTGGTGTATGCTATCACATGAGTGGTGTCTGAATAGCAAGAGACTGGTGTCTATATAACAAGCCCCTATCAATATTATTTTAGTTTGAAATGTTATTATAATGACTCATAACAAGATTATGAAATAAACATAAAATAAACACAAGATTTAACTCACAAAACCATAACCCTTGGATCTTCCAGTGTTGTTATCATTAATCACAACAGCTTCAACAATATCTCCAAACTGCTCAAAATACTGACGCATCATCTCACTCTGTGTCTCCCAAGCAAGCCCACCAACAAACACTTTAGTAAAACTTGTATCCCCAAATCCTGAACTTGAACCCTGAATTGACGCCATCAACAACCCCTTTTCAAAATTCAACACAAAATTGCTCCCAAAAACTGAACAATTCGTTCAATTCGGTAGTGTTTGAATGCAATTTGAACACAATTTGAGCAAAACCCTAGAACTTGAAGTGCAAAAGGGGGTTTTGATTGTAGTGGTGGGTCGAACGATTGGTTGTATTAGAGCCCACTATTTGAACACAAAGTGGGGTTATGATGAAGAAAGTTTTAAACTTTATGAATTTGAAGCTTACTTTCACTGTGTAATTGAACAATTGACCCAATTTGAAGAAGATTTGGGGAAGATGAAATTAGGGTTTGATCGTGAAAATTGTAAACAGACAGTAAGGTTGTAGTGGCATGATGATGATGATGATTGATGATGATGATTGATGATGCAAAAGTTGAATTGAAGAAGACTTGATTTGAAAACGGTTTGTTTGACTTTTTTCAAGAGGTGAAGTGTGTAGAGTATAAAAGTACAAGTTTTAGTTGAGAGTGTACATGTTTGAGATGCGTAGTAGGTTTGGGTTTAGTGATTTTTGTTTTTGTAATGTGTTTTTGTTTTGTGATTTGTTTTATATTAGTTTTTATTACTCTAAACTTTTGAATTTGTTGCTAACAGTCTTAATTTTTATTATTTTAATAATCGATAGTCTGTTGTTAAATTTTTTATAATGCTGATATGTTTTTTCGAGTTAAAGACCGATGTTTTAAGTCTTTTGATCAGGAGGATAATACAAGTCCATTAATAGAAAAGTTACTTTGAAACGACGCTCCGAACAACGAAACGGTGCTTTAACCGGGTGTTTAAACCTAACGATGCTTCAATCGGATATAATAAATTTATCATTCAGAGAGTTGTTTTGAGCAAACTTTACATCAGTCAACTCGTATTATCCTTTCGATCAAAATGCCTCGAACATCGGCCTTGAATTTGAAAGAAAATAAAAAGTTAACAAAGTTAAAAAGTTTAACGACAGACCATTGGTAGTCAAAGTGATAAAAATTGAGACCGTTGACAGACAATTCAATAGTTGAGACAAGTAAAAGCCAAAATATGATAATTAGGACCGGTAAAAACCGATATATTTTTTTTTACTTTAGATTCTTGTAGTTTCTAATGTCTTTGTTGTATTTCACGTAGAAAACATATATTTTCTCCTATCATTACATTTTAAGTATTAATCTTTATATTTTTTTATTACTTCAGTTTAAATGTTCAATTTTAAAAATAAAATTATAATTTTCGGTTTCATCTTTAATTATTTGACACAAAAATTGATATTAAAGTAATGACATCATAACAAGTTTTGCCCTTATTTCATTCATAAAGTTGATTTTTATGCAATTTGGAAATCTATATGACCTTTAGGCTTGTTTAGGTTGCTTGGCTCGATTTCTTTGATTTAGGCATTTTTGTTATGGATATGGCTAGTAGAGATTCTCACCGGGTTTTGATGAGTTCATATATATATATATATGGCGATATTTTGAATATGAATGTTACCTTGATGAGGCATGATTGATAGATGGTATGTGCTAACTCGTAACCCATGCAGTCATGTGTACTGATGATTTTGAAATTTTGAGTTTCGCTTGTCTAATGGTAACCACTATTACAACCATGTAACTTTTAACCAGTAGGATCTTGTTAAATGCAATGTCTTATATAAGTTTGTAGTCAGAGTAACCTTCATCTCTATGATTTGTCTACATAGTAAGATAAGATACAGTTATCTTTATCTAAGTATTTTTTTAAAACAACTAATTTTCACACGTGATCAATTGCATTAGCAACATTGAAGAGTAGCCACGTACTAAAATTGTTAATTATATAGTGATGGTAGATTGACCATTGAAACATTTATTGTATACAAATAAGTCTTTTAATATTATGAATTATAATTTTGTTTTTTAATCTATAAAATATCACTCATTTTGTTTTTCAATCTATATTTTGGAGGTATTGAGTTCAAGTCTCACCTAGAACAGAAAAAAAAATGGAGGTTCTAGGTTGGGTTATGAGGTTTTCTCACCAAATGTGAGTTTCCTCATATGAAGTTGGGGGTGTGGTCTCGGTTGGGAAACGAATAGGTGAACTCGATTAAAATAACATCTATCATCCGAAACATGACCATATATTTACTTTTAAAAAAATGTGATCTAAAATGATTTAGAAGTGTATAACAATAAACTTCATCCACTACAAATTGTCCAACTTCTAGATAACTATAATTTACTTGCATGAAATTTGTTGAAAGTTCTAAATTTCACTAAACACCTATCTATGAAATTCTTTATGATGTTTTTGATTAATGTGTCGGTCTCCGGTTGGGTGACATGTGATGTGTCGTTCCAAATCTAACAGCAAAAATACACAAAAGTGAGATATAATATATATATACACACACAAAAGAAAAGTACACAAAATTAGATTATGTTTTGGAAATGCTATCATTGTCTTAATATGGTTTTAATCCGCCTTCTACCACTCCATAGTGCACTTAATAAAATGCATCATTGCATACATGATTACGCAACTTGATAATGCACATCATTCCATTTGGCGAAGGAAACGATTAAGTCATAACTCTTTTTTTTTTAAGAATAAACTGTAGTTTTGATCCCTGTATTTTGATATCATTAATAGTTTTAGTTTCACCTTAACAGTTTTGGTCAATGTGTTTTTATTTTCTAACAATTTTGGTCTTGAACACTAACTTCATCTAATTTCCATTAAGTCTCTTACACGCGTGCCCACATCTGAAGGGTAAATATGTCATTTCCCCATCTCTTTTATCTAAGTCATCATGTAGGTTAATATTTTTATTCAGTCGTTTGACAAAAAGAGTGAGAGAAATGCGTTTTTACTCCGCATGTGAGAGAGACTTAAAAGAAAATTGGATGAAGTTAGTGTTCAGGACCAAAGCTGTTAGAAAATAAAAACACAGGGATCAAAACTGTTAAGGTGGGACTAAAACTGTTAATGATATCAAAACACAGGGACCAAAACTGCAGTTTACTCTTTTTTTTACATTTTTTTTCGCTCATTATGGTTTAGTATAATACTTATCAATATAAGTATATGTGGATGATTGTAGCTATACATATTAATAAAAGAAGGTTTTTGGTGCCACGTGTCATGCATTGAGACATATTGTGGATAGTTTTCCCGCCCAAATTTTTCTATATTATTTTTGATAAGAAATCGACACTAAATATATTCTGATATACATGGTTTAGGAACTATACAAAATTTTATTTGTAAATAAAAAGAGAATCACGAAACAATCTAATTTTAAATAGTTTTTTTTGTAAAATTATGATTAGGTTAAATTTTTATTCATCGTAATAATTGTTTTATATTTCATCATAACTTAAAGTTTAATTATACATAGTTTTAATCATATATTATAAAAAAATTGTTATTAGCATCTGAATCCCCTAAAAATGTATAATCTCATACATATGTCTACAATATATTTGCCGTTTTAGCGTGTGTTTTATGCTCTATGGTTGTACACAAGTATTAAAATAGAATATAACAACTAGATTTTGAAATTTGGAGCTATAATGTTATGTAAGCATGTTGTAAAGTGTTTGAGAGAATTTGTGTTTTCACACACTTAAGTGAAAACAAGACATGGTTTGAAATATATTAGACAAATATGGAAAACACACAAACATAGCCTACAAAGAAGTTTTACTAATTTGCATTTTTTATAAACTATTCAATTTACTTTGTTTTTTTTTTACTTTTGAAAATCAAGATTCATTTCTTACGTTGTTTGCTGTTTACAATATATGTTACTAGTAACTTGAATGATAATACTATATGTGTTTCTTTTATAGTTACATGTTAACAACTTAATCATTTTATTAATTTAATATTTTAATGAGCCACCTGTGTAACACACGAGTAATAATCTAGTAGACTAATATAATAAACTTGAAAATAAAAAAGAGATGAATGATTGTATAAATTAAATAAAAATCACATCAAATTCATTAGATGTAAAAGTTCTTAATCTCAAAAACATTACAAAATGACTTAATATTACAGAGAAAATTATTTTCTAACATTAGACATCTAATACACAACATTCATAACATCACAAACCTTTATTTCTAACAGATAAAAATATATTTTTTGGTAACAGGTACCATAAGTTACTAACGGTAAAATACCGGCCAGTACCGCATAGTCCGGTCCCGAATTTGAACAAAATCAGGCACTGGTACCGGTACCGATATTATTCGATCGGTATGGTATCAGTACTCGGTACCAAACGCTAATCCCTATTTTATGTGCTACACATGTTGGATTTTTCTTTCAAAGACTAAGGTTTTGGAGATGATTATTCATCAATTAGGATATAGAAAATTGATAGAAGTAGTTTTAATCATTTCTCTGCGGATCTTCTTGATATTAATTTACTAGTGTCACACCCTCGAAATTTAGTAATAAAGTTTTATCGTTAAGTGTGAAAAATCAAGATCTTAGTTATTAGCAATGTTTTGAAAACCGGACCGGACACTGAACCGGTATTATGATTTTACTGGTCGGACCGGTCTGACCGGGGTCGAACCGTGGTTGGACCGGGGTAGGGTAAAATATATACTTATCAAATTAATGTCATAAAAATTCTAATTTAAACACAACTTAAGTTCAATAATATTAAGTTTTACCAAAAACTAATAATTCAAACAAGTTTAACGCCAACAATCACCAAAAAATTATAATTTAAACAAATTTTAATTCCAAAATAAAACGAGTTCATCATCTTTATCACTTAAAACATTAATATATTAACCCTTCATTACAAGAAAACAAAAAAATAAATAGATTTAAACATAAAATCCAATAAAATCAAACAAAAAAATTATTTTTTTAATAAAAACCGGTTCAACCCCGGTTCAATTACGGTCCGGTTCCGGTCCGACCGGACCGGTTCGAGCGGTTCGCAGCGGTTCACAAACACCTATCAGACCGCGACCTATCGAACCGTGATTCCCCAAAAACGCGGTCCGACCGCGGTTGGACTGGTCGGACCGGCCGGTTTAAAAACATTGGTTATTAGGTACACCATGCAGCACTATATTAATTTATAACATACGTGTCTCATTAAATGAGAAAAATAAAATACATAATTATTGTTTAAAAGTTTTGCGGAAATGTAAACGCAAAGTAAATGTCATAACATTTAGTGTAAAGTAAATGTTTGAAACATGTGCCCAAAAGTTAAAGAGTACAATTTAGAAAGAAATGAAATGTTTATGATGTAAGAATCATGCAGTCATGTCATGCTCTCGCATGCAGTGTAACATTGAGACCCGAGAAAAGTATGCTAAAGCATGCGCTAGCATGCAATGTAACATTGAGACCCGAGAAAAGCATGTTAAAAAGCTTCAACACAAAGATTTGTGAGTTCACTTGTAATTAATGCAAGACAATTAAATATGTTTCAAGCAGATAAGTAAATAAAGTGTGTGAGTTTATGGTACATGCTATAGTATTCGACCGAAGTATCTGTCATATGTATACATTTTATGTATAGTTTGCCACACCACGTCCCAACATGACATGGATCAAGGTGAAATAGGCCAATTCAATACATGTTAACATATCTTATCTTGCTAGCGCGACTGGCCCGAGTGATATTTGTTAAAACAGTAGTATTATTTCTAATTCCCTGACTATCTACCGATACTAACAATCAAGGTGTAACACATGAGGACTTTCATTATTACAAAATACATGCATGTTTTCTTCTCCAAATCGAGTAAAGTAAGAAATGCACTACATGTAGATGTGTGGGTTGATGATATCTTTTCATATGTGTCATGTGTGGGTTGATATCTTTTCATAATGACTTCATTAACATAATGTACTTTTGAAGTGTTACATTCATGTTGCCTTCGTGTAGTAGACCTTTAATTAACATTGATTATTTGTTGCACACGTTAATTTTGTATGGGTTTTTCAACAATTCATAATGTCTTAGGCATAATTTATAGCTTCATTATATAATCTTGAAGTGAGTTGAAGATGACATGCAAATGGTTTTTCATTCCATTAAATTAGAGGTGTCAACACATTGCAAACTCCTTTAATATGTCATGGAGTGAAAAACAATTGCGAGCGAAAAAAAAATGGCCTCATTTACCTAAAATAAAGACACCCTAATAATATTGCTCACATGTAATATTAATTATGTGCTTAACCATAGATATTCAAAATTCATATACATAGGAGACCCCAATCCAACACTATCTCGTAGGGGTGAGCATTAACCGACGTAGCCGAACCGCACAATTAACCAACGGTTCGGTTAAGACATAACCAATTAACCGAACATTACGGTTCGATTTTGGTTTTGATCTACGAATTAACCGAACCGCACTGACAACAATTTTATTAAGTGTTACTATTATTATTAATCTCATTAATATACAATATGTTATCGGTTTTCAGTTTGTTTACTAAAATACTTCAACCCTTAGGCTCGGACACAAAGCGGGTGGTAGTCTGGGATGAGCTTCATTGCCATAATCCACCAAAAGCTACACAAATGAGGATTGAACTTGGTCTACTATGAAGAACCGAAATCATCTTACAACTAGGCCACTAAGTGAGAATTTATCTAAAAATGAAATTAAGATCAAAATATATATAAAAAACACGGTGGCACAACCGTAAATAACTCAAAGTTTTCTTTCAGCCAAAGGCAATTGTGTCATAACATGGATCTATTACGTTATTTTGTTATCTAACATGTAAATACAATAACACAATAGATCCATTTATTGTGAATTTCCTCACAGTCGTTTTGTTATTTGTTTGAAGTGTTTAGTTTTGGACTGTGAGAGGTTTTACTCTAATGTACAAACACTGGATATATTGTGTAAGATAACATGTAAAAACACAGGAGATGTATTTTGTTATGAAGTTCGTCACTATCATTATGTTATTTTCATCAGGCCATTGTGCAATTTTCGTCAATTCAAAAAACTCACATAATGACCTGACCAATTACATAATGAGTTAAAAAATGTGATTTTCTTTTGTTTTTTATATCAACATCATACTTGTTTTAAAATTAAAAAAAACACAATAAATCAATTTTGTTATGGGGTTTTCAAGTCATTCTGTTATTTTGTTATATAACATGTAAAACACAACTGTCTGGTTTACTTTTGTACACATTGTGTAATCTTCATCATGTCACTGTGTAATTTTCGTCAGTTATAAAAGATTACACAACGACCTGACGGATTACTCAATGAGTTAAAAAAAACCATGATTTTTTTTTGTTTTTATATTAATATTATACGTGTTTTAAAGATAAAAACGCTCGTTTTTATAGTGTAATTTTTTAGAAAAATAATTTCAATGTAAAAGTTATGAATATTTAAAAAATGTTGGAACATTGGAATAAATAGATGTTATCAATACCATTATTCCTTTTAATTTAAAGTAGGTGACACGTGTCATAATTTTAAGACTTCTTAGGCTATCTACAAAATTAAGTCTTTATAGTTGAACATCGTTCGTTGAAAAAATTATGCAATCGACGTTTTTATACTCAAGACATTTGATAAAAATGAATTTCCATCTTCTAAAAACCATTGGCAAGTTTTTTAATATAAATTTTGAAAAAACTTTTGTGCTATAAAAGTTTCATTTTTATACGTTTCTAAAGATAATTGCTTACATTTCTTTATCTTTTCTATGCATCTTAATCATCTTATTTTTGTAGTCGACTCTGAGTGCGTGATTATTCTTGAATTTGTTATCAAACCTTTATTATCACCATTTACTTTAGAAGTGTTGAATTTGTGTTAGCCTTCATGCCAACCTTTAATTAGCATTGATTATTCGGACCAAGTATACTATTTTTTTGTATTGAATTTTCAACAAATCATGATGTCTTGGCGTTACTTAGACCATGTGTAATGGTAAAACCCAAAAAACCCTAAAAAGTACTCCACATCAGCATGTGTCAGCAAAATATGGGATTCAACAATATATGGGCGTCTTCTACACAGCGCCAAGGGCAAAAAATCCCACCAAAGCGCCCCTATGTAATGGTTGGGGGTGTTTTCGGGCGCTTTGGGGCGTTTTGAGGGGGCAAAAAGCCTCATTACACATGCTCATATAACTTATTATTTAATTATGTTTGTTTGGTATGAGGTAATGAAATAGACGGAAAAATAAAATGAACAAATGAAATGAATTGACAATAATGAAATGGGACATTTCATTCTATTATCTTATTTGCATACATTTCAGGAATGAAATGAATCAGTACTTCTTGCTGTTTGGTAGCATTGGTGGATCCAGGATTTTTTTGTTAGTAGATGCAAAAATTGATTAGTTAAAACGAACAGGGCAAAAGTAAAAAAAAAAACAGGTCGTTGGGCTGGCTAGAACGGGTAGCAATTGGTTAGAGTACAATCCTACTCGTAACAACTAAGATGTCACATTGAGAATCTAGATACATAAAATGCGAACTAAGAATTCTCTCTATGTTTTCTTTCTTTATCGATTTTTAAGTGACATAATTAAACAAAACTCAAACTTTGTTATGTTCTTATGACATTTTTCCTATTCTTTTTAACGTATAGCTATAGTTTAATTAGTATTTTGTCTTTCTCGATTATTTAGCCGTTTCACTTTTCCAATGTCTTTATTTTATAATTAACGTTATTAAAATTCCAATTAATAATAAATGCGACTTTCTTTTGTTTTTAAGTTTTAATTTAATGAGTAACCACCGTTCAAATTATTTTAATTATTAACCCCGTTATAAGGGAGTGGTCCTCACAAGATTCTCACAAGAAAATTTTCTAACCAATCAGAATATACCATGCTACTACACTTATTCTCACCTCTTTGCACCTCTTTAGGGTGCGAATGGTCTTTCCAAGGTTTTCACAAGGAACAAAATTTTATTTTTTAAAATTTATATATTAAACATAAATAAACATAACTTTATTAATTTATAAAAATAAAACACAAATAAAAAATAACGCTAATAAAAAACGTAAAAAAACAACAAAAAGACACTGTAACCTATGAATGTGTTCTACAAGATCAAATCGTAGTCTATGGTGCATATCGGTATTCCTCAACTCCGAATTATATTAACGTCCAAAGAGGCATTTGTTGGGGGATCGGTTATGTATACTGGTGAGAACGTTTTACCTTCGTCTTTAAGGATCATATTATGCAATATGCAATATGCAACAATCGTACATTTCGTTCTTTATCTTGTTACGACTATAAGCATGTGCCGATCGACGAATAATACCAACCCCATTTACCTTTAACACACCAAAAGTTCGTTCAACATCTTTTCTTGCAGATTCTTGAACCTTCTTGTATTTTTCTTCTTTTTCGTCCGAATGGTATAAAATTGTTTTCACAAAAATTGGCCACTTCGGGTAAAAGAATAATCATGTTGAAAAATATTCAAGATATTCATGTGAAGTCCTAGTGGGCATACTTAAATATTCATCAAATTCGTCAGGATGGTTATCGATTGCGAGTTGACGAATCGCCAAGGTGCATTTTTGTATCAGAGTGAAGCTTTTTCTATTACTCGCATCGTAAGTGTCTCGAAAATAATCACAATTTGCCTTTATGTCGTTAACTATTTTTAAAATAGTTCATTAGACATACGATATCGTTCTCTAAACGTCTCGGCATTGTATTTTGGCTTCTCGACAAAATAATCATTCATGAGGACTTCGATGCACAAATGTTCTAGTTGATGGACTAGCATACTCGTCTTCTTCCACCGCTGTTTGTAGGTTGAGCATGAATTCTTCGCCGCTTGATTCAGATGACGAACTACCATTAGAACCATCAGAAAATTGTTGAATTAGTTGAGCATATTCATTTTGAGAGTATAAAATATAGGAGAAATAGTGAATTTTGTGTGTGAAATAAAGGAAGAATGATTGAGTTGTGTTTTTGTAAAAATAGGTTGAAATGAGGTGTTTTTATAGTGTAAATATATATTTTTTATTTTATTTCGAAGCGATCATATGACCGTTCAACGGTCAAATTAAACACAACTCGTGAACGAGATCATCACCTAGTTAACTTCCTTGTGCGCCTTCCTCGTTTGACAAGAGATGGAGCTTTTCACGAGTTTGTGGTCCTCCTTTGTTCCTTGTGAGCCACTCCTCCCCTAACTTAATTATAAGACAATACCTATACGGCTATACCCGAGTGAGGTATTTGAGATAAGATGTGATTCGTTCATGTTGCTTTTAATGCTATATGTTTGATCATACAAAAACCTTTAAAAAGGAAACTCACCATTACGAGAAGCCGAAAACCCACTTCAGGTTTAATTAAAAGTAAAGTAAATTGTCAAATAGTCATCGATTTTGTATCATTTCAATCATAAATATTATTTGCACTATGCATGAGTTGATAAAGTCAATTTCTTAAATATAAAATACTTACAAATGGTTAAAAATGGTTATAATTTCTTTATAAATATTATTATTTAACCTGTGTGTAGCACACGGGTATTAAACCTAGAGTGGTGAATAAAATCAAGTTCCATACTTTTGTTTGGCTGAAAAATAGAGGAAAGTTAGGCGAATTAGCATGACACTCTTGGTTTTCGTTTAATTTTAGAAAGTTTCCATTGTAATGGTGTTGTTTCGTGTGACCCTAGCATCTTGTTAGTGATTTAGTTTTCTTTATAAAGTTTTGCGGTTAAAAAAAAGAAAGAAATAATAATAATTATAAGACAAAATTGCATTTTAGGTCCTTTATGTTTATTTAAAACTGCACTATTAGTTCTGTATGTTTAAGGGTTTTAGAGTGCGTTATTTGTTTAAATCTCTTGTACTAATGGTTCTTTATCATTAACTTCGTTAAGTTTTTGTTGTTAAGTCCCATCACATGCAACTCATGTTATGCTTATTTTTGTAATTTACCAAATCCTTTCAGCCCCTTAAAAATAATCCATGTTTTTTTCTTCTTCAATAAACAATTTTACATCTGATCAATATCTCCACTTTCATCACCATGCTCATCAATTTCTTCTTCAACTAACTTGCATGTGATGGGACTTAACAAAAACACGAACGGGGTAAAATCGTTTATTGAAGAAGGTAAAAGCATTGATAGTTTTTACGGGGTTAAAAAGATATAGTAAATTACAAAAACACCCATCACATGACTTGCATGTGATGAGACTTAATAGCAAACATTAACATATTAGTGATAAAAGACCATTAATACAACATATTTAAACATAAGAATGTACTCTACAAGTTTTAAATAAAAAATACTAATATTATAATTTTAAATAAACATAAAAGACCTAAACTACATTTTAACTGATAAATATAATACGTTGAGAAAAAAATGCAAACTACCACACACACACACACACACACACACACACACACACACACACATATATATATATATATATATATAACTAGTCTAGTAACCGCGCTACACTCGGAAACACAACATTCAAGTGATGCTTCTAAGGATGTTCATGAATGTTACATTCAGTTTTAAGACAAAACGTGTTTAAATCATATAAAAATGTTACGTATATTTATAAAACGATAAGGTCTTTAAGTATATGTTATTATTAACTTTATCCATAAGTTTCATTTTTAAACCCTATCAAATATAAACCAAATCATGTACACCCCTTCTAGTAAAGGGTTAGAAATATAAATACTTTTAAATTTTCCAGAATTCTCCAAAATATTAAGGGATCAAAAAAATGTAATTAGTTCTATTATAATATATTTTATATACATATTTTAAATAAAAAATTATTATGAGATAAACTCTCAAATAATGCCACCTAAACTAAAAGCTTTAAAAAATATCATATAAATTTTTTGTTTTGCTATATTATATAAGGATATTAATGCAAACATTTGTTTATTATCATTAAAGTAAATCACATGATTATCATGATCATAAACTATAAATAAATATGAGAGATCTAGAACTTGTCACAAATGATGCTTTCATATGTGGTACTTTAGTCTATTTCTAAAACAACCTAGAACTCATTCCAACAACTAACAACTAATAGTAGTAAACATCTTTGACTATAAAAACATAAACTAATACCATCATTATTTTATAAAAACATTATAACAGCCATATTTATATTATAATATCTATTGAAATGTTATTGAAAGTTAAAAGACTTAGGCCAATAATACTCTACTCACAATCGATAAGATAAGATATTTAAAACTTATTTACATAACTTGTGTTCAACTTTCATTTGAAAAGTTGACGTTGTAGGTTGTACTATAAAAAATTTCAATTAAAATAAATTTTCTTCTAACAAAACATAAAAATACCATGTGAGCGATATAAATTACTATAAATAATAAATTAAAAGACTCATTTAAAATTAGGGTTGTCCTATCATGTATACGTATAAGTGTTAAGATATGAATATGAAAATTGTTACCCCTATACGACACAATAACTTATTGTGTATCTGTTTCACATACATGTACTTGTTTATAAAATGCATACACGTTAAGACACAATAAGACTTAAGGGAATTAAAGTTTATAAATTAGAATTTAAGAGAGTAGTGTAAAAAGGGTAAATACATGTTTCACCAAGTAAATACATGTCTAATACATGAAACTTAACAAATAGATAGTGTCTACGACTGTTTGGTAAAATTTGAATCATTAATACTAAATGGTTAAGCTCTTTAAGAGTATCTATCAATGAGATGGATGTTGGGGTAGAACATCAGATGGAGATAAAATTGGTATATGCTTCATTCAGTTCCATTCAGCATCTTTCTATCTCTTAATCATTCAGTATTTAACTAAACCATTCAAATATTTTTTTTATGAAAGAAAGCTCTGAATACTAATTAATTAAACATTAAACTAAACCATTAAAAAATAAAACAAGTAGCTGATACATATTACCTTTTAACATCGTGTAATAAAATTGTGAAAAAAATCACCTAAATTTCAAAACATGAATAGGTGGGTGTGTGGGCACACACCATGTGTATTTTAGCATTAAGCAGACTAATGATAGTGACACCCTACGCCAGCGCATATTAGCATCAACCCTTACACATCTCCACTATTATATAAACACAAACACAATAACCACCACCATCTACCTCCAAAACCACCGGCTCCGGCAGCCGGACCACCGACCGCCACCGGAAATGGATCTCCGTCGTAAACTACCTCCACGTCCTTCTTCCGCCACCGTCTTCAACAATGAAAACCGATCATCTTCTCCGATCAAATCCAGCGCCGTTGACCGATCACCGTCGCCGGTTCCTAAAGCTTCAGATGCATTACCTCTTCCGTTGTACCTAACAAACGGCATTTTCTTCACTTTGTTCTTTTCCGTTGCTTATTACCTTCTTCACCGGTGGCGTGATAAGATCCGGTCATCAACACCGCTTCACGTCGTCACGTTATCGGAGCTTGCAGCAATCGTTTCACTCATCGCTTCATTCATCTACCTTCTAGGTTTCTTCGGTATCGATTTTGTTCAATCGTTCATAACCACTTCTCGTAACGACGACGATAGTTACGCTCTCGAAAACGAAGTAGAACAACATCATTCTGAATCTAAACCTAGGTTCACAGATGTAACAGATCCAGTACTAACAGAAGAGGATGAAGCTATTGTGAAATCTGTGATTTGTGGAACAATTCCTTCGTATTCACTCGAATCGAAAGTTGGAGATTGTTTTAAAGCAGCTTCAATTCGACGTAAAGCGTTGGAACAAACAACCGGTAGGTCATTGTTAGGGTTGCCATTAGAAGGATTTGATTATGATTCGATTTTAGGGCAGTGTTGTGAGATGCCTGTAGGATATGTGCAATTGCCTGTAGGAATTGCAGGTCCGTTGTTGTTGAATGGATGTGAGTATATGGTGCCAATGGCTACTACTGAAGGTTGTTTAGTTGCGAGTACGAATAGAGGTTGTAAGGCTATTTTTGCTTGTGGTGGAGCTACGGCGGTTTTGTTGAAGGATGGGATGACTAGAGCGCCTGTTGTTCGGTTCGCTACAGCGGAACGTGCTTCGCAACTTAAGTTCTATCTTGAAGACGCTGCAAATTTTGATACATTGACCGTTGTTTTCAATAAGTAAGTTGTTGCTTCTCTCTTGGTTGTTTTCAGTAGACTTTGTTTCTACTTTAAGTCATTTGAATGATGGATATTGGATGTTGGATGTTTATGACACGTTTGGTGAAGTTTAGCTTAAAATAATGAATTTTAGGTTAGCTAAAAGAAACCTACTTTGAATTTTGTTAGTTTGAATTTGAATTTAAGTGTGTTAGATAGCTAAAAGTCGTTTTGGTTAAGTGAATTTAATGTTAGAAAATATCTCTAATAGGTTTAGCGTAGATTGATCTAATTTAAGGTATGTGAAAACAGCCCAAGGGATGAATAAGTTATTGAAAGTTTAGTTGATAAAAGGGCTGATATGTGAAATAAATGAGAGATGCAACTTTTGGTTGTATATTAAGGCTATTTGGCTTTTGGGATCTAACGTGATGAAGCGTTTCAGGTGTTTTTAGAACCAAGCCTGCCTGACTCTATGGAAAGAAGGGTATGGCTTTTGAGGCTTAAATGGCTGTTTTTTTTGCATCTATGAGTCTTGTCGTTTGAGGAGCTCACATGAGTAAACCTCTGATGTTTATGATTGGAACATGTGTTCTTTATCTAGATATGTTAGTTGAATAAGTAGATAGAATGAGGTGGTGGTTATCATTCATTTAACTAGCATGTGCATGTCATGTATGACGTTGATATGTTGGATCCGTACAAGTTTTCGCAATTTGTGGTTCTTGATTGGTTTTGCGTTTTGTTATAAACAGATCAAGCAGATTCGCTAGGCTCCAAAATATTCAATGCTCAATTGCTGGGAAAAATCTATACATCAGATTTACTTGCAGCACGGGTGATGCAATGGGAATGAACATGGTTTCAAAGGGTGTTCAAAACGTGTTAGATTTTCTTCAAAATGATTTCCCAGACATGGATGTAATTGGTATATCTGGTAAGTTTCCATTTCGCTTAGCATTGTATACTTTTTTTTAGAAATTATGATTTGCTGGATTGGAAACATAGTTATCCTAAATAATTGATAATTTGTCAAATACAAAATACAAAGTTGTTTGATAAAAGAAAATGGCAAATATATCCTAGATGACTGATGATTTGTCAAATACCTCACCAAACATAAAAGTTGATTGATAAAAGAAAAAATGGGACATGCCAAGATATCTGAAAATGTGCAATCCACCTGCCTTTTCCCATTTTTGTCTTTTTGACCTGTAAGATTGTCTTTTTCACACATCATGAGTACCTGGCCTGTTTTAATTATTAAAATAACAAATAAAATATGGAAAAATCTAGTAGGTAGTATCATGTTCACTAGTGATAGCATTTTCTAGATATAATTGATCAAACTTCATTCATACATAATCAAAAGTTTTTCATCTATAAACAAATGTTTCAATTAAGTTTTAGTATTGATACAGTGTGAACAAACATCAGGGTTTACTAATGTGTTTTTTTATCTTACATATATGTTAATTTGAATGGTGTTTTAATTTCTAACGGGTTGCAAGATCAAGAAGATATTGTTACAAATGGAAACATGCCAAATGTGTCGAAAATCGTCTGTTTTTCCAATGCATACCTCTCAAGGTTGCTTTATTAAAAAACTAAACTTTATTGTAATAATATTGTTTATAGAATTATATTTAACACAAATTTTCTCAATATCATTTGTACCCTTTCAAAACACTACATATAACATATTTTCTCGATTCGTTTTAAATAGATTTAAATAAGTCTTGACAAATAGCACGTTATTATTAGAATCATCTCTACTTTGTTTTATTTACCATGAAATGAGCAACTATGATACTTTTTGTGTTTAAGGGTACTACTGTACTACGAAATTTAGAAGGATATGTATAAGAAATATTGAACTTGAGGATATGTATGAAATGGCCCCTTATATAGTTATATATTATATCTTTTTTAAAGTTGTACTAAAATTGTATGTGGGTCAACCTGATCTCACATGTTTTGACCAGAACTCACAGTTATCTGTCCCTTCAATTTTGGGACATCTGCTAATAATTAAACATATGGGTTGGCAATTTAAGTTAATTCGGGACAATTTCTCTTCTTGTACAATTTGAACTTATCAAAGTTCATTTGGTTGGCATTTAAATTTGACTTGTGTATTTGGTCAAACAGGAAACTTCTGCTCAGATAAAAAACCAGCAGCGGTTAACTGGATCGAAGGGCGGGGAAAATCTGTTGTTTGTGAGGCGGTAATAACTGAAGATGTTGTAAAGAAAGTACTTAAAACTACAGTGCCTGCACTTGTAGAACTTAACATGCTTAAAAACCTTACGGGTTCAGCAATCGCTGGTTCGCTTGGCGGCTTTAATGCCCATGCTGCCAATATTGTCTCTGCAGTTTTTATCGCCACTGGTCAAGATCCTGCCCAGAACATCGAGAGCTCTCATTGCATAACTATGATGGAAGCGGTTAATAATGGAAAAGATCTGCACGTATCAGTCACCATGCCTTCAATTGAGGTATCATCATGATTCAATAATCATAATCCTACCTTGATGGCGTTTGTTTTCGTTTCTCATATAGGGGGATGTTTAGCTTTCGGATTTTAAACAGGGTATATTTAGGCCTTTAGGGGGTGTTTGTGATTTTTATTAAATGAGCTTCGATATAAGCTTGGCTTGATTTGAGCTTTTAGCGAGCCGATCTCGAGTAGCTCGCGAGCAGATTAACTCGTTTATACTATTAAAAACACTAGAAAAATAAAGTTAAAAGGTTAGAAATTGTGGAACTTTGAAGGATTAAAACACATTTTTAACCCAATTTATCACCTGTTTGAATTAGGTTGGTACAGTTGGAGGTGGTACACAACTCGCCTCACAGTCTGCATGCTTGAACCTACTTGGAGCCAAGGGCTCAAACCGAGAGTCACCAGGGTCAAACGCACGTCTCTTGGCACGGGTGGTAGCTGGTTCGGTTCTAGCCGGTGAGCTGTCGTTGATGTCTGCCATATCAGCAGGACAGCTGGTTAAGAGCCACATGAAATACAACAGATCAAGCAGGGATATTGCATCAACAGTTTAAAAAGCTTTTGCAAATTCGGTTATTTATTATTTGTGTTGTACCAGTCAGTGTATGTATGATATTTGGGTTATTCATAAGTGTGGTTATTTTTTACTCATCATACCATTTTTTGGCTGTTAGTTTTTTATTTTTTGGTGCTTGGGATCTAATGTTGTTGTGAATAAATCTGAAAGCTTAGTGAAGTAGTTTTTGTTTTTTGAAAATGACAAAAATATTTGTTTAGGCCTTTAGGGGTATTTTTAAAATAAATTCAATATGCTGCAGGCCGGCACGCAGCTTGACTGCCGCTGACAACCGTTTGACTAGTGTCGTCTGTTTGCTTGCTGCCGACAGTTACCGGCTAGCTGGACTGCCGGCGGTGAGCCGGCCAAGTGCTGATGCTGACAGCCATTTGCTTTTGTGCAGCTTGGCATCGTCAACCCTACCAACCAACGTCCGCACCGCCACTATATGAGGCACGGTCCGCTTGTGGTTGTCGACCGTCTTGCCTGCCTCATCCACAGCCAATATGTCCGCGAACCAAGCACGGCTTTTTCCATCTTTTATGTGTGTTGTAAATAGTGTAAATAGTTTGACAGCTTTACATTTTAATTATATATTTGTTTCACAAAATTTTTCTTTTAATGTTAACTAGCCTTTTACATATGCATGATGTGTCACATTTATAATTTCAGGTTATTTTCTTAGTGTTAACGTAATTTGACATAGATAAAAGAGAGTATTGTATTTTATAGTCTCGAATATCTATCTAATAAATCAAACTTTTAGGGGGCAATTTTTGGAGGGATTTTTTTTTTTCTATAATAGGAAGTTTGGGAGGTAAAATTTAGCTAAATTTTTCACCATGCAAGTTGATGGAGCCAACTCCTTAAATGTTATATATTTACAAATTGTTAAATATAATGGTTATAATTTCTTTAAGATATTACTATTTAACCCGTGTGTAACACACGGGTATTAAACCTAGTTTACCTAATAAATCAGGGTTGTTAGGGGCAAATTTAGGCGGGAAAAATGAGAGGGAATATTTTGTGGGCAAATATTTTAAAAACAAAAGTAATTTTAGAAACAACGAAAAATCAATTTCTTTTTAACGAATATTTTGAATCCTAATAGTTTTTAATATTGATTTTTATTATAATAATTTACAACGTTGCATCCAATTTTCAGTCGCAATTTTTTCATTCATTGGATTATTTGTTTTATTCAAGCTCGGCTCGTTTCAGCTTAACCAGGCTCGAGCTATAGCTCGGCTCGTTTAAAGCTTTAATTTCAAAGCTCGAGCTCGTCACAAACTTCTCAACCTCGAGCTCGACTCGGGCTCGGCTCGTCTGGTTTTTTATTATTTTATTTTAATTATTTATATTTAATTTTATATAAGTTTTTAATTATTTATACTTAATTTCACATAAACTTTGAATTATATGTAATTTATATATAATAAAATACATATTATATATTTTTAATCATAACTTATATATATTTTAACTAATAATAATAATATATTTATAAAATAAATAAAAAAACATATAATGAAAAAGCTCGATAACGTTCGCGAGCCGGCTCGAGCTCGATATGTAAAGCTCGAGCTCGGGCTCGATAAGTTAATGAGCTCTTATTTAAAGCTCGGGCTCGAGCTCGAGCTCGAAAAAGCTCGGCTCGTTCGAGCTTTTTATCGATTCGATCTCGTGTAGCTCACGAGTAGCTCGGCTCGTTTACACCCCTAGTGGTGGACAATGGTGGGTGGTGGTGATGGAAAATGGTGGGTGGTGGTGGTGGATAGTGGGAGGTGGTGGTGATGTGGTATACGGTGGTGGATAGTGTGTGGTGGTACTAGTTAATGATGTTTAACCCTCCTCTGCAGACCTTAGAAGATCTCAGAAGTGGTTCGTCCAAGTCTGCACCAAGAAGAGGTCGCGCAGACGTTTTTTAATGAAACGTCTTCGAAAAAAGAAACAGTCTACAGATGATAATGTCTGTGCGTGGTCTGCGTGACACAAATATAAAAAGATGTACAGACCTTTTAAAAAAAACAAACAGTATCTTACAATCTAATAAAAAAATAGTACAAATAAAGAAAAAGAAAGTGGAGGATACAAACAGGCGCAAAACTAGTACACCAAAGCCATATGTGTTTGAAAGAAAATATATTCATAGTAAACATAAAATAAAAATAAAAATAAAACTAAAAATAAAAACTTATTTCGATTCACTCGGCAACTGACAAATGTCAGCTGTCGGTCAAAAAAACCAACCATCAAACATAAACATAGTCTATAAAGGAATTACAAAATAAATAAATAAATAAATAAATCGACCACGCTTTTTAGAATATTATCCGATAAATAAATAAATAAATATACAAATAAATAAGTAAATAAATAAGTAAGTAGTGAACCTACACATAAATTATAATCGTTCCTATACTTTATACCACACGTCATGCAAAAACTTAATCCATATAATTTTAGAACAATCTTTTTGACATATGTTAAACCAATAAAACAAACAAATAAACCGATGACCAATAACAACACCCACGATAAATTCTATACAAAACCCCTAGTAATTAACAAAACACACATACGATACAACTAGACAGATGATGAACCATCAACGTTTTTGTGTGGATTTACTATACTTTTCTTTGATCCAATTGATCCCGACGCTCGTCCCATGTTTAACCTTCTTCATCCCGGTCACTGCCGCCGTTTTCGTCTTGTCAAACCCGTCTCCAACCTTGTTCTTGACCGTGCTACTCTTCTTGCTTTGCGGACCAACATATTCCGATTTCGTGTCCCATTGATCGGCCCATGAGTTATAACTATTATCTAGTACCATTTGCAAGTTGCAAGTTAGATTGCTAGTATGATATTTGTACGTGTAAGAGATAAATGAAGATTAATGCATGTGTGTGTTGTATATATGCTATTGCATGTTTATATATGAAGTGGTTTATGTTGGGTTTCAACTTTAGGATGCGCATGCCAACTATGAAGGAAGCATCTAGATGAATAAACATGTTTTCAATGTCAAAAATTGTATCCTATTCTCTAGAAGATGTATATTAATGTTGATATTTTTGACCCTTGTGGGTTCATGGAAGAGGGAGAATAGATTCTTAAATATGGTAAGATTAACTAGAAGACAATATCCATCCTTTTGGCCTTTTATCAAATTTTTTTTCTATTTTGCAGGAGAAAGTTGTGTTTATGTTGAAATTGATTATGAACCACATATACAAGATCAAGTCACACGATGCGGAGGTTGAGGGCCTTTCATATGTGATATTGTCACACACGTCCACAAAAATGTTTTTAGAAAGCTTAGATATATTTTATATACTACTAATTTGGAAGGTCGGTGGCCTTACCACCGTCACCGACACGTGTCATAACATCATTAGTCTGTTTCAAATTTTTGATTTTTTTTTAAGTTTTCGACTCTTTTGTGAATATATAAACTGTTTTCCAACTTGTAAACAATAGCAGCAGCTAGAGCAGCTGGTTCCAAGTGCGCTCAAGAAATGTTGTTTAGCAGAATGTCTAGAGTTCGAATCTTGCTACTAACATTAGTTTGATTTTTTAATTGCTTTTCTTATATTTTTCTTAATAACGTTTTTCTTTGTTTTTTATTTTTGGGTTATTGGATTTAAAAACCCCCAACTATTGGTCATTGGCCGTTGTCACCTCCAAGTATCACTTTGGCCAATAACACTCCCAACTAAATACTTTGGTGTCCGTATCACCAAAAGTTAATCAAATCACTAACGCTGTTAAGTTTTGCTGACGTGGCACGGTGACGTGTCCTATCTCTCCTTACGTGGCACGGTGATGGCGGCCAATGATCAATAGTTAAGGGTGTTTAAATCCAATAAGGCAATAACTCATTATTTATCTATATTTAACTAGGAATTGACCTGTGTCACGTGATGCAACGACCGGGTTTTAGTTGGTGCATATGTCGTGTCATATTTGTGACTTCGTTACATGCGTTACGTTATTGATTATCTCATGCACGTTCTGGTGTAGTATAACGCCTCGTACCTTGCAATGTAACGTGTCAAAGTAATTATTAAACGCTTCCATCACCAGCAAGAACAAAAAGCGAGAAAGGGGGTCGCCCTGTCTCGATCCTCTTTTCAAGTGAACTTCCGAGTAAGCGACCTATTTAATAAAATTGATGACTGTGCAGAATTATGACAACATTTAATCCATAAACACCATAAAAGCGGAAATTTAATTATATCATTATATTGTACAAAAAAATCCTAGTTAACAGTGTCATATTGGATCAAGTGGTCATGATGTGCATTGAACATCTACACGAGGGCTGAATATTTTTGTTTTTTACTTCTTTTTAAACTTCTTTTTCTTTGTATATTCTTTTGTTTTAGTTAGTTTTTTTAATTACTTTGACGACATTACGTTGCAAGGTACAAGACATAATATTACACCATAACATGCAAGAGATAATCAATAACATGCATTACGCATGTAACGAAGTCACAAATATAACACGACATATGCACCAACTAAAACCCGGTTGACGCATCACGTGACACAGGTCAATTCCTAGTTAAATATAGATAAATAATGGGTTATTGCCTTATTGGATTTAAACACCCTTAACTATTGATCATTGGCCGACATCACCGTGCCACGTAAGGAGAGATAGGACACGTCATCGTGCCACGTCAGCAAAACTTAACGGCGTTAGTGATTTGGTTAACTTTTGGTGATACGGACACCAAAGTATTTAGTTGGGAGTGTTATTGGACAAAGTGATACTTGGAGGTGACAACGGCTAATGACCAATAGTTTGAGGTGTTTAAATCCAATAATCCTTTATTTTTTGAAGTACTTTAACAAATTTGTCACTCAATAGTATGTCATGTTTACATTTTTACCTAAGAAATCTAATGTAACATACTAATGTAGCGTGTGTACTAATCACAAACCTAACGTTGCCATCACAACGCACGGCAAGTACGAGACATGAAACTTTTTTTTTATCAACGTGTATAACGACGTCACATACGTGAGACTCGGCCGCCGCATCGTGCGGCCCGGACTATTATCTAGTTCTAACTTAATTGTCAAAATGACTATTAAGCCAAAGATAGAGGGTAAAGACGGATTGTATCAAAATAGAGTAGGGGGACAAAGTCGTAAACATGTAAAAGAGTAAATTTTAATTAAAAAGAGCAAATGTCAACCATTGATGGCGGCACAACGATTCTATCCCCTAAACCCACTATATTTTTAATTAAAAAAACTATATTTCAATAAAAAAAATATAATACACGAAAATGTGGGTAAAATTGGGTATTTTACAAGCGAACTTAATTTATATAAAAAACATTATTTAAAAAATTAAACTTAACCCATGGACCCCACCCAAAATATTCCATCCAACGGTTCACTCTACTAGTTCACCATCACCAAATCGGTGACCCAACCCCTATTCCCCGTCCTCACAACCCCGATCATCCATGGCGACGATGTGCACATACATAGTTTGTCCTCTTCCATCTCATCCACACTCCCACCCCCGTCACCCTCGCATCATCCTCTTTCTCTCTTTTACAAAGATAATTTAACATCCACTTGACTCCACTTCATCCATTTTATAGTATTAAACATCATATTATACCTGAATTTTAAAAAAGAAGGTTATTGTCATTTTGCCACCAGCTTCTCATTTTTCCACCACCTTCTCATCTCATTCTTCAACTTTCTTATAATGTCAATTTTAGCCCCTCAACTCAACTTTGATATATTTACGAATTTAACCTAAACTTTGACATTACTAATTTATTACTTTGACCCCCGCTCTTCTTTGACATATTTACGACCTCGACCCACCGACTTTGATTTAGTTATCATTTTGGCCTCTAAGTTTGGATATATCTGTCTTTTAAAATGCGACTGATTACGGTTTTACATCGTAACGTGCGAGACGTTAAACTTTTGCTATTAACGTGTGTGATGGAGTCTTTGTGAACCGGTTGTTGAATAGATTGTGAACTGGTTGTTGACCAGATTGTGAACTTAACCCATTCAAACTCCCAGTACACGTGTGGTGTCTTTTTGAATGCACACAATTTTATGCAAAGCGACCAGGACGCCCACACGTGTAACAACTTTGCTTGCTTGGATAACGAGCAAATATCCAATGACTTCCCCATGAAACTTTGTGAATAAGGATTCCACACTTGTGATACTTGTGATTCTACAGAAACTTGTGTGTGAAGCGATCCAATAACATTATTGAAATCATTTAAGTTTCAGAACTATGAATAAACATTCACTTCGTCTGCCCTGAGGATTCCATCATCGGTCGAGGTGTGACATAATCCTACTCACGGGGCCCAGTACATCTCAACTCCAAGAACAAGTACGCCAACTCCAAGAACAACAACAGAAGGGAGTTGTCGAATGTGCACAAAGTGAGGCTGACCAGGCACAAGTTAATCAAGAAATGCAACGCCAACTTCAACAACAACATGAGTTTATGAACTTTTGACGATATCAACAGCCACACCCCTCACATCTTCATTATCTAGTTGTGTGGTTTTAAACAACTTCTTATGTAATTTTAATTTTAAACAAAACTTTGTAATATTTAACCATATGTTATTTTATTTTGTTGCATTTGATGTATTTCATTTCGTCGGTATAAGTGTCGTGGGTAAAACACCAAAATATTCAAACGAGAGGAACAAATTTTTACAAGAAGAAAAATAACAAAAACCAAACAATAAGATTTTTCTTTTCCTTTTACATTTCTTTTTGCTTAAAAGGTACAATAGTAATACATTTATTTTTGCTTAAATCATCATCATTAATATAAGGATTCATTTAGCCGGTTTCTTTCTGTTTTTATACATAGAAAAATTGAAATCAACAAAATTGAATTCAACATGTACATAAAGATCAATTCAAAATAATAATAATAATAATAATAATAATAATAATAATAATAATAATAATAATAATAATAATAATCTATAGAGTTATTAGCCAAAATGGTCTCTGAGGTTTATAAGATTTTGCAGTTTTAGACACTTTTAAGAATTTTTGCCTAAATGGTCCCTACATGCCAAAACCTATTGTCATTTCAGACCCCGACCCTAACGACGTTACTTTTTCTATTAGCTTAATTTTTAAATGACGAAACTACCTCTAATATATTTTATTGATTTTTAATAAATATTTAACTTTCTCTCACCATTCATCATCATTACCATTTTCATATCTTCTTCAAATTTATTTATTATTCATCATCATCAACTCACAGATTCATTCATCAGTGAACAACAACAACATTATTATCATCACCATCGATTAGGCATTAGTTATCACCATCTAGTGTCACTTTCACAACCTTCATCATCACAATCTAAAGAGAGATCCAGCGAAGAAGATGATGATAACGAAACACGTCATCATCATCGTAATCATCAACGATCACAGTCACACGTTAAATTCAGGAAAATACCTCCGCTTCCGATTCGTCAGAGTCACACTGTAGTTGAATTGAGAGACGTTAACAATCGACACGGGTCTAACGATGATAGCAAATGTAACGAAGATCATGATAATCAAAAGGATGAAGTTATACTCGATGCTTCTCTCTCTCATTATACCAAGTAGAATTTTTTTTAACAGACCAGTTAGATCATCATCATCATCATATCTAGTTGTTACGGGGTTTCATCTTCATGTGTGAAGTAAGCTTTTCAACTTCAATGTGGGGTTGTGTTGTTTATTTTTGGGTAGCGTGGTAATGGGAAAAAGAAAATGACAGGACTATGATGAATATGATGGGTGGATTAAAGGGACTATGATGACATGATTAATGCTTGAGGTGCTTTCCTTACGGTGGCCGGAAGTTTGATGGTGGTAGCCGACAGGTGGCGGTGGTGTTTAGAGTTGCATTGGCAATGATGTAGTGGTGGTAGTGGTTGAAGATGGTGGTGGAGTAGGTTTTTGTTTCTAAATGATTTAATTGCTAAAATGACCTCTAAGGGCATTTTAGTCATTTCACAGTCAACTAACAGAATTTTTTTAACTCTGTTAGTGCCGTGGACCGATTTAGCAATAGGTTTTGGCATGTAGGGACTATTTATGCAAAAATTCTTAAAAATGTCCAAAACTGCAAAATCTAGTAAACCTCAGGGACCATTTTGGCTATTAACTCTAATCTATATAATATTTCAAGGTTTTAGAGGCAATTATAGGAGGGAAAATATTTGATCTATAATAGAAATTTTGGGAGGAAAATTGTATGAAAATTCTCACCATGCATAAGTTGATGGACCAAATACTTAAATATTAAAAATTTACAAATACTTAAACATAATGGTTATAAATTATTTTTAAATATTATTATTTAACCTGTGTGTAACACACGGGCATTAAACCTAGTAATAATAATAAATATATCCAGGTCACCCCGAATATGACCCGTTTAACCCATTTATAAAAATAAACCTAATATAATTACGAGTTACAAGTGAGTCGTTGTGTAAGTCGGTTAAGAGTAGCATGTTTAATATGTGATTTTGCGTATAACAAATATGTATATTGTGTTTTAATTAAAAAAAATATTATAAGTAACCATATATTTACTCAAAATTATAAAACACATTATTCAAATCAAATTTTTTTTATAAGAAACAAAAACAATAATAAATACTTAGATTTGAAAATATAAAGGTAAAAACTTAAGTGGTAATGAGTTTTCTTTATTGTGAGTAGTAATACTAAAGATAAAGTAACTTAACACTCATATGTAGAAAAGAAAAAAATAGATGAACTAATTTTGAAACCTAAACGGTTTGGCGGGTCAACCTGTTTTTAGATGGTTCAACCTAAAAACGACCCTTTTTTTATACGGGTCAACTCTAACAAACCTGATTACTTTCGTGTCGTGTTCGGGTCGTGTTTCATGTCGTGTCGAGAATTGACATCCCTATGTATGTTATGTGAAGAAATATTCTAGATTGTAAATGTGTAGGAAGAAATCGTGAAAGTGTAGGAATAAAGTGATTTTCAATTTGTAGGTGTGTAGGAAGAAATAATCCATATAGAAAATGTGTAGGAGGAATTTTCAAATGTGTCGTCAACCAATTTGAACAATCAATAATCTCTAGTTGAACCTTTATTGTGTATGATGAAACTGTATACACGTATGAAACTTCGTTATACGACAAGATACCGATGACAAAGCTTTTGCCGACAAAATCTCGTTGGCAAAGCTTAAAACGACATTTGGCAAAAAAATTTGGTTGGCACATGGTCTTAGAACTTCATCGCCAAAGGTCCTCCATCATTGTACCGTTAGGGCACTCATTTTTTTAGAACATCGGTTGGTGCAACGACTTATGGCTGATTCACTCAGGGGTGTAATAATTGAGACGAAACCTCGCCTTTAACACCAATAGGTGTTTTCGTTGGCATTGGGGCTTCCTATTACTACGAACGCAGCGAACGCTCACCACAACCTTCTTACTGGCCAATTTGATCAGAGGTGAAACTCATCAACAAACTGTTTTCCAGAAAAAAAAATCAGGCATGAACCTCTATATACCTATCTAAAAAAATCAAGTGTATATTTCCCTTTGTAAACTCACATTAATTGCATATTTATCCAAATAAATAAATCTAAATCAATTGTATATTTCTCCATCCATACCTCCTTAATTTACAAATTTACCCATGTGGATTTGTTTTTATTAAAAATAGTTTTTATAAGGGTTATTGGATTTAATCACCTTCAACTATTGGTTATTGGCCGTTGTCACCCTCAAGTATCACTTTGGCCAATATAACTCCCAACTAAACACTTTGGTGTCTGTATCACCAAAATTTAACAAAAAATTAACCAAAAGTGACTTGAATTGGTTAACTTTTGGTGATACGGTGTCCGTAACACCAAAAGCTAACCAAAAAATAATCAAAAGTTAACCAAAAGTGACTTGAATTGGTTGACTTTTGGTGATACGGACACCAAAGTGTTTAGTTGGGAGTTATATTGGCCAAAATGATACTTGAGGGTGACAACGACCAATAACCAATAGTTGGAGGTGACTAAATCAAATAACCCTTTTTATAATGACTATTTTACTCTTGTACTCCCTCCGTCCCATTACAATAGTCTTAGTTTGAAAAACACAAAGTTTTAGGCACAATAAATGATTGGTATTTTTGTTTGTTATTTGACAATAATACCCTTGACAACAAATATTATTGTGGGTCCATCATATTGTTTGTTTTATGTTATTAAGGGCAAATTTGGAAGTTTACTAATAAATTTTAAAAGTGGACACTTTAAGTGGGACAACTAAAAAAGGCAATATGGACACTTCTAATGGGACGGAGGGAGTATTATACTAAAAATTTAAAAATAGTCTATTGGTATTTTTAGTGTTTCGCTAATTTGTGTTTGTCTTCGTTTTTTTGAATTTTTACCAAGATACTTTTTTTTGGGTTTTAACTAAAATACCTTTTTGTCATTATTTTTTCATCCATTTGAGTAACAATAATAGAAAGCACGAGTGATAATCATAAAAATTAAAATTTTGATAAATGTGGTTTTATTTTAGGGATTGTCATTATATTCTTTATGATTGTTATTAACCAAAAGTTTTGTGATTTTTGGAAAAAAACAATTAAGAAACGCAAAAAAATTAACTTTGTATAAACGCAAATAATGAAGGAGAAAACTAATTAGAGAAAACAAAGTCAAAATGGGAAAAAAAATTCAAATTAAAGTTTTAGAAAAAGTAAGAGTATAATCATTAATATAAACTATTTTTAATAAATAATTCAAACTGGACAAATTTACAAGTTAAAGAGGTTTGAAGGGAGAAATATACAATTGATTTTTGGATTGGATATATATACAATTAAAAAGAATTTGACAAGGAGAAATATGCATTTGAATTTTTTTGCTTGGTAAAAACTAAAAATGCAATTAAAATGAGTTTATAAAAGAAAATATGCAATTGATCAAATAAGTAAATGATTTAAATTTTTTATTTTGTTCAAGTAATTATTTAGTGTTAATTGACTATAGGATTTTTATCATGCCCTAACTATCTTAGATTAAAAACTCATAAAAACCATGAAAATTAAAGAAAATCGTTATTTTTAGCATCGGAATAATCTCTAATATAATATAGAAAAACAAAAAAGCTTAGGTGTCATCTTTTTAAAGCTTTTATCTTATGTGGCATCATTTGAGAATTTTTTTTACAATAATGATTTTTTATTTAAATATATATATAAAATATATTATAATAACATTAATTAAATTTTGGTCCCCAAATATCTAGGAGAATTTTAAAAAATTTAAAAATAGTTATATCTTCTACCCTCTACTACTAGGGATATATATACATGAGTTTGTTTTTATTTGATAGGGTATAAAAATTCTGACAATAATGATTTTTTATTTATAATATGTATATAAAATATATTATAATAACAACACTAATTACATTTTGTTCCTCTAATATCTAGGAGAATTTTAAAAAATTTAAAATTAATTACATTTTCAACCCTCTGTTACTAAAGATATAAATGAGTCTGTTTTTATTTGATAGGGTATGAAAAAGAAAGTTAAAAATAAAGTTGGTAATAATATATAATTAAAGATCTAAGTGTTTTATAAACATACATAAACTTTATATACAAAATTTTTTTAAAATAAACTACACCATAAAACTAAACATTTAAGTCTTTTTAATTTGAGTATAATATTGTTATACTAATTAATAATTTTTAAAAAATAAATCTTTTGTTCTGATTTACCACAGTTTTGTCTCAAAACTGATTGGAATCGTAATAAATATCCTTAAAATCACCTCTTAAGTTTGTGTTCCCGAGCGTAGCGCGGACACTAAACTAATATTATTACAAATACACAACATTATGATCTGTTATGTATATATGCAAGCTCGTATGTGTCGTAAAAGTAGCACATGTGTACATTGTATATTTGCACGTACCACGTATAGTTCCAAATACAAATGTATTGCTTTTTTAATACGTTTGAATTTATGCCTACGCATAAAATAACATAATATTGTATTGAATTTATGCATATGCATAAAATAACATAACATTGTATATGTGAAATACTATTATTTCACGAATGATCATCTTGACAAAATTTCACGTGTTTGCACTTTAAGAATGATTTTCAATGGATACAAATAAAGTAATTATTTTACAAATTTGAAGTTTAAAAATAACTTTACATATATTTAAAGGATACTTACCCTCTAATAATATGAATATGATGTATCTTTGTTAACATGTCTGATGAAACCAACGTCATTGTCATTATCATTATCATCGACTAAATTAAACCAAAAGCCCCAAAGGGATATCCTAAAAAATGTGAGACAAACAACCACATGATTCGGTTGTATTGCCCATGCCACAAGAGACAATATCGAAAGACCGTTGGCGACATGACTCCCTATCGATTGTAAAAAACAAAAACCTCAAAGAGAGAAATCAAACAGGTCAAGAGACTAAATCACCACAAGCGGCTAGAGGTGCCAAAAAATACCCGAACCCATAACCGTACCCTTAGGGTTTACCCGAAATCAAGTTTTTGAGAATCGAATAATTTCTACCCATACCCGGAACCATCGCTACTCCACTACTAGATAAAAGCAATATTGCGGCAAACCTTTTGTCACAACATTGTCGCAAAACCGATTGCGACAAGTTTACAACACTTTTCGTTTTGACGCAAAAAGCCTTATTGCAAATTATTTGTGACAACTTTCCAACAGAGCGTGCGACAGCTTTGTGGCAACCTTATGACAACATTCCAACAACTTTCTGACAAAATATGTGACAAGGTTGAAACAATTTACGCTCTTTTTTGAAACAATATTGTGACAGACTTCCAACAAGGACTGCGACAGATTTGCGGCAACCTTTTTACGACAGAATTCCAACAACTTACTCTTTTAGAAAGGTATCATGAAATCAGTTTTCAAAACCCGAACGCAAACCTACTGTAAAGCCGAAACCGGTTTTTTTATTAAACTCGATACTGGTTTTTGTAAAACACGAAACCACTAATTTTTTTTATTACCTAAAATCTACCTATTCTAATAATTAAGTAACTCATCCACATGTCACAATTTTAGCTACTCCACATAGGATTTTGCTTAGGTGTCATGTTCTAAATTAATTTGATAGAGAATTTTTAGACGGGTCATGGTATGCTCCATATTCGAAATAACCCGATATGTTTAAATAAAAAATTCACAAATTATCATCAGTTATCTTCTAACCTAATATGTTTAAATATAAAATTTACTAATTATCATGATCTATATCTTAACCCGATGTTCAAATTAAAAATTTACCAATTATCATGAATTATCTCATAACCCGATATGTTCAAATAAAATATTAATCAACTACTATGATCTATCCTAACCCGATATGTTCAAATTAAAATTTTGCCAATTATCATTAATTATCTCCTAACTCGATATGTTTAAATAAAAAATTAACAAGTATCATGAATTATCTTCTAACCCGATAAGTTCAAATAAAAAATTTACCAATTATTATAATTCATATCTTTTATTTTAACATATGATTTTTTATATGAATATATTTATAAATATCCAAATCGATTTAATAAGGGATATGTTAAAAATAAATTTGATATCTAAATTTAGTTAAAACCTATAAAGCTAAGTATAAAACTAATGTTTATAGTTTATTTAATAAATTAAAAAAGATAAAAGACCTCAAAGTTAAAAGCCCATGTTAAATAGAAGCAGTGTTTTTATAAGCAACCCAAGCCCCAAATCACAAATTGATGCAACATCAGGCCCATGCCCGGTTTGTTTAAAAGCCCAATGGACAGTTTTTATTTAGTTGAATGTATGAAAAATAGTAAAATACTCACCCTTTATATTAAGCTTTTAAGTTTGGGGACATTGTGTATTTATACATTTAGAAAAAAAAAAGTTGTATAACAAAATGAGTATTTGTGTTTTTTTACTACTCTAGTTATACTAATGATTTATAAGTCAATTCTATTTAACTTTAGAAATTTTTTGTTGTTTTTTCTATTAATATAAATTCTAAATGTTTATTCAAACTAAAAAACCAACCAACCAACCGGACTGGTTTGAGTCTTTGTTACAAACATACTAAATGCCTCCACCCCTTAGTTTACTTGCAATAACCCCATCACAACCATTTGGGAAAAACCCGCCCGGAGTATGTTCGCTTCCGGTTCCATACACTATTCTGAGTATTTCTTGTGGCGTTCGACCATACGCCAAGGAATCTTCGTCACCGGCTAACACGTTTCCTTTTACTTTCTTTTCTGCGCCGAGCTTGATTGGCACCTTAAGCCCTTCGTCCTTTAACCCATCATTCCCCAACTTGTTTCGTAGTTGGGATATTTTCTGTGTGAATTGAGCTACAGTCACCGCGTATGGAACCACCTTTTTGTTTGCCCGCTCATAAAGGAGGCTTCTGACCACTGCATCCTGACCCGATTCCATTCCCAATAAGCCAGCTACAAGCTAATCATAATCGTGTACAATAATAAAAAACTCATAAGTCTATAGGGTAAATAAGCTTAGCCAAGCCCGAGATTTGCTCATTTGAGTATATATTTTAAAGCTCTATATCGGCTAGTTTAATATTTAATTATTTTATTTGTGCATATTTTAATTAAAAAAAGTTCGCTACACTTTTTACATATATATATTTATCAAAACAAATATATAATAATAGCAACTATTTATATGAATATATGTTTAATAGATTAAATAAAAACATATATTTAAAAGACTCATTTAGGCTCACAAGTCAACTAGAACTCGATGCTTAAAACTCGAGCTCAAGTTCATTTATTAAATAAACCATAGTATGAGCTCCAGCTCTTTTAAACTCGGCTCGTTTGAGGTTTCTCCAAGCCCGCTTGACCCATCGTATATAACACAATATGCATTATTCTTTACAAGAGTACCTTTCTTGAAATAGGACTATGGAGTTTTGGATTTGCTCCAACATATCCAGTGAGACCAACGTATGGGATGACATAGCATGAAATAAGATAATTGATGTCATTAGCATAAGGATCAAAAGGTGGAGATAAAGGTTTCCCAAATGCAGCATTCATAACAGTTGCGAATGATTCGGAACTTAGATTCAACAACGGCCTTGGAAATCCTTTTACCCTTTTCTTAATTGCCCTGTATAAATGTTAATAAAATACCAGTTTATGAATGATAGTGATAGAAAAATATTGTCAGAAAACATCATGTCATGTTAGGAATTGTATGATGGAGATTATTCATAAATGTGTGGAAAACATCATGTCAGTTAGTGACGTGACGGTGATCGAGTTTTTCACGATTAGCTAATCATCGGTATTTATATATTTTATATTGTTCTTACTTTTTTACAAAAAAAAATTGAAATTTAGTAATTTTACAAAATAAAATATAAAATATATCAATAATACTATTATTTTTTAAACATCAAAATATAATTTAACTTTTAACCACTAAAAAGTGAAAAAAAGAAAAATAAATACAATACTAAAACGGCTAAATTTAAATATTACATTCCATAGAAGTACTTTTGGGGTGATGTATTTTTAGTAAAAAGTGGAAATGAAAATAATTTTTTTTGTAACTTTTTTATTAATTTATACAAAACTATTGGTTTAACTTTAAAAAACCACACATCAACCCACACCTCTTGTCACGCCCCTATCACACCTCTTAAGGGTCAGTGAGCCGACGATAAAACGTCACCTTACATCTTTCACGTCTCATTACAAACAGTTTTATAATAGATGTAATATATGTTTTCAGAAATGAAAAAAACAAACCTTAAGTGACCAACTTCTTGATAACCGAATTGAGTGATTATGTCTTTGACAACAACACTAAGATTGGCTTGTTTTGCACCGATGGGTGGAGGGCCGCCAGCGGCTAGATCGGGTTGTATGCTATCCAAACCCTTACCCATTGACCCAAACAAAAAATACTCGGCTTCAAAATACTCTAGATTTAAAGGGAACTCTAAAAGATTCATGTCGCTTTTCGGTATGATGAAAGTTGAATTCACGGAGGTGAAGATGAAGAGGAAAATGAGGAAGATCATGGTGATATTATGATATGGTTTGGGTGTTGAATCTTGAATGCATGCTATTTATAGCTTTCATGTAGTGAAAGTTTCAAAGTAGAAGGCCACTTGGTAGTGTATAAATATGACATGTGGAATTATGATTGATCAAGGAGATTTTTTTGTTGTATAAATGTATAATAAAAATGTTATGTTAGTAACTCTATTTTACACAAGTTGAAAAATGTATGTGGTGTAATATTCGAGTAAAAAATATTTTTTTTTGAACGACGACTTTTAATTTATGCCACCAGTCGGTCGTATCTCCTGCAATGGGGAACCCACCACCCCATCGGATTTTTGAGGGGAGTGAGGTGGTTTTAGGTTTTTGGGGTGAAGTGGGGGCGGATGGTTTGATTACATGGTTCTAACGTCATAAAAATAAGTTCAATTGAAGTTTGTTTAACCACGTTTTAATACCGCTAAATATATATTTTTTACACTTTTTAGACAAAATTCATTTTGAATGATAACATTAAGTGTCTAACATATCTTGAAGCCATACATATAGCTTAAAACACTATCATAAAAAAAACTACTGAAAATTTATAGAACCACCTATATTATGATCTCTAGTTTCCATCTTTCTTGACACAATGCTATTTAATACTAAGTAGTTAAAAGATCGGGTCGTACGATACGGTGGTTTGATTTTTTGTGTGTCCATCAAATATGTAACTTTACGTCTCATGTATTACGATGTAAAATCATATTACAATGTGAAAAACTAATTATTTTATTGTTAATCATTTGTGTCATTTTAACATTATGTTATTTTTACAATAAGCGTAACAACTTTTTTTATTCATATTGAACCGTAGTAATATAATTGTAATGGTTATTGTTACACCATCATAAACTTCAAAATATATTTTTTTTTATAATTCTTTTATCTACATAATCTACAACACATACAAATGTATTTGTAAACAAGACATAATCTATCTATTCTAATAATTGAGTAACACATTCACATGTCACCATTTTAAATACTCCACATAGGATTTTGCTTAGGTGTCATGCTCTAAATTAATTTGATGGAGAATTTTTAGACGGGTCATGGTATGCTCCATATTCGAAATAACTCGATATGTTTAAATTAAAAATTCACAAATTGTCATCAATTATCTCCTAACTCGATATGTTCAAATACAAAATTTACCAATTATCATGATCTATATCTTAACCCGATATGTACCAAGTATCATGAATTATCTCCTAACCTGATATGTTCAAATAAAAAACTTATCAATTATTATGATTTATCCTAACCCGATATGTTCAAATTAAAGTTTTACCAATTATCATTAGTTATCTCATAACTCGATATGTTCAAATAAAAAAATTAACAATTATCATGAATTATCTCCTAACCCGATATGTTCCAATAAAAATTTACCAACTATTATAAATCGTATCCTTTATTGTAACACTAGTTTAGTGCCCGCGCTACGTTCGGGAACACAATTTAAGTGATGCTTTTAAGGATGTTCGTGAATGTTCCATTCAGTTTTGAGACAAAATCGTGCGAAAACAGAACACAAGATATATTTTTAAAAATTAGATTTTTAATAGTAATATTATACTCAAATTAAAGAGAATAAAGTGCATACTTTTATGATGTAGTTTATTTTTTTTAAATCATATAAAAATGTTATGTATATTTATAAAACACTGAGGTCTTTAATTGTATGTTATTATTAACTTTATCCATAAGTTTCATTTTTAAACCCTATCAAATATAAACCGACTCACGTACACCCCTTGTAGTAAAGGGTTAAAAATATAAATACTCTTAAATTTTTCAGAATTCTCCAAAATATTAGGGGACTAAAAATGTAATTAGTTTGATTATAATAAATTTTATATACATATTTTAACTAAAAAATCATTATTGTGAGATAATCTCTCAAATAATGCCACATAAGCTAAAAACTATAAAAAGATGCCACATAGGATTTTTTTGTTTTGCTATATTATATAAGGATATGATTTTTTATATGAATATATTTGTAAATATATTCCAAATCGATTTAATAAGAGATATGTTCAAAATAAATTTGATATGTAAATTGAGTTAAAACCTATAAAACTAAAATCCGTGTAGTACACGGGTACTAATCTAGTTAATACATATATATATATAAATAAATCAGCTTGATGATTTTATATGTACAAAGCCTCAAAAGAGATATCCAACAGAAAGTGAGACAAACCACCACACAAATCGGTTGACGGTTGTACTCCCGTCATCATAGTAGACGATAATAAAGGACCATCGGCAACGATGGGTCTCCCCTGTCGACTGTAAAAGAAACAAAAACCTTAAAACCTCAAAAGAGAGAAATCAAAAGAGTGGAGGCAACCTAAGAAATCCGAGGCCGACCTACCATCGTACAAAATCGCCACCGGCGACAGCCTGAGTTCTGCCTTATTCTCTAGAAGTGGCATCTATAAGAACTAACTCACAAAGGAATAAAATTGAGACTTTCAGCACATAAAAAGAGTGTTAGATGTAAAGTAGCTGATAGCCAAATTATAACGTTGTATACTAAAAAAAACATGCACCAATGAATGCAAGTGGGCAACGACACATCACTTTAATATATATATCAACTAGATTTAAGACTTAGCTTGAAGACAGGTCTTCTGTATCTATCTGACTTCGTCACACACGTTGATACATGCTAATATATATAAAAATAATAAACACCTAAGCTTTAAATTTATAAACTTAGACTTCTAAAACTAACCTAAATACACAACTAGCAGTAAACCGACGAGTACAATATTGTTTAAGTAAGTCCGAGTATCAAACCTAAAGACTCTATATATTACGTTAACTAACTAATTTAAGACTGGACTACTTACACGACTATTTAAAATATTATTATGTTGAAGGGGGGTTTTTGTTAAAAACTAAATTAAACAAGTAAAGTTAATTAAGCAAGAGACGGTTTAAGAAATCAAGTGACGAAATGTAAATTACCTAGGCTAGAATCCTCGTTGACTAAATTTTTCACTCGAATGGTAATACTAGTTAATTATGGAATCGAGATATTAGTTTGTTCACCTAAAAGAACTACAAAATAGGATCCTCGACCCTTTTCGAGGAGACACCCACGAGTACTTAATAAGTTGATATAAAAACCAGTTTTAATGATTAGACTTCCTCACAGTTGTCTAACCTGATTATGACCAAGTATCTTTAATCGAATTCCTACCTCACAACAAGGAAATCAGAGACAGCTCAAAACATTCATTTGACTCGATAAACAAGTTTGATAGATAACACTTAGGCAACCTTCTCACGAAGAACTAAATCTAACAAACCAACCAAATAAGACTTTTCAATAAACTATCACCTCACGGATCTATTAGATTAGCTGCACGTTTTTATTTATTTAACTAATATTAATGTTCATATAGTCTTATTGCAAATCAACCATAAAAGTAAAAAACACACAGTAATCAACCTAAAGAAATCTTATTCTATGAAAGTCATTCAACAAGGATAACGTGAAGCAATAATAATAACCAAACTAATTCCAATATACAATATGCATTAAACAAATAAAAATTCAACCTTTACTCAGTTCATAAAACTCATAACCAAAAACAAAACCAAGTAAGTTTAAACAAGAATCAATGGTTCATTATAACATCTAGGCAATCTATAAAGTTTAGACTAGCATAGTAGTAATGACAATAGACAATAGTTCAAAATCACTAAACATGATAAAAGTAAGAAAGAAACAAAGATTTGAAGAACCCAATGACACAAATCAACGATCCTTGATCCTGTGCTTTCCTCTTGCTTTTGTAGCTTCACTTTAGTTTCCAAAACACTTCGTTTGGCCTCAAATTTGTACTTTTGTCGTCTCCTCTCATAGGGTTTTACTTTAGTAGTGTTTAAATAGTGAAAACCCTTGAAAACATCAAAACTTTCAGCCAAAGCAAAACCTCATCGCGTGAAACAACCTTGTCGCGTAGCACCACGCCACACAACCAACCCATCCCCTTTTGCATATCGCGTCGCACGACCAGAGGCCTTGGGCTGGTCGCGTAGCGTGGCCAGCCTTTGGCTCCTGATTCGTGCTCTGGTTTCGCGTCTAGTTTCGTTTCTTGTCCCGTTTTCGGCTCGTTTAACTTCATTTCTTGATATTTTTCACCATTTATCAAATCCGAGACCTACGAAACATATATTTATTAATAGTAAACAAATCTTGAATAAAAACTAATAAAAAACATTAAATACGTAAACAAACTCTACACGGGAAATATGTATAGTTTACACCATATCACATGTTGATTAAAAAAATTCATGTCTCGTACGTTACGGTGTAAAGTTGTAAAGCGTCACATATTGAAAGACGGAGAAAATTCCAAACTTAGAGGTCAAAATCTTAAACAAGTCAATGTCAGGTGGTAAATCATTAATATGTCAAAGTAGAATAATTGGCCAAAGATGTAAACTAGCTAGGTCATCAAGCGCCAAAATAACAATAAGTCAAGTCCATAATCAAAATCATAACTATTTCAAAAAAATTTAAAAAAATTGACAGCCCAGTCGATATCCAACAATTTTACCTAGGAAACATGCTTTTTCTAGGTAAAATTTTAAAATTTTCAAGTCGATATCCAACAATTTAAAATTTTAAATAGTATACAGTGTGATATCTAGGAAAAATTTAGACTCAACACTTTTAGGGGCATTGTGCATTTAAACATTTAGAAAATGAGGTTAGCGACCCATTGGTAACAAATTTGTATTACAAGCACTAGATTTTGGATTCAAATTTTGTTATGGACAGACTTGGTGTATTTAGAAAAAGCCTATTAACAAAAATGAGTAATTGTGTCTTCAGATCCTGATCAATCTTTAGTTCCACCCATGTACAATCGCTTTGTAAATGTTAGGGGTGTTCATCGTATCGGGTATCACATTATTCGGGTTATTCAGATTTTAAAATTCTAGAACCACATCCAAATCCAATCCAATCCAATCCAATCCAAATCCAAATAAGGAATTATCCAATCTGATCCAAATCCATCCAAATTCAATTCGGTTCGGATTCGGATAAATCCAAATAATCCAAATAAAATTGAACAACAAACATGCCTAACATGTACTATTTTAGTAGCTTAGAGTCAATAGTAAAAAATACAAACAGGAAATAATTAAAATCCAAACATAGTCCTGACCATATATTCATTGTTCAAATATCATGAAGTATTCCAAAATAACGATAATAATTCATAAAAATTGAAACATTAGGTCTTCATGTTTTTAACAAGCACACCAAACATGTCACTAATTCTATTCACTCGATCGACACCTTGCTCATCTTTACAAGCTTTGCGCTATTATAATAATGGTTATTGGGCTCGTATATATAATAATGAGCATTGGGCTATAAATCTTAGCAACATAATGGTTCTTATTCTGTTTATTCGGATATCAAAAATTAGAAATTTTGATATCTAAATCCAATCCAAATAAGAAATTCGGGTTCGGATGAGATCCAATCCAAAATCCGAATAAAAAATCCGGTTCGATTTATTTGGATTCGGATGCGGTTTTATTCGGATTTCGAATTTTTTGAACACCCCTAGTAAATGTAATTATATTATATAGATTCAAAACATTTATTTATTCAAACTAAAAACCAACGAGCCTGTTTGAGTCTCTACTACAAACATACTAGATGTTTGTTTTAGTTAAAAAACCTTTGGCAATAGCCCCATTGCCACCTTTCGGGTAAAACCCACCCGGAGTACGTTCGCTTCCGGTTCCATACACTATTCTTAATATTTCTTGTGGTGTTCGACCATACCCCACCGAATCTTCGTCCCCGGCTAACACATTTCCTTCTACTTTCTTTTCTGCACCGAGCTTGATTGGCACCTTAAGCCCTTCATCCTTTACCCCATCATTGCCCAACTTGTTTCGTAGTTGTGATATTTTATCTGTGAATTGAGCTACAGTCACTGCGTATGGAGCCACCTTTTCGTTTGCACGCTCGTAAAGGAGGGCTCTGGTCACCGCATCTTGACCTGATTCCACTGCCAATAAGCCAGCTACAAGCTGATCATAATCATGTATAATTATTAAAAACTCATAAGACTAGGAGGTGAACAAGATGAGCTAAGCCTGAGCTCTGCTCGTTTAAAACTTTATTTTTAAAGCTCAAGTTTGGCTCATTTATATTTTAGTTACTTTATTTAAATTTTTTTTATATATTTAACTACACTTTTTACATTGGTGTATAACATAATTGTCTCAAATAACCGTTTGCATACAATAGTTTCAAAATTGCATTTTGCCTCCTTAAACTTACCAATTTGTTACCGTTTGCTTCATCTGAATTTATTTCATCAAAAGCAAACTTGAGTCGGTCTCATATCTCTGCCACATATCTCTACCATCGATTAGGAAAATACCTGAAAATGACTAAAGTGCCCTTCACGTGAGGGGCACATAGGACTGACTAACGTTTGTTCTTTTACGGAATTAATTCGGATGTAGCAAACAGTGACAAATTGGTAAGTTGAGGGAGGCAAAAACACAATTTTGAAACTATTGTATGCAAACTGTTATTTTAGACGAAACTCAGAAGGGCAAAACGAAATTTAATTTTTAATTATTTTTATGATAGTTTATATACACGAACAACTATTCATATAAATATATATTTAAGAGATTAAATAAAAACATATGCAAGTTAGCTCGAGCTCGATATGTGAAATTCGGGTTCAAACTCATTTATTAAATGAGTGATAATATGATCTTGAGCTCTTAATTTTAAGCTTGGCTTGGTTTAATCATTTTACGAGCTGAATCTGAGTAGTTAGCTAGCCAGCATTTAAGCCAGCTTGAGTTATTTATAAACCTTATATAAAACATTATGTATTAATAACATTTTTGCATGAGTACCTGTCTCGAATCAGGACCTTGGAGTTTTGGATTGGCTCCAACGTAGCCGGTGAGACCAACGTATGGAATAACATAACATGAAATAAGATAATTGATGTCATTAGCATAAGGATCAAAGGATGGAGATAAAGGTTTCCCGAATGCTGCATCCATGACGGTTGCGAATGATTTTGACGTTAGATTCAACAATGGTCGTGGAAACCCTTTTACCCTTTTCTTAATTGCCCTGTATAAATGTGAATAAAATACCAGTTTAGACCATCTATAGTAGATGGATGATAGTGATAAAAAATGGCCTTACTCAAAACTCTTACAAAATAAAATATAGAAAAGATTCATAATAATATCTTTTTAACATAAGAATATAAATTAATTTTTAACCACTAAAAAGTAAAATAAAAATAAAAAAATTGATAAGGACACAATTCTAAAACGCAGCTAATATGTAATACTGTATTACATTCCATAGAAGAAGTTTTTTTGTGTGCAATATTTTAGTAAAAAAATTGAATTAAAAATAATTTGTTGAATAACTCTTTTTATTAATTTGAATAAACCGGACGTCTATTCGTTTAACTTTAAAGGGTTAAATACATATTTCCTTCTTCAAAACATATTAAATGTATATTTCCTCAGTAAAAAAATTAAAATTATATTTTCCCTAATAAACAACTTTAATTTGCAAATATATCCATTTTTAGTATGATCATATTAAAAAATTTAGTTAACATTGAGTATATATGCAATTGATTTTTTTAGTTGGAGAAATATGCAATTATGATGTGTTTATAACTGTATATATTGTTCCAACTATAAAAACCACACATCAACGGGATTCACATCCTATCACTCCCGGCCAGAGATAATCAATTTGACGATAAGGCGTCACCTCACATCTTTCAAGTGTCATTACAAAGAGTCTTATCAGAGATGTAATAATTGTTTTAAAAAATAAAGAACAAACCTTAAGTGACCAACTTCTTGATAAGCGAATTGAGTAATTATGTCTTTGACAACAGCGCTGAGATTGGCTTGTTTTGCACCAACGGGCGGAGGGCCGCCTGCGGCTAGATCGGGTTGTATGCTATCCAAACCCTTACCCATTGATCCAAACAGAAAATACTCGGCTTCAAAATACTCCAGATTTAAAGGGAACTCTACAAGATCCATGTCGCTTTTCGGTATGTTGAAAGCTGAATTCACAATGTTTATGATGAAGAAGAAGATGAGGAAGATCATGATGATGGAGGGGGATACCATTGTGGTATTATGATATGGTGTGGGTGTTGAATCTTGAATACATGCTATTTATAACATTCATGAAGTGAAAGTTTCCAAGAAAGATATTTCTTGGTAGAGTATAAACATAACATGTGAAAATTATGATAGACCAAGGAGATGTTTTTTGTTGTATTATAAGGATATTATTTGTTTCAAATTTTACACTTCAGACAAGTTATATGTTTTTCAACAACTTTTTAATTTCATGGTAACTTTTAGGCATATTATAAGACGGAATTTTAATCATTCATTATTAATTTAACGTTTTAAATTTTTAAACGCAACCCATAAAACCCTCGTACCAAGAATTTGATGACGAATAAAGTTATTTAATTAACTCATACACTTGCATTGGGACCGGGAAAATTAATACCGTATTGAACTTTTCTATTCTTAAATCGTGGGTTGGAGAGAAACATATATGCTATTTTCTTTTTCTTTTTTTAAATAGAAGAGTGTGTATTGGTAGATTGTGTTTTCATTTTAATCAAAGGCTGTGAGTTTGGTTATTGGGATATCTAAGAGGCTGTTTGGTAATTTATGAATGATTAAATGCTGAATGGTTAAGAGGTCTGAATGATTAAGTGCTGCATGGTTAAGAGGACCTGTTTGGTTAGACATCTGAATAAGATTATAACATTAACAAACAAATCTTAAAAATTTTGTTTTATTTATCTTGTCCCACATTGATGTTGGAATAAAAACATTGTTAGTTTATATAAGCAGGGGCGGACCTACATGCATGGGAGGGGGAGCAGCTGACCCCCTTGAGAAGAAAATTACCCGTGTTATACATACGTGAAAAATCTAAATGTCCCCCATAAAATTTTGCAATCGACCCCCTTGAACTTTGAAAAATGAAGAAAGAGTAAGAGTAGAAACTAGAGAGAAGGTAAACAAATCCAGAGTTTGTCATCATGGATTTAACGGTGTAAGAAAGAATTGAAAGAAGATGAGGGAGTTTAAATGGAGATATGGAGTTATGGAGGTTTTACAGTGAAGAAAGAAGATAGAAAGAAGATAAAAGAGTTATTTTTAAATTTAAAATAATAAGTATTGATTTATCCACATGCTAAAATAGATATTTGCTTCTTCTCGATACACACAAATACACAACACATTTTTGACAAGACATTAATTATCATATTAATATTTCAGTTCTTTCTAAATTTTCTATTAGTTTAATATTAGGAAGTTATTTTGTGATTTACGCTTCTTCTACGTTATATATTTATATATATATTGCCGAATTATTTTATAATTTATTATATATATTCACTTTGTAATTTATAGAATGTATTACTTTTCTTTTATTTGTTAAGTGAACCAATTTATAATAATCTATCTATCAATATGATTGCTTTAAAACCGTTTTATATATTTAAATGCAAGAGTTTAATAACTATTTTAACGTTGTTTTTTGACAATAAACTAGACCCGGCCTAATTTAATTTGAACCAAACAGAAAAAACTATATAGAAATAGTAAAAGACCCCAAAAAGTTTCCGTCCCCCATGAAAATATTTTTTGGGTCCGCCACTGTATATAAGCAACTTTTCAGGACATTTTAAGTTATTATGTTACGTTTTACTCTAGCATCTACCCGCGCCCAGGGGGTGTAAATTTAGTTCAAATTCTTTGATTCAATGCGATGCCTGCAGACACGAATACAGTTCAAAAAACTCGGGTTCGTACGAGGACATTTTTTAAAATTTACTTTTGCTTTTCATTTACCAATAAATATCAACTAAATTAACCTATTTCTTTTTTTAGGGTTTGAAATCAGCTTATCAGCCACCATCGCCTCTTTCTTCTTCATCAGCCACCTGCAGCGCCTCCTTCATCTTCTTCATCGCAACGTGCCCTCTGCTCGCCGCCATCGCCTATCTCTGCTCACTCGTCGTCCCCCTCTGAACCATTCAGCATCCTCTCATCTCTGAATGGCTCAGAGGCCACACCTCTTAATCGCTCAGAGGTAACGCTGTAGCTAAACTACTCCAAACCTCTGACCGATTCAGAGGCACCTCCCATTCAGAGGCGTTCAGAGGTAAACAAACAGCCCCTAAGTGTTGCATGTTATAACTTGTTGTAGTTTAGAATTAGTATAACTCTGTGCAATATACGAGTTTTGGTGAAAAAAATACGGTAATACTAATAAGTTATATATCTTATGAAAAACATGTGTAATATATATGTAATATGAAATTTGAATCACATGAGATTAATTACGATTTAATCCACCGGTTGATATGTATAAGGTAATATTTGTAAATTTGAGCACTTATATAATTAGTTATAAACTAAGTAGATAAATACAGAAAATAAATTTAATTGTTAGAAAAATATATGTGGGTGGTACTTGACCCAAATAAGGTCCATGGGTCCTATAGTCTTAGTGAAAGAAGCGTTATACTCGGTTCTAGTTAGTTTTGAGGATATACTCATGAGAGGATGAACAGTTCTAGTTAGTTTTGAGACAAAACCGTAACAAAACATTTGTTTAAAAAATTGTTTTTAGTATAACAGTATTATACTCAAACTAAATAGAATTAAATGTCTGATTTCATGGTCTAGTTTTTTAAAATATAAATTCGTGCAAAAAAGTTATATATGCTTATAAAATAATAAAATGCTTGATGTTATGGTGTACTTTTTTTAGATATAATTTCGTATAAAAAAATTATATATGATTATAAAAATACTGAAGAATTTAATTGTATAGACAATTACCAACTTTATCCCAAAGCATCATTTTTATACCCTATCAAATATCAAGCGACTCATACACACCTCTAATAGGAAAGGGTAATGTAACTACTATTAATTTTTTCAAGATGCTACTAAATATTATGGAACCAAAATATAATTAGTATTATTAAAATATATTATTATTATTATAATAAGGGGCATTTACATATATCCCCTTCTTAAGATCATTTATTACGTATTTACCCACTCCTTACATTCAATTACATATTTCCCCTTCCTAAACCATATATATTACATATTTACCCAATTTCTTTAAAATAGCCTTTTGATTTACTATTTTACCCTTAATGATCTTCATAAATATATTTTTATATTTTCTTATGATTTGTGTAAAAGAAGGGGTAAATGAGTAATTTATTATGTCAAAGGGGATATATGTAATTAAACTTTAGGCTTGGGTAAATATGTAATTAATGGACTTAGGAAGAGGAAATATGTAAAAAAACCTATTAAAATATATTATTATTATAGATACAATATACTAAATATTTTGAATATAAAATTATTAATGTAAAAAAAACTCTCAAATCATAAAGCCACATAAGCAGAGAAGTTTTCAAATCATGTGACATAAACAAATCGATGTTACTTTATTATATTAAGGATAACGTTGACGTAGGTTAGAAGCAACAGAGTATTAGTTGTTGTTTTAAGTAAAAAAATTTAAAGAGGAGTTCAGAATAGATTTTGCACCCACTTTGATAATTATTTTCTAAACTTAACACTAAAATGGTAAACATTGTACCCTATCTTTAGATTGTTGTTGAAGCATCTCTCATTTCGGGGTTTTGCGTATTAAACATGCCAAAATGTTGTTAGAAAGATGGCATAAAAGAGACATTCATGTTTGTTATTTTGGTTATTTACACCGTATGTGTACAATGTCTCAAACCCGGACAACAACTTCACATATGGCTAGAATATGACTTGCATTATACTCAATCATGATCGTTACGGTCTAGGCAAGACGTCTCGTTCATTGCTCTCCTTTTCAACAAGCCCGCTTTCGATGAAATGTTATCAAAAGTGGCCCGCTAAGCAAAGACATTCACTTTGATAGGAACTCATTTCGACCAAACAAATACCTAGTTATCACTACGTAATGTTCTCTCTTCAAATCGTTGTCTAGCTTTTAAGATATGTATTAAGGGGAGTATTTTTATTTGCGTGGAGTTATCCTACATAGTGTAACAATGGTACACTAGTTGATTGATGAGTTTGAATTTCGATTATCTTGGTCCATAATGAGGGTTGCAGTGAGCCTCTACTGTGTTCACCCTAATGGGGGGGAGCCCCAATGCCGACGAAAAATACATATTGGTGTTAGAGGCAGGGTTACGATATCGGTCCTTGCACCTTGAGTGCACCGGTCATAGGCTGTTGCGCACCAACGACGATTCTAAAGAATATGGTAGGCTAATGTGAAAAGGACACAATAGTAAAACAATACACAGTGACGCATTAAACAAATTATAACTCACTATGTAAATCGAATTTAAAAAAATCTTTCTGAGACCTTCTTCTCTTTGTCGTCATCCTTAAAAAGAATAAACAAAAATAAGAAAAATTAACGATCATTGTGTCTTTCTTTTTTACTTTCATTTGGTATTTTGTAAATTTTTTATACAACAAAAAACATAATTAAGTAAGCAAAAAAAACATAATGAAAGTGTTTTTTATTTTACTTTTATTTTTCATTTTCTTTAAAAAAGATGACGGGGTACAAGGTCTCCAAAACATACTTTTAAAATTCATTTTATATTATGAATTAGTGTTTAATGTGTCATTATGTATTTTTTACTATCGTGTCATGGCCACACTATTCTACCTAAAAAAACCTTGTATGTGAACTTACCGTTTATATTTAACACAAAGTATGAACTTATCTTTTGAGTTTTATCCCAAATTTACATTTTAAAACACTTTAAATAATTTTATGGTGATATTGATATGCATTTGATTTATTATATTTAAGTTGTATTTGTTATATATTAACATACTAGTTTAGTGTTCACACTACGCTCGAGATCACAACATCAAATGGTGATTTTAAGGATATTCATCGGGACACATTCTAATCAGTTTTGAGATAAAACCTGGTAAAACCGGAACACGATTATTTAAAAAGAATGTTTTTTTAGTATAACAATATTATACTCAAGGTAAACAGAATTAAACCCTCGGTTTTATGGTGAAGTGTTTTTTTTAAAATAATTTTGTATGTTATTTACCAACTTTATCTTTAAGTTTCATTTTTATATATACCTTATTAAATACAAACCGAGCCACATAAACCTCAGTATGACAGAGTTGAAAATGTAACTACTCTTAAATTTTTTAAAATTTTCCTAAATATTTAAGGATCAATATGTAATTAGTGTTATTATAATATATTTGACATACATATTTAAAAAAATCATTATTATGAGAAAAGTTCTCAATGGATGCCACATAGGCAAATTTGCTTTTAATGGATGCCACATAAGCAAATTTTGTTTTCCTTTATTAAATTATTATATTAGAGATACTGGTTTTAAATATTCTCAACTATCATCTTTTGGTTTAAAATTATTCTAAAAGTTGGGACCGTTACCAGCCAATTCGATAGTTGAGACTGTAAAAAGCAAAATGTGATAGTTGGGACCGTTGAAAACTAATATACAAAAAATAAATACTAATAACTAAATGTTCTAGAAGGCCAACGGGTATTTTTAAATATACTAACGAGAATACCATATATCCGATAAGTAATTATCTGCCGTAGCCAAATATAAGATACAATTTCACAGTTATGATGAGACTGAAATTATCAATAGAAAACTGGAATCTATCCATTGTCATATTAATCTATATAAGAAACAAAAAATTTAAAACTTATGAGCTAGTAATTAACAAATTAAATGATTCGTATTTGTTATTTTTATTGCAATTTAGTGTTATGGTTCTCAATTTCTCATACATAACTAATTTTTCTTAAAAGGTAATTCGCATATTTAATAGAAACTTTGTTTTTAAGACGTACAATTGATAACAATCTTTACGTGGTGACTAAATTTACGGGATATCCCAACAACACAACAAATATTAGTTAAAAAAACTAATTTACTAAAAACATATATGTGTCTTAAGAGCATTTTGTGATATGTGGATTTTATGGTGACTTTTTGCCCATTTAGTATGTAATGAAAAGAGTTCAAAAAAACTCTCTTAATCATTATATATTACTAGTAGGGACCCGCGCAATACAGCGGGGTCCATATTTTCGGTGACAATCGTTTATAGCATGGACCTAGGTGATGAGCGTAACAGGTGTGAAGTAATTAATAATTGAATATGAAAACCAAATATGCTAATATTCAAATAACCGTGAGTTAAATACGTAAACATTCAAATCTTAACATACAAGCTGAAAACAAATGATCCGTTGTGAGCTCATGAAGATGAGACGTAAATTAGTTTTACTTACTACACATCTCTTCGATTAGATCCAGATTTTCCTACCACCAGGTATCATCTAGAGGGAGCTCAGGGATTTCCGGTTTACCTTTACCTTTTACATCCTTTTGTTGTTGGACATTGAAGAGTTTATCTTCTTTGACTATCACCTCATTCATTGGAGCTAGAGCAACTTTGGTCACTGAAAATTCAATGTTTACTTTGTTGAAATAAGTTTACAATAAACATATGTGTTATATAACCTTATATAGGTATAGAAAACTATTTGCTTAAATTAAAAGAATACCTGACACATCATTTAAATTAACATTAGTCTGCTCCATATTGGATTTTTGAACTCTGAAAAAACAAAATAAAGTAAGTTTGTAAGCACATTATAATAATAGTTTGATAAAAATGCAAATATATCAAATGAAAAACGACATTAAGGTTATAATAAAAAAACACAAGTCATTAAACATGTGAAAACATATTCCTAAGTTATAACACACATACATTTCACATATCATGCAAAACCGCTCGATACACGACATTAGAGGTTCACACTCCGTGTCGTTTGAAATCTCGTGCAGGGTGTACTAAAACCTTTGTATTCCCCCGTGACATCCCTCTTGATAAAGCCACAAAAAGCTACCAATGAGAAAAAACAAAATCAGGAAGATAAACGCCAACATGCGGGATTGTTTGACCTTGAGCTTTATTGATGGTCATGGAAAAGCTAAGTCGAATGGGAAATTGTTTTCTTTTAAGCTTGAACAGAAACATTTCATCCTCAGAAAGACTTAGAAGAATTCTAGGCAAAACAACTTGTTTTCGTGCATGTTGACCTACAGCTATCTCGGCATCAATAACATTTCATTGGAAGGCTCTACATATCAATCGTGTGCCACTACATAAACCATGTGAAGCTTATGAGGTGGGATTCCACTAACAGTTAGTGCATTCAAGAACTGGATAGGATAAAAGTTGTGGTGATCATCTTCTACCATATCATAACTCTATGAGGGCCCCACGCGATGAAGCGAATCGATATTAATTATCGATGGTACTCGTTTATGGGAGTTTTGTTATCCATGTAATTATTTTACTAAAATGTATTATGTTTGTTGTTCTTAAAATTTTAAAGTTAGTATCATCATAGTGGTAGACAACGTGATGACATTATATACATGTTAAGTAACAAATAATTCAATATTAAAAATACCAAGTTCTTCGGCAAACCAATTAATAAAATAAAAAAACTACAAATCTTAAACAAAAAAGTTGAAAACTAAAAACTCCAAAGTGAAGTGCGTGAAGTTAAAACTAAGCTACGAGATCTAGACAAGCTACACAGTTAACTCCAACCGATGGAGTTATATCCTTGTGTTTGGGATGCATCCAACGGGTCTCGCTCTGAGAAAAAATAATATCAATCAAGAATATAGACCAATCAATTGATGGTTAAATGGACATTAAAAATGATCTATTCTAAAAATAAATTGACATTTGCCCTTCAAGGCCATGTTTTCCATTTGCTAAAGACCAATAAAAAATGAAATACAACTTTACATTTTTAATAGCATCATGCCAACATAAGTTTTTCAATGTATTAATCATCAATAAACTTACAAAACTTTAAAATGTTCCAGTTTGTTTTCTAAAAAGATAGTAGGTATGTGTGTAGATCTAATAAAAAGGATGAACGTTTAAATTAGTATTTTACAAGAATCCACAACTCATGGATATATCAATTAAAGGATATTGTAGCGTGTTTCTTAGCTAAGCAATGTAGGAGCTAAATTATATCCCAATTTTACCATACCAAAGTCATATTGTAGCGTGTTTCTTAGCTAAGCAATGTAGGAGCTTAAAATGACGCATTTGACCCGTTTGACTCATTCAGCCCATCTTTGATTTAAGTTAAATTTTGACAACTTGAGACAACCCGTTTGACCCATTTCAAACAAAATATAAGCTAATTTCATGACATCATAAAACAAACAAAATATAAGCTGATCTCTTGTTTCTATTCACATGTTAACTGTGAGTTGCAACTACATAATCACAACATGTCATATGCAAAGCAGATTTCCTAGTTTTGTGGATTCTTTCCCTAAAGAAACACATAGTCGCAATTTCAAATGCTAAATATTCATCTAACCTTGTTCTGAGCACTGTTCTCAAAAACTTCCATCATTTGGAACAAATGAGATAAAAGGAAATGGTCTTTCTAGAACTTTCTTTAGCACAACCAATGCACACCATTTTCTTTAAGCTGCTTTGAACTTCCTTATGTGACGGATCGAAACCTTGGTCTTCTCTTGCCATCGTCATCGTGTGGCAGTTCCTTGTTGTACTTAATATGAATTTCATAAGAATGCATACCAGTCAACTCTTCCGCAGCTTGTATCTTTGCCAATGCATCTAAAACAACAAAGATATATAAACGTGCATATTGTGTCTATTTAAATATGTAAAAAAAAGTGATGAAAAAAGTCATTGAATTTGATAGTTCCACACAGGTGTTAAAAATTATTATTATTATTATTATTATTAATATTATTATTATTATTATTATTATTATTATTATTATTATTATTATTATTATTATTATTATTATGTTTATCATGATTATGAAACTGAGAATAGTGACTATTTTATAGTTAATCATGAACCCATGAAAATAAATGATACATATTTACTTAGATTACATAGAAACGTATAGTTTAACAACACTTACCTTTGCACGCATGACGAATATTAACATCTTTAGGCAAACTATAAATTGGATGCAACAAAAAAAATGTTAACTTGAAGTTTGCAACAATACACCTACTTAGAAGGCTTTCAAATATGAGAGTGATATAACTTTGATATATAGATAGATTGTTTTCACGTGGGTTAGTTTTTAATGTCTATTACAACTTTGAACGATCATACTTTGTTGGAAAACATGTTTTTGGCAAGATTAAGTTGTTTAGTTATATGGGCTTGTGTTAAACTACTGTAAAACATTCCACTATTCTTGTCATCAGATACATCAAGATGAATCAACATAGACCACTTAAAAGATGAACGTATGTTAAATTCAACAACAGAACCCTTTCATTTATGAAAATATTCAAAATAATTTGAAGAAACCATTTTTGAAAAGTCAGAACCTTTTCCTTAGAACAAAGTTCTAGCAATATTCAACTGTTTTAGTTTAAGTGAATACATTGTCAAAATCTTATTGTAATCTTTTATTAATGTGAAGACAATTTGTCTGCAAGAAAGGTTGATGAAAAACTCTTATTTGAGTTTATTAGGTAATAACCACATATAGAATGTGACCCAGCAATAAAGCAATTATTCAGCAAGGGAGTAACAAAAAATCTATATAAACCGTAATTATGTGTTATAATGCAAAGAATATACTATAAGTGCAAACTGAAAAAGAGTAATCCATGTACATATTAACTACTTGACCCGATCATATTTTAATCAAATGATATATAAGTAAAGATAAGAAAACAGGTCCAACAAATCCAATCATTTATATTCTACATCTAATAATGTGTAAGAAAAAAAACTATTTTTGTACATGTAGTTTAATCATCGTTAAAGTTGCCATCTATGCATCAGTTTGTTAGATTAATGATTGTAAGCCCTTCAATAGGTTTTAATCATTAGGTGTTAAAATTGGTACCTAATGAACACTGTTATGCAGCTTGGAATGTCTTGAACCCAAGCAATTAGTATTTAACTTTTGCTTATCTGATTCAAACACTACTACTATGTACTCACACCATGTTTCATTAATAATTTTAATAAGTTATATCCGGAATATTACGTGTTTGTCCCGTGACACTCTTGTTAAGTTTTAAAATTACAAGCATATAAAAAATAAGAGATATACATCCTAAATTGAGCTATATTTAGAAAAAAGGTCACATACCAAAGCAAGCAATATGTTGCCTATATTCGCATAGAAGTTCACCCATGAACCTAAGAAATACAAGTAAAATGAAGTATATGTTAACCTTAGTACCCACGTTATTGATTTGAATGTAAATTTGCATAAAAAGGGGACATACTTTGATCTATAGATTGGAGTCATTAGACTTCCTTGTGCTCTTAATATGCTAATCCCCCAACCAAAAAAAGCAATACGTGATGATATAGATTAAAAGAGCATGTCGGTGTTCCCAACAAACATAGATTGTGCAACGAAATAAAGGTCAATAAAATAAATTCATTTGGTTGGTGAACAATGTGATGGCGTTACACATGTCGAGTAACAAATAATTCAGTATTACAAATACCAAGTTCTTCCACATAAGTTTGTCAAAGTATCTATCATCAATAAACTTACAAAACTTAAAAGAGTTTCAGTTTCTTTTCTAAGAAGATAGTATGTATGTGTGTGGATAAATAAAAAAAGGATGAACATTTAAATTAGGATGTTACAAGTATCCACAACTCATGGATATATCAATTAAAAGATATGAGAAAACGAAATTGGATAAATGGGGCTCAATTATATCACAATTTTACCATACCAAAGATCTAAAACCAAATGTATCCTTGGGAATAAGAAAAAAAAATTAGTTATGTGTATAGTAGTGGAATAATATTGATATTTAATCATTTGTTCACTTACTGGGAAGAAGTTGGTGGAGTTCATGATCCAGAAGAATATCACAGGAATCAATGCTAGGTATCCTTCTAGTACAATGCCAGTGGCAAAGATCTCTTTTAGCTTCCAGCTATCTGGAAGTGGAGAGATGGTTTCACCCTATATTTTGAGACTCTCATGATTGTGCCTTTAAGTTAATAAACAAAACTTGAAATTAGTAAAAATTACGGTTGAAAAGTTGGTGTTATTGGAAGTAATGAAAGTGAAAACTCACCATTATTAAGGATTGCAATAATAAAAACCATGAAAGGAGAGAACTCAAACTTACGTATTAAGGCAACGAACATGAATCCAAACTACATAAGGTTATAATTAAGTTTGTCAATAAACTTAAGCATCGTTATCACAATTGTAATGATAAACAAAACAAGCTGATTTCATGTAAATAATAATAAAAATTGAGAAAGAGATATATGCTAACGGTGTAATTCATCATTGTTTGGAAAATACCGCGACTGGTAAGCACTGCACTAATAATGACACTATGCTCGGGCTTGGTAGGCACAATATCAGAAGCACTCCTTGTAGCATAAGTGGCATCAGTCTTCCACAAATGTGCGTTCTTTTGTGCAACTTCTTCACATTCTCATACTTGTGTTCTGTATATTCAAACCAAATGATTCAATGTGAGAAGTGTTTATTGCATTAATATTAAAACAATAAAGATGATCACTCACCTGGGAAGTCTCCAGCAAATCCGTCAGATATCTCAATGAACTCTTCAATAGGAAGAGCTGCTATAGATGCATCCTTATAGCCACCAAGTAAGGTACATGTTTGTTCCAATACCAAGACGTCTACCAGTCTCCTTAGCAATAGCAAGTTGATCATCTATATAATGACACGAAGACATGATTACCTGATTATCGTCAAAGCACATACGATTCCCAGCTTAACTGCAAGAGGCTATGATTACCTGATGAAACAAAACTCAGACATCAATATTTAGGAACTATGGTTGGACCTATAAATACATAGTTCATCAAATTGCTTGATCATCAAATTTATAAGATCTGATGCATTTATATATTTTCCAAGGGAACTATAGATACGGTTCAAGCGGCACTAACTTTTTCCTGAAAATGAAGATTTGATCATATATATATATATATATTATAATTTCACAATGTAAACGAAGATTTCATCATTTAAGTGATGTGTTATTAATAGCATGCAAACATATCATCTTTAGTTGATTGATCATCATGTCCAAGACCAACTAAACAATGTGCTTTGTAGCAGTGAATGGTTGAATCCATACACCTTAAATTAAAAAAAAATCAACAGTTGAATGTTTAACAAAACTATAACTGATGTTGAGCCAATTATTTATATCTCAAGTTCTCTGACAATGCTCATCGATAAATTTTTCCGCTAGTGTGTACTTGCATCTTATTATGACCCCTAACAAAGGAAAGCGTTCATAAATTATGTAATCACTTCTGACCCTATATCCAATGCAGACTCAATAATTTCTATGTATATGGGTTGTTGGTTTCCGGAGAGCATTGTCAGAGAACTTGAGATATAAATAAAGTTGTTTATCTAAGCCAAGTTAGAATAGATATCAAAATTAATCAGTGGCAAGTATTGTATATGAAGCACTGAAACCCCATTGTAATTTATACCCATGATTATTAAAGTTGCTCGCATGCTTCATGAGTTTAAGTGTCTTGTTGAGAGGTTGTTTTGAGCTTCTTGTAGCTTTGTCTTCCAAATGTTCAAAGCTTGCCTGCTTTGTGCTAAAACATAAAGGTCAACAAAATCTAGATAATTAGAACGAATCTTTAAACTTTACTCTTATAGCCTCTAAGAATACATAACTAAACTTTTAATAACCTCTACTACTATAAATAAAGTATAGTTGCCGCTAATGCTAAAACACACAAGTTAACATAGGACTACCACAAACAAAACATGAAAGCGGTGCTTCCTCTGTAGATGTATCTCACATACCTACTATGTTTACTTTTTTATTTGATTGGTGTTTTTCTTATCGGCCAATTCGAAGCCCGACGGTCGTCTAGTTATATATGTTTAATAGAACAAGTCAACACTATAAGATCCACTACCCATGGCCTCATTCTAATTATATACAATCAAAGTAACCATGGCCCCATTCTAAATCTACAAGTTTTCGTATTGAATACAAGATTCAGGCAATTCTAAATGTGTATAATTAAAAAATAGAACAAATTAACAATATACAAACAAAAAGATTAAACCGTAGTTGGATATTCAAACCTGTTGCAGCAATAATCGTTCGATCAAAACAACATAACAAGTGAAGAAGAATTACACATAAATGAGGATGATGAAGCAGAGAGAAGAAGAATTGAGAGATGAGATATAAAGACGTGATATTGGAATTTATTATTTTTGAATTGAATGGATTGAGACAGAGAAGGCCCAATCGTACACCAACACAATTACAATTACAGCAACAAGACTCGTAGTAGCCAGATGGGGTAGAGTGATCGGACATGATGACGAATAAAAGAATCGGCAGATGGGGAGTAGATGGAGGAGTAATGGCGAATATGAAGGAGAGGAGTACGACTGATGATGGAGAAGTGGAGAACAAAAAGGAATTAGGTTAAGTTCTCCATACATTGCAGAATTAAACGGGAAGACCTTTAATTTAAATTTTATTCTCTTTAAAAGACAAAAATACCCTTAAAATCACTTGTACATTCTGCATGAAATAGTTGTACGTGGTTGACAAATTGGGTGTCCTTCCAATCTGCATTATAGATAGTATAGATTATTAATGATTATTTTTTAAATAATATAATATTTGTAAAATAATATTTCATTAAAAACTAAAATAAACATTCACTTAAAAAAACTAAAGTACTAACAATTATAAAACAAATACACGCATAAATATAAAAATAAAACATCCGTCAACCCATATTTTTGTTGATTATTTCGATGCATTTCATGTGAATGGCTAGTTCTAACGCGCTCGTGTCTTCGATAGGTTTTTTAAAGGACAAAAGATCTTTATGCATTTGTTCGCCTTCACGAAGTTGTAGTTCACCTTCACAAATTTTAGTTCTCATTCTTTTTTATTTGTTGTCATTGTTCTCCCTATCCTCTCTTCTCTCTGTGAGTAGTTTAGTTTTCAACTATAGACATTTTAATCATGCGTCGCTAATTTTTTCTAGTGTAGCGTTCATCTCGTTAAACCGTTTGTTGGAATCTGTCACCGATTATTCCGCCCACTTTTTTTTTCCACTTCTCCTAAGGGGGGACGTGGCTGCTCTTGATACACTAGTTCGTCTTCCACACCAAATTGTCATCGTTTATGATCAACTCGATAAACGTGCGAGTATTAAAAGACTCGTTCTCGGTACCTTGAGAATATGATGTTTTTTAATTTTTTATTGAATGTGTCGTCTTCACATTCATGATGATGGTTCTCAACCACTTGGGGCTATCCTTTAGAAGCAACCAACAACTCATGTATAAAAATTGTCCTCTCGTCCTTTGGAACTCTTTCAGGGCTTGGTTTGTATATCGTTGGCGCTACAGCCACTCCCCCAATTATCATAATCACATTTGTATAGGCCATTAATTTAATTGCACTTGGCGTTTATGTCCGATCATTTTCCAAAGATTGAGTCCTCCATACGATCCTTACCCCACATCTCAGTGTACTTGGCTCTTATACGAGTCCCAAAGAAGTTTCTATCTTGATAATTAGCTACCAAATATATATATATATATTTATATATATATATATATATATATATATATATATATATATATATATATATAAAGGCATATTATTTAGGGTTATTGGATTCTAAAACTCCTAACTATGGGGTATTGGCCGTTGTCACTCCCAACTAAGACCCTCACTCTCACCACTCTCAACTTGACAATTGACATTATATTTGGTGTATCATTAGGAGTGGCAATAGCCAATACCCAATAGTTGGGAGTATTAAAATCAAATAACCCTAATATTTATAAGAAGTTAAAAAAACATAACATTTAAAAAACTTTATATTCAAATTCTTACAAACAATCGGATCCTTGAATGTATCTAGCCAACATCTCGTCAAATGCTTGTATAGTAGTTGTATGCGTCCATGGAATCATGATTTTTGTAGTCTTCGGCGCATCACTAGTCTTCTTTTTGTATAAACGCCTACTAGGTGGTGTAGATGTTTGTTGAATGTCATATCGGTTTAGGTGAACGGCAAAAGGGTTGGGTTGAATGTCATAAGGGTTGTTAATTGGAACACATTTGCAATGTAGTTAAACAACGAGACGTTTTGGTTAGGTTGCTGAATTGATTGGGATAATAGTTGTTGCCAAACCCGTAGCCGTTAGGAAACATAGTTGTTGAGTATATTTGTAAAATAAATTGCATTGTAGAGAATCTTGTAGGTTATGGTGTGGTTTTAAATAATATATTTGGTTGGTATTTATAAGAAATTAGTAATTTTTTTTTGGTAAAGAGTCGTTAACAACGACTACAATTCCTTGGTTCTCTCAATCATAGGGCGTTTTCAGAACACATCTTTTTTTCAAAAGCGTCAATGGAGATGATCTTTTAAGACAGAAAAAAAACGTCACTACAGATGATATTATGTCGATTACCCTCGTATCTTCGTCATTTATGTGTTTCCTATAACTTCAATCATCTGTTTTTTTTACTTCAAGTTTACATACATACGTTTAACAAAATAAACCAAATACTTCCAAAGATTATGCAAGGATAATTCCGAAAATAAATTAGAAAATAGTCCTACAATTTATATCAATTCGAACCTTTTGGTCCCTATGTATATTTTTTTTCCTTTTGGTGACTAGATTTGCAGAAATTTGACAATTTAATTCTTTGACTGACTTCTGTTAGTTTTAACCGTTAACAGCAACGATAGTTTAGTCAATTTACGTCTCAAGGACCAAATTGAGAACTTATTACGTCTTAGGGACCGAAACGAGAATTTATTATTATTAATTTTAAACTAATAATAATAATAATAACAATAATAATAATAATAATAATAATAATAATAATTTACATATTTTAATAATTAAGTAACTAATTTATGTCATGATTTAATATAATCCACGTACAAAAAATCTCACGTTTAACAAGACTGCGGTTCAATGTGAATAAAAAAAAAGTTTGATACGCTCATCACATCACGGCATAAAAACAACAATGTTAAAATGACAGAAATGATTAACAATAAAATAATTTGGAAAAAAGAAAATAAAAAAGTGAAAGAATAAAAATAGTTTTTCCAAATATGCACCATATATAGTTTACTAGCCTATATGCCCGTGTTAACAAAGGGCCGGATGAAAATTATTTAATGTAACATTTTACTAACACTATTGTTAGAGTAAATTACATTTTTTGACCTTTATAATAAGTCAAATTACGGATCGTGGCCTTTATTTTAAATTTTTGCATTGGTTGGCCTTTATATAAATTTTTCTCACGGTTTAAGGCCTTTAAGTTAACGGTCGTTAAGCTTTTTGGTTAAATCTCCTCATGTGCAATGCACATGAGGGTATTTCTGTCATTTACCATTAAAGGACTGTTATTGTAACTTTTTATCATCATCTTCTTCATCTCCATAACCACCACCATCACTACCGCCACCACTACCACCTTCATCTCCGACTACCACCACCTCTACCACCTTCATCTCCGACAACCACCACCACCACCATCACAACTTAAGAACTTAACATCTTTGAATTTGAGCAATAACAAGTTTTCCGGCAAGCATGTTCTGGTATCAACGGCAGATGATCTCCTCGTCGGAGATGTATCACAGCGCCTAACATCTTTTTTGCTCAACAATTACAAATTACATTTCCACATATATTTTCTCCTCGGTTCCTCGCTGTTCCCAATCTTTCTGATTCAATTGTTACATCCAACAACCTTCATCAGATGACGGTAGCAGTCAATTTCAGTTTCAGCTCCTCAATTCCACCATGGACGATCCACGCCGCTCATTCGCCCCAAAGAAACACGTCACAACGAGCAACAACTTCATCACTCACCATCCCCAACTCCAATTCTTCATCCCAACAAACCATCACAAGAAGGTACAATTTTACTCACTGTGAAACCCACTTGAATTTTGACATCAAAGATCCACCTTTGCCATTGTTTCAAACAGAACGTGGTGGTGAAGTTACTTACCACCATCACAACTTAAGAACTTAACATCTTTGAATTTGAGCTTGTTTCTCCGGCTGCGTGACGGAGATTTCAGATCTGAAGGAACCGTACGTGAAGATGAAATGAAGATGAAATGAAGATGAAGATGAAGATGAAGATGAAGTGAAGATGAAATGAAGATGAAGATGAAGTGAAGATGAAGTGAAGATGAAGATTATGAAATGAAGATCATGAATGAAGATGATAAAGATGAATAAATTACATAAATGGTCCTCCAGTAGTAAAATGATCAAAATGCCCTCATGTGTATTGCACATGAGGGGAGTTAACTGGAAAAGTTAACGGCCGTTAACTTAAAGGCCCTAAACCGTGAGAAAATTTTATATAAAGGCCAACCAGTGTAAAAATTTAAAATAAAGGTCACGATCCATAATTTGGCTTATTATAAAGGCCCAAAATTGTAATTTACTCCTATTGTTATATGTATAAATTGAATTAAATTAAATATGATACAAAAAAATATTAATAATACAAAATTAAATAACACTATTTTTGTTTGTATAAAATGAATAAAATACATGATACAAAAAAAATAATACATTTTTTTACAAATCTCTAAATACTTCTTTGTATACAACATTCGTTGTTTTATTTGAAACATTACCATCACTATCTAGTATAACAACTTTTAGTCTGTCTCGTCTTGTAACTCTTGATAACGCAACATATAATTGACCATGAGTAAACTAGTTCTCTAAAAAACAAACCGACTCTTGACAGTGATTGTCCTTGAATTTTGTTTATGACCATTGCAAATCAGTCGAAGCACACGGAACTTGACTGTATAGTCCCTTCGCGATAGGTCAACATCGTTTAAGAATCGGACCTGGGCGTATTGAGGGGACCTTTGTGGAAAAGAAATTGAACCAAATCATATGAATTGATACAAAACTTGAAATATAAAAATGACATAACATTGGAAAAATGTAAAAGTAATATGTAAAAGTTGAAAGTAAAACTAAAATAGTGTGCATGCATTAAAAAATTCAATGATTTGATAAGATAACAGAAATAATTTATAAGTTACACTATCAAACTAAAACTAAAACTTTGAGTTAAACCTGCATTGATTAAGCATATAAAGATATTATATAAGAAATAGAAAATTATTTATATAAAGATATTGTGACTATAGTAAATGAATCTAACAAACAACAAATGTAAAAGAATCTAACAAACAACAGATGAACAAATCTTAATAAAAATCAAGTTGAATACAAAAACACAAACAGTTGGAACATATAACACATCTTTTCGTTGTAAGAGATCTGAACTAAAACATGCGAAGGACCTAGAATTTTCAGTTAGAGAATTAGAAACAACAAACAGATTATGGACTATAGTATTAAACTTAACATAAAATTATAATTAAGATGTTAAACTTGCATTGATTAGCATATAAAGATAGAAATAGAAAATTATTCATATAAAGATATTGTGACTATAGTAAATGAATCTAACAAACAGCAAATCTAAAAGACTCTAACAAACAGCAGATGAACAAATATTAATAAAATACTAAAGCACACCCAAAAACTAAAGCAAATCTAAAAGACTCAAAGATTAAAGCATACCCAAAAACTAAAGCACAACCACCGTTAAAGAAGCTAAATATTGTGAGATTTCAAGTCATCAATCTCGAAGCCAACCATCTTGCCAATTCAGATGAAATCCCCAAATGTCAAACGCTAAATGCCAGATCAAATTATCCTTAACAAATTGTAGAACAATAAAGACAAAATCAATTCTAATCCATTACATAAAAACTTTTCAAATACCAATAAAGAAACACTAAAACAACATATACTGAAACAATTTCCCCCCTAAACTCAAGCTGTGTATAAATCTAGGTTTTAAACTTTTAATAGCCATAATTCAAATCCGCTAAACCAAAACTTCGTCAAAGTAATATCAAAAATAAAAAAAACCAAATCATAAATGAGCAGAATATCGATTATAAAATAATTTGAGAACTAATTCAGATGCAGTATCATCAAATCTTCAACATTATATGTCATAACTTTGAAAGTATAAGGTGTAATAGAGAACCTGTGTTACAATAAACTTTTTTAACTAATATCAGCAATCAAATAACCAAATCATACATAAAGAGAATAGCAATTATAAAACCAGTCTAAGAAATAACTTCAAACTTCCAAGTAAAATAACATATCTATAAACGAAAATAACAAATCTGAAGAAACATGACAACAAATAAAAAAAAACACTTCAGAGAATAATAGATCTGGAAACAACATTGGATATATAAAGATAAATGGATGAGTAATACCTTCAATCGACAACTATTGTTATTGATGTCGAAGGATTTCATAGACCTGCTGATTGTTGATATTTTCCAAGTTTGTTTAAAATGTGTGTTTTAGAAAATAACAGATCTGTAAACGAAAACAACATATCTGAAGAAAGATGACAACAAATTAAAGAAACAATTCAAATACTAATCGATAATAGATCTGGAAACAAAATAGGATACATAAAGATAAATAGGTGAGAAATACCTTCAATTGACGATTATTGTTGTTGATGTCAAAGGGCGATAAAAGACTGCTCATTGTTGATGATTTGGTTTTACCGTGAATCACCTGGAGAAGAAGGGGAATGTGTGCGTGAGAGAGAAGGTGAAGTGAGAGGTTGGATGGGTTTTTTGAAAAATGAAAAGATTTCAAACGGGTAGGTTAATGTCATTCGGGTATAACCCGCGTGTTTGCAAAATGGGCGACGTGGCCTAGCCACCCATGGAACACGACATCTAAAGGAGACATGGACACTTTATTTGAGTGACACACCACCCTAAATTATGTTCTTTTATTATATAGATATAGATATAGATATAGATATAGATATAGATGTTCTCTCTATATCCATACTTAGCTTTACTATGTTTTTTTAATGAACTTTATTATAAACTAGATTTAAGACCAAGCTACGCGTTGCAGTGGCCGGATCACGCTGTCGGATCTTGTGCATTTGACTTTGTCATATGTGTTGACAAAAAAAGTCTCATGTCTCGTACGTCACGACACAAAAACGTAATGTGTCACATGTTAAAAAACGATAAAATATCAAAAGTTGGAGGTCAACACAATAACAATATTAAAGTCGTACTATATGTCAAAGTAGAGTAAGAGAGCAAAGTCGAAAACTTATCAGGGGCTAAAATGACAATTAGTAAAAGTTGTACTATGTGTCAAAGTGGAGTAAGAGATCAAAGTCAAAAACTCATTCGGAGCTCAAATGACAATTAGTAAAAGTCGGGGACTAAAACCGTCAATGCATTAAAAGTCGGGGATTAAAATCGTTAATACGTTAAAGTGGGAAAAAGTTGAAACGCGGCGTGGTGCGACGGGAGAGGTCGGTGCAAAGCACCAACCTTCCCTTTTAGGAGTATACTAGATTTAACACCAAGCCGCGCGTTGCAGCGACCAGGTCACGCAGTCGGGTCTTGCATATTTGACTTCGTCATACGTGTTGAAAAAAAAGTCTCATGCCCCGTACGTCACGACGAAAAAACGTAATGTGTCACATGTTAAAAAACGATGAATGTCGTACTATATGTTAAAGTAGAGTAAGAGAGCAAAGTCGAAAACTTATCAGGGGCTAAAATGACAATTAGTAAAAGTCGTACAATGTGTCAAAGTGGAGTAAGAGATCAAAGTCAAAAACTCATCAGGAGCACAAATGACAATTAGTAAAAGTCAGGGACTAAAACCGTCAAAGCGTTAAAAGTCGGGGATTAAAACCGTTAATACGTTAAAGTACGAAAAAGTTGAAACGCGGCGCGACGGGCCGGGAGAGAGACCGGTGCAAAGCACCGACCTTCCCATTTAGTAGTATATAAATATATATATATATATATATATATATATATATATATATATATATATATATATATATATATATTATATATATAAATTACCATCATGATTTTAAAATTGTAACTTTAGACTTTAGATGTTTTAGGAGAGTATTGCTGTTTATGGCAACTGGGCCTTTTTTCTAATATAGCAGAGTATATTTGAATTAAGTTTAGATTATAGTATATGTTTCCCAACTTTGTGTGTTGGAATTTGGAATTATGAAACAAGCTTATGCAGTCTAAAATGTAGATTGATTTGATCAACTTATTAAGATATGTTTTTTGTTTAACATAACATGATGTTAATGTTATGTACTTTATGAAGAACTGGTTGGATAGATAGGGATGAGATCGGGACGGGTACCGGTACCGCCCGGTACCGGTACCGCTTAGTATCGATGCCGATTTTTAAGAAAAGTGGGTACCGGTACCGAATTTAACGAGACGGTACCGGGACGGTACCGGTACCGGTATTTCGGTACTGGTACCACGTTGGTACCGGTTTCATGTTTTATCTTTTTTTAATAAAATTTATTCGCTTATTTCGGTTTAATTTTATACTTTTTAATACAACTATACAATAATATACTTGAATATAAGAAAAAGAAAGGAAATATAGTATAAATTAATTAAAAATCATATAAACTTCATTAAATTTAAAAGTTAATAATCTAAAAAATATTATAAAATGACTTAAAGTTGTAAAGAAAACACTTTATAACATTAAGCATGTAATACACAACATTCATAATATCTCAAATTATATAAAATATACTAAAAAAATTAGTTTTTACGAAACCGGTACCAAGATGGTACTAACCGGTAAAGTACCGGTACAGGTACCGCCTAGTACCGGTACCGGTACCGAGTTTCAGGAAAAGTGGGTACCGGTACCGGTACCGATATTAATAAGTCGGTACGGTATCGGGACGGTACCGGTACTCGGTACCAAAAGCTCATTCCTAGTTTTTGATATAAAAAAAAGATTTCATAGTTTTATATTCATTCTTTAAAAAGACATAATACTATAAGTCTTATTTTATACAATTATATGGTTCTAACATAGTAATAATAATAAATTGTCATTTTGATCTCTGATACATAAAATGACTAAACTATCTGTTGCTACAACAAGATTATGGAGAGGATGGTACTAACGATATGTCTAAGTTCAAGGTTAGATTCGGTTATGACTCTAAGTGTTTAAGGTTAGAGGAATGTTAAGTAAAGTTAGGAGATAAGAGGAGTGAGTGTGTGTGTGTGTTTTGAGAGTGGAGTGCAAGAGCCAATGTGAATGAGTATGGACTTCTCTTCAGATTGCAGCAACTTATATACACAAGATATTGTGTGTTGCCCAAGCAAATCTGATTCAAATCTGAAAGGTTCAGGAGCTCCTGGCTCAAGGCTGCCCCTCGACCAGTGCACCTTCCATTCTTGGCAACATGCAGCACCTCAGGTGTGAATAGTGGATTATGTTTTTAGCTATTTTCGTGTAAAGGTTTTTGCTTGCATTAATTGTAATCAGTCTTGCTTTTCCAAGGATATCTTTTGAAGATATTGCAAGATATGTTTGAATATTTATTGTGGAAGCAAGTGTCAGGTTACTGTAGCATTACTGTTCACGTACCAGGCTTCTGGCTCCTGGCTGCCCAACCAAGTGGTTATATGACCTACGTCATCAGCCCCCTAGTCATAAGCGCTTGTGATGTTTATCATAAGTGGTTGTGACTTATAGTCTTGTGTTGTCATTTTTAATTTTCTCGAGCTTCCAGCTTCTGGCTGCCCGGTCCCTCGTTATTACTCAGCAGGTGAAGTGATGTGGTCTGGCTGATGGGACGTGACAAGACCTTGTAGGTCTACTGCGCCTAATGGGATGGGCTTCTAGCTCCCATCTAACCATCCGTTTTTCTTCCCCCTTTTTTAGGGATTTGTGATAACCCCCCTTTTTACTTTCATAACTCCCTTTCTTCTTCCCTTAATCTCTTTTCTTTTTTACCTTCATCACCGTTTTCTCTCTAACACCATTGCTACCTTCGTCGTTGCTTCTACCATGGCTAAGAATGATATGAACTCTCAGTTCTCTCGATTATCACAGAAAGAGGTCGACGAGTTTTGTAACCAGCTCGGCATTCCTTTGTCGCTTGATCCGATAGTTCCCTCGCCTAGATCGCCAGTTAGCAAATTGGTTGCCGGAAAAGTGACGCTTTATACTCGTCACTTTGAACATTCTAACTTGAGGTATCCTTTTTCCAAGTTTTTTCTTAATGTTATTGAGTATTATCGCTTGTCCATTTGTCAAATGGCCTTGGTTGGAATCGCACGTATCATGCATTTTGAGATTACTTGTCGCGCCCTAGGCCACGAGCCAGATCTCTTGGTTTTTCGACGGTTTTTTCAGTTGGCGAAAAATGGTAATTGGTTTACCTTTGAGAAGACCCAAGTGGAGAATGCGTTAGTGTCATCTCAGATTGGTCTATCGGCGTCTTGGAATGATAGATTTTTTCTTGTTTCGGACGAAATTGTTCCTTTTGCCATGCCATGGAGGAAGCCTGAGGATCCCTTGAACGAGAAGGTTCCATCGGTTGATGAAGTTAATGAAGTTTTGCTGGAGAAACTTCGATCTTCTGCTTCTCGCCTAAGGACCTTCCCAGAGGAGTTTTTGGTGAAACTTGGTTTGAGTGACAGGTGGTCTGACCCGCACATGGAACCGTCTATGTTTGTGGATGATGAAGGTATGTGTTTGTATATATCTTTTCTTTGGTTACTTGTTTCTTGCTTTGGCTTCCGCTTATTTTGCCTTTTTTTCGTACTCATTGTAGTTGTCCGGGTGTTTGATTGTATGCTTTTGGAGGATTTTTCAGTTGTGAAGTTTAAGGCTTCAGTTGTTCCACCTGGTGCGACTGGTGTCGTTTTGCGTACAAAGGCATGTAGACATTATTTGGGGGATGCTTATGAAAGTGTTGTTGGTGGGTCATCTTCGAAAATTGTGATCAAGCCTAGTGTTTCTGTTCGTCGGTCGAGTAGGAAACAGTTGACCCTTCCTGTCTCCTCGCCAGGGCATGAGGAGGTTGAAGAGGTGCCACAAGTTACTGGTCATCAGGGTCTTTCATCTTCTGACCCTGTCGATGTTGATGACTATAACTTTGTGGCTTCTCTCATTGGCATTGATCCCAAGGTCAAGGTTGAGGGGATTAAGGATGTGGACCCTGCTGTTGAGATGGACCCTTTGCTTGAAATTTCGGGTTCTGTCATTGAGGGTGTTGCTGAAGTTGGTCAGTTGCCAAGCGTGAAGAAGGGTGGGACTGGTTTGCCTAAGAAGCTTTCAGCCAAGGTCAAGGGGAAGGCTGTTGAAGATTCCTCCTTAGTCCCTGTTGATCAGGACCCTGATGTGGATGATCTTTATATCCCCGATTGGCAGGTTGGTGTTCATGATACGTTTTCCAAGGCTTCCGTCTGTCGCGAAGCTATTCATGGTTTTGCCCCTCCTGCCGAGAGGGCACGGAATGATTGTTTGGAAAACGTCGAGTTATTGAAGAAGTTTTTTACCAACGGGGCAAGGTTTATGGCGCTGGTACCAGAGATAACTGATCGTTGGAGGGACACATATAAAGATTTCACTGATTTGTCAGCCGCAAAGGGGGAGGTGGACAAGATTTCTAGTGAAAGGGCTGAGTCAATCAGGAAGTTGACCCTTGAGAAGGAGGATCTCACCTCCAAGCTTTCCTCTCTTCAGTCCCAGATGGCTTCCGATCGTGAGGAACTGGAAGCTGGGAGGAGGGAGCTGGAAGCTGGGAGGAGGGAGCTAGAACTTCAGGTTGAGGAGCTAAAATCAGGGAAGGCTGCGGCGTCTAAGGCAATGGAGGAGAATAGGCGTCTGGAGGAGACCAATAAATGGTTAGTTGAGGAGGGCTTCAAGCAGGTCGTGACTTACTTGCTGAATAGTGTTGAGTTTAAGGAACCTCTTTCAATGATATACATGAAGGCCCTTGCATATGGTCGCCATTAAGGATTACTCTCCGGGTATGCCAACTGTTTGAAAGGCGTCCCCAAGGAGGCCTGTAAGGAGTATAAGCCGGATGCTGCGGGTGAATTTGCTAACTCTGTGAAAGCGCTAGAAATTACTTCTTACCCGTTTTTGCAGGCACTTTCCGGATGTTCTGGTCAACCATTGTCGTTTCTTCAAAGTCTTGAACCAAAAGGCTTGAGCAAGGAGGTGGCTGATAGGGTTCTTGGCAGGAAGCGTCTGGCTCCTACCTTACTATCCCAAGATCAGACAGACCTCCCCGTTGTTTCCCTGAAAAGGCTAAAGGTCGCAGAAAAGAACGTTGATGAGGTGCTGAAGGATCTGGGTACTCCTTCGACTCTAGCTGGTGACCTAGCTTCTGAGGACCTTACTCCAGCCAAAAGCTCAAGTGAAGCCACTCCCTCCGATGTTGATTCTCCCAAAGATGTTGCTGCTCCTGGCTTCCCTGCTCCTGGTGACTCTTTCGACCCCCAGTGATTTTATGACATTCTGTTTTGTGGTTCTTAAAACAATGTTTTTATTAGTATTTGGCCGTATGTTGGCTTCTAAACAATTTACATTTGGTTTGCTTGGTCATGTTTTGACTTGAAGACAATAGGCTTCTTATCTTGGTAGCCCTTTGTGGCTATGTTTTATGTCGTCCTACTGGTTTTTTTGACGTTGTGATCGATGACTTTCGTGCTATGATTATCATGTGTGTTGTTATTTTTGTTGGTTGTTTTCTTAATGTTATGTTGTGATGTGATGCTGCAGACACCAAATCTTACATAAGCGAGAAAGAGTTTTTACCAACTTATCCTATCTGTTAGACGCCACAATATCTTTTTATGTTTGTGGACTTTGTTTTCATAAGTTATTCTTTTCTTTGTGTACTTATGGAGCCGTTTTGATGTAAGGGGCTCACCCTTTTTCATGGATCGACCTTGTTACAATAATTTCGAATCCATGGAATTTAATTGTTTTAGGAATTCACCCTTTATACAGGAAGGTATAGCGCCTTGTTTCCTGTTGAGCAATATGGCCTAGGAGCTCATCCCTTTTTCATGGAGAGGTGTAGTTCCGGACCCCATGGAGTTTTTATTATGAGGGACTCAACCTTTGATAGGATAATGTAGAGAGAAAGTTTTTTGAAACAAAAGATTCACTTTGATTTCAACACACAATTACATCAATGATAGGCTTTTACAATGTTTCATCACTTAAACGTAGAAGTGTTTTAAGTGTTTTCCATTCCAGTAGCGAGGGATCATCTTCCCTTCTTGATCTGTTAACTTGTAGGACCCTCCCTTGTGGGCTTCTTTGACGATGTAGGGTCCTTCCCATTTAGGCCCGAGCTTTGCGAGGCCTTCTTGTTTGCTGGCTTCATTATTTCGAAGCACTAGATCTCCCGGTTTGAACATTTCCTTTTTTAACCCTTGAGTTGTAGTAAGCTTCTAGCTTCTGCTTGTACCTGGCTTCTCGGATTAGTGCATGGTCTCGAGCTTCTTCCAGGAGGTCTAGGTTTAATAGGATCTCCCTGTCGTTGTCATCCCTGTTTCTTTTCCTGTTGCGTCTTATGTTGACGCCAATTTCAGCTGGGATGACAGCCTCAGAACCGTATACCAAGCTGTATGGCGTTTTAAGGTGACTTGTTTTCTCGGTGGTTCTTATGGCCCATAAGACGCTTGGGAGCTCTTCCAGCCAATTTTTCCCGTACCTTCCCAACCTGGCCTTGATACCTTCAACAATACTTCGGTTCATTCGTTCGACTTGGCCGTTTGATTGAGGGTAAGCTACGAAGCTGAACACTTGCTTGATTTCGAATTCCTTGCACCATGAGCTGAATGGTTTTTCTGCAAATTGACGACCATTATCCGTAACAATTTCCCCTGGTAGTCCAAACCTACAAATTATATTCTCCCAAACAAAGTTAATGACTTGTTTACCGGTTATGGATGCTAGTGGTTTGACTTCGGGCCATTTGGTGAAGTAATCGATGGCCACGAGCAAGAACTTGACCCTTCCAGCAGCTTCTGGGAAGGGACCCACGATATCCATACCCCATTTGAAAAATGGCCAGGCAGCCATGACCGGAACTAAATCATGCTTGGGGTTTGTTTTGGCGGGAGCGTGCAGCTGGCAACCTTTACACTTGCTTATTTCTTCAGAGGCGTCTTTGTGCATTGTGGGCCAATAATAACCCAAATTCATTAGCCTTGTCACGACTGAGCGAGGTCCAGCGTGTGCACCGCATACTCCTTCATGAACTTCTCGAATAAGATAATTACTCTGCTCTGGACCTACACACCTCAAAAGAGGGGAGAGGTACGATTTCTTGTCTAGCACATCTTCTATGACATAGTGTTCAGCTTTGGACGGGAGCCTGGAGGCTTCTGCTTCATTGGGGGGAAGCCTCCCTTCTTTGAGGAAATTGATAATGGGCGTCATCCATGTCTCTTGAACTTCATCAACTATATCTTGCACTTCTATCTCGCTGATGGATGGGACCTTTTGGACCTCGACCAGCACCTTCTTAGTCAGGTGGGCGAAGGTTAAGGATGCGAGTTTGCTTAAGGCATCAGCCTGCTTGTTCTTTGACCTTGAGACTTGTTGGAGGGTGCAGCTTTTGAATTCTTTCATCAAGTCTTTGACTTTGGCTTTGTATTTGATCATTGATGGTTCTTTTGCCATCTACTCATCATTTACTTGGTTGGCTACCAGTCTGGAGTCACCGAAAGCTTCTAGCTCTTCGACCTTCATGCTTCTAGCTATCCGTAGACCAGCCAGAAGCGCTTCATATTCAGCCTCATTGTTTGTGCATGGGAACTCAAGGCGAAGCGCGTAAGTGTATTCGGTTCTAAAGGGATCAGTTATGATTAATCCAGCTCCGGAACCTTCTACACTGGACGCTCCATCGGTGAACAAAGTCCATGCTGATTTTGGCATGGGCATCTTATCTTCTTCAGCTGCCACTTCGTTTACTTCTTTGGTTTTTTCTGGGATCTCTGACAGGAAATCAGCCAAGATTTGGGCTTTGATGGCTTTCCTTGGGGAGTATTCAATGTTGTGCTCCCCTAGTCCCACTGCCCATTTGGCTAATCTCCCTGAATTTTCTGGCTTCTCAAGTACGGATTTGATAGGCTGGTTGGTCAGCACCCTGATGTGATGAGCCTGAAAGTACCTTCTTAATCGTTTTGAGGTGTGTATTAGGGCGAGCACCAACTTTTCCATGGGGGTGTAGTTGATTTCAGCATCCCTGAGAGCCCTGCTGATGAAATAAATTGGCATTTCTACCTTGGCTCGTTCTACCACAAGTACCGCACATATAGCCTCCATACCTGCATGAAAGTAAACGAGTGTAAGCTTGTAGCTTATGACTCCTGACCTTAGCTTCTAGCTTGTTAGTCTAAGTACCTGCTGAGAGGTAAACAGTGATAAGCTCTCCCGCCACAGGGGCGGTGATGGTTGGTAAGAAGGCTATTTGTTTTTTGAGATCTTGGAAGGCAGCTTCTGCCTCTATTGTCCACTTGAAATCTTTTTTGTCGACACAATTTTTAAGAGTTTTGAAGAAAGGTAGTGACTTTTCAGCCGACTTTGGCAAAAAGCGCTTTAGTGCAGCGATTTTACCTGCGAGACTTTGCACTTGTTTTTTGGTTTGTGGAGATTTCATGTCAAGCACGGCTTGTATTTGACTAGGGTTAGCTTTGATACCTTGCTTATCTACAATGTGTCCAAGGAACTTACCCTCTTCAAAGCCAAATGAACATTTTTGCCGGATTGAGCTTTATGTTGATCTTTCTCAAGTTTCTGAAGGTTTCCTCCATATCATCCACGATGTCATCTTCAGTTTGACTCTTAATCACCAGGTCGTCGACATAGGCTTCCATGTTCTTCCCGATCTGCTCCGTAAAGGCTTGATCTATCAATCTTTGGTATGTTGCCCCCGCATTTTTCAGGCCAAAGGGCATCTTTGTGTAACAAAAGATTCCTTTGTCCGTGTAAAATGCAGTTTTCTCTTCATCCTCTTTCTTCATTTGAATCTGGTGATAGCCCTTGTAAGCGTCTAGGAAACACCGATATGGGAAGCTGGCAAGAGAGTCGACCTTCCTATTGATTTCGGGAAGGGGGTAGCAATCTTTTGGAGAAGCTTTATTGAGATCTTTGAAATCTAATCACATTCTCCATGATCCGTTAGGCTTTTTGACCAGCACAGGGTTTGCTATCCAAGAGTGATACTTGACCTCTCTTAAAATACCTGCTTGTAAAATCAACTTTTAATAGTCATGTTATCAAAAGATATGTTAACTATTTTTCTAAAAAAGACGAGGGGGCAGCTAGCAGCTGGGAGGTGGAAGCTGGAAGCTGGGAGGTACCTGCTTGTACAAGCTTTTCTACCTCCTCATCTACAGCTAAGCTTCTTTCTGGAGCCAGGCTTCTTTTCTTTTGGACAACCGGCTTGTGACCGGGGTAGATGTTCAGTGAATGTTCAGAAGTGTTCCTGGGGACTCCTGTCATATCTTCCGGGCACCACGCAAAAATGTCTTGGCTTTCCTGCAACAACTTTATTATTTTTCTTAAGACGTGACTAGAAAGGTTATTGTTAACCTTGATTGTCTGTTCGGGATATGAAGCATTGAGGCTCACTTCTATGACCTGCTTTTGTTCAGAGTCTGAAGCTTCTTCAGCAGAGGCTATGAGAAGAGCTTTTGCTGTAGGCTTCAGGGTGGCGACTCCTCCTTCTGTCAAGAACTTCATCATCCCGTGACTTGTCGAGACTATGGCTTGGAAGGCACTTATACCCGGTCTCCCAATTATGATGTTATAATGAGAAGGGTGTCGTACCACAGCAAACATCAGCTCTTCAACTCTGGAGAGGTCCCCGTCCCTAAGGCAAACTTCAAGAGTTATTTCACCTAAGGGATGGATCCTCTCCCCTGCAAATCCAACCAGTGGTGTCTCGGATGGTTGTAGTCTCGCCTTTGTTTCTTCGCTAAGCTAGAGAAAGCACCTTTCATACATGATTTCAGCTCCTGCCCCACAATCCATATACACCCGATCTATCCAGGAGCCATCAAGTTCAGCTTCTATGATGATCGGTGTGGTAATGAATGTTTCGGGATTAGTCGGGGGGAAGCCAATGCTCTGTCGGGTCCAGGCTTCGGAGCGTGGCCTCCTGAAGGGCCTGGCTGCCGTGTGTACCATATTGCATTCTGCCCCCTTCTTGCTTTCTTTTTTATCTTTGAACTCCTTCACCAAGTGGGCCAGGTCAGCTGACTTAACAGCTTCTTTGATTCTCTTTTTTAACTGAAAGCAGTCGTTGGTGTGGTGACCAACGTCGTTGTGGAAGACACAAAACTTTCCTGAATCTCGCTTGTTGACTGGCTTGGTGAGAGGTCTAGGAGGTCTGAAGCTGTACCTGGCCTCCTCAGTTGTGAAGATCTCCAAAGGTGTTTTTGTCAGCACAGTAAACACATGTTTCTCTTTGTCTTGACCTTTACTCGAGCGTGGGGAATCTCGCCTGTCATCCCTTCTTTTTTGGTCATAATGGCGGTGAGATCGCCGCTCCACAAAGGGTTGAAAGTGTGGCTTCTTGCTTGGGGATGAGTTTCCCCTCCAGGGTTGACGATCTCGCTTCCTGGTCTCCCTATTGTCAAGTGCCTCCTCACTCCGGAGGTAGGCTTCAGCACGCTCAAAGGTTTCTTTCATCGTTTGAGGTATGTTTTCATGGAGGTTTCTTAGGAGCTTCTTGGGCCTTATGGCGTTCATGAAGCCGGAAACACGTATTTTTTCCGTGGCTCCGTTGTAGCTCAGCCCCTCTTTTTTGTACCTTTCCATGAAGCTTCTCAAGTCTTCGTTGTCTCTTTGTTGGATCTGGCAAAGCACTGCTGCATCTTTGGTGTACCTTTTTTGCTGTGTGAAGTTCGTTAAGAAGCTTCTGTGCAAGTCATCAAAAGAGTGTATGCTCCCTTCTGGGAGGCTACTAAACCAAAGCCGTGCAGATCCAACAAGTGTTTGCATGAACATGTGATAACATTATGCATTAGTCCATCGTTCTACGGAGGCTGCTCCGGTGAACACCTGGAGGTGGTCCTCTGGATCTTCTGTCCCATCGTATGTTTTCACGTTTGATGGCATCTTGATCTTAGTCTGGAACTCGAAATTAGCAATTTCTTCCGAAAAACAGGACAAGGAGCTCGACCTATAAGGCTTCGAGGGCTCGCTTGGTGTCGTTTGTCTGGAAGTTCCTGCCTCGTGTGTGACCACCGGAGGTGATACTTGCTGAGTGGCCACAGGAGGGTTAGGAGTGGGTTGACCAGTGATGGGAATATTTGAAGTCTGAGGAGCCGTTAGGGGGGAGCTGGTAGGCGGAAACAGCCATGGATAAGCCCCTCCCCACTGTTGAGCAGCCTGGGCCATCATGAAGGCTGCCATCTGGGGATGCATGTAGTTAGGATATGCGAACCCTTGAGGTGTGAATGGTGAAGGACTTGGACAGCTTGTCGGGACTGGTATGGGAGAGACCACACTTTGGAGCAAGGGTAGTGACCTCAAAGACTCTTCAAAAGATGTGGCTGTAGGAGGTGATACCGAAGGTTGGTGGAACTTTTGATCCATAGTGAGCTCTAAGTTTCTTGGAGTCATGGCTGGTGAAGTCTTTTGATTCACCCTTTCAACCGGTCTGCTGCGAGTTTCTCTCGGAGTCCAACGAGACGTGGAGGGGGAGGTTGTTGAATCAAAAGGTGGTGGTGGTGGAGTGAGAGTTATCTCTGGCTCATCACCATATGCAAGTCTAACCCTTAACCCTTTTGCTCGTTCTTCACTAACGTACCCATTCATCAACTCTCTAAGTTGCAAAAAATGTCTCCTTACTCCTTCAGGGGTTAGATCTACTTTTTCCACAGGAAAAAACAAATCGTCTCTTGGTGACGACAAACCCATTCGCGAAGGAGATAGAGTGTGAAAAGATTGCAAGTCTTGGAGTGACGGTTCGACCTGAGGTCCGTCCGTTGTCGGAGTGTTTTGTCCAGCCATTTCAGAAGATGTATGGCTGGAAGCTGACACATGAAACGTTGGAGATGACCTGAACTCAGGGGGATCGTTATCCTCAGCCATAAAGAAAAGTACTTAGGAACAGCGTTGATATCTAGTGGGGATCTGTTCTAAGCAGCGCTGCCCCACGGTGGGCGCCACTTGTTGCTACAACAAGATTATGGAGAGGATGGTACTAACGATATGTCTAAGTTCAAGGTTAGATTCGGTTATGACTCTAAGTGTTTAAGGTTAGAGGAATGTTAAGTAAAGTTAGGAGATAAGAGGAGTGAGTGTGTGTGTGTGTGTTTTGAGAGTGGAGTGCAAGAGCCAATGTGAATGAGTATGGACATGTCTTCAGATTGCAGCAACTTATATACACAAGATATTGTGTGTTGCCCAAGCAAATCTGATTCAAATCTGAAAGGTTCAGGAGCTCCTGGCTCGAGGCTGCCCCTCGACCAGTGCACCTTCCATTCTTGGCAGCCTGCAGCACCTCAGGTGTGAATAGTGGATTATGTTTTTAGCTATTTTCGTGTAAAGGTTTTTGCTTGCATTAATTGTATTCAGTCTTGCTTTTCCAAGGATATCTTTTGAAGATATTGCAAGATATGTTTGAATATTTGTTGTGAAAGCAAGTGTCAGGTTACTGTAGCATTACTGTTCACGTACCAGGCTTCTGGCTCCTGGCTCCTGGCTTCCGGCTGCCCAACCAAGTGGTTATATAACCTACGTCATCACTATCCATGTTACTAACAATCAAAACTTACAGGAATTGATCAAATGTTAGCACATTTATGCAAATCCAAACATCAAAATGTCAACAAAAAAAAAAACAAAATGATCAAAGTGGTTGAATTGGTACAAACCTATGGATTATTTTGGCAATTTAATCAATAAATTAACATTTACAAATAAATTTAAGGTCGTTAGAACCCGTATTTGATAAAATCATGGGACTAGTTAATATGTTTCCTACTATGTGATCAGGTATTATAGCAAAAATAAAATACGGATTCAAACCTAGACTTACACCATGTTATAAACTTATAATCATAAACCCAACTCAATTCAAATGTAAATGCAAATCTTGATTACATATATTGTGAATACAAAGGATTTTGGGTTATTTAGCTTACCAATATGAAGAACACTTGGGTATGGCTTTATAAAAATCTTTTTTTGCAAGTAACCTCATCCATTCCACTTTGCATTCATTGAAGCATGCACATACAAATCAAGGTAAATATCAATTAATGTTAAAAAAAAAGTTATTAGAACACAACATGTGTAGATTGTACCTGAAAAATAAACTTGGCGTAACGAGTAGGCATGTGCAGATAGTGTCACTCCTTGACCAACGGCGGAATCCTCAGAGCGGACAAAAATGAATTGATTATGTATAGTAGATGGTATTTAATGAAATTTTAGATATAGTTTAATCCAAATTAAATGCATTCAAACATCAAACATAGAAAATTCGAGCAAAACACAAACAATTCTCAACAAATTAATGTAAATGTTTTTAATTAACTAGGTCTAAGGTCCTAGTTATGAACCATCCAAAATATGTGTACTAAGTTGCGTTTTCTGAAATCATGTGAAAAATAAATTGAAGAATAAAGTGCAATTTGAGTACCTGAAGTATACTCCAACTTGCACTATGAGTACCTACATTTTAATTTTAGCCAATTGAGTATCTAACCTTTCTAATTTTCGCAATTTGAGTACCTATGACTAACAGATGTTAGTTAATTGTTAACTCAAAGGGCTATTGTGGTAATTTCTTATATAATGTTACGGTTAAATTATTAATTTTAGTTTTTATTATCTCACTAACAATAAAAAGAAGAATGACGTTTTTTAAACCCTAAAATATATGTTCTACATGCTTCGAAAATCAAATAGAAGCTGATTTTATTTCTAAGCTTCTATCTGATGTTCGAAGCATGTGGAACGTAGATTTAAGGGTTTAAAAAACATCGCTCTACTTGTTTATTGTTAGTGAGACTTTTAAAACTAAAATTACTAATTTAACCTAATATTATAAAGGTAATGACTACAATAGCACTATGAGTTAAGAGTTAACAGTTAACTAACATTTGTTAATCCTAGGTACTCAAATTGCGAAAATAAAAAAGGATAGGTACTCAATTGACTAAAATTAAAACTTAGGTACTCATAATGCAAATTGAAGTATAGCTCAGGTATTTAAATTGCACTTTATTCTAAGTTGAATCAGCTAACGAGTAACCTGGTGAGCTGGTGAGTAACGTAGGTTTTTTCATACAAAATACTATTGAATAAACATGATTGATTCAATTCACATGTAGTATCAACTTATAAACTGCATGTGTGAACATAACATATAAACAGTTTGCACAATCAAACCTAATGACTGAACTGGCTCGATCCGTAGATGAAGCCAAAACAATCACCGCTAGAAAGCCATATGGAGTGAGCTTGTCATGCCAATAGATCTATCATTGATTACTGAGATTTGTATAAATTAATGATCATGCCTCCTAATTGTCTATCATATTATGAACATGTGTTTACAAGTAATAACAATAACATGTATTGAATTGAATTTGAAATTGAATGAAATGAAACGACTCAACATGATTAATAAGTTCACATAGTTTGCCCCAAAATAATAAAACCATAAAAAGGGGCTATAAACTACTCACTTAATCAGGCAAAGTAAATTTGTAAACCTAAATCTCGAAATATAGCACCGGGAAGTTCCTCAAGGATTAACCTAAGGAAATGAGTTGTCTTAGAACTAGGCAAATTGAAATTAGGGTTTTAAGGTGATTTGAGGATCTAGGGTTTCAAATTAAGATTTTGGGTTTTAACATTAACGTTTTAAATGATAATATATTATTTTAACGAATAATAGTTAATTAAATAATTAGTGATACTTTAATTAAATACGTCAAATGAAATGAACTAATAAAACATAGGAGTATTGGACCTTAACAGTCCCAGCTATTAATTTTTTGCTGCTACCGGTCTCAACTTCTGAAATATGTACCAGCGGTCCCAACTGTAACAATTGCCCGGAACCAAACCCGCTTCGATTGACGTAAACCCAAACCCGTCTACCATCTTGTAAACGCTAATTTTTAATGAAATAAAGGGTTTATTCATATACTTTTGTATTTAACTATAATATCTAATCAATCATTAATAAATTTATAATTTATGAAGACTTTTATAACATGAGATTTATAAAAGAAATAACATTTGAGAATGTCTTGAAATTTATAAAATAAAATTAATTTGATTAGTTATAAACTAAAGTAAAATTAAAAGGGTTGAAAGTGTAGCTAATGAAACTTGGTTTAAAATTGTATTTATCACCTTATCTACCGAATTCGAACCTGTTCACTGATCTAATTCAACAACAATTACGAAATCTCAATCTAATTTGGCTTCATCTATATCCGAATCTTGCTCCAACTCACTCGGCCATTCTCAGATTTAATCATCTACGCTGAATTCATTATTTTATGATTAAATAATTGTAAATATCGGTGAATTTCAGTAGAACATAACTACTTAATAAATGCTTTATTTCATTGATGATTACATGTAAAACGAAACGGGTTAGGGTTTACAAAACTTGACTCAGGCCATATGTCACATATAACTTTAATATATTCAGGTTAAATAAATAAGTAGAATTATCAAATGAATCTAAAATTTCATAAAAAGTGGTTACCGATTTATGTCTTGAAGATGACTATTGAAGATGAGCATAAGACGTAATGTATTTGAGTCGTGTTGTTGATGATTATATATACAATTAAGGAAATAAGAAAAAGTAATCCAATTCTCGAATTTGAAGTAAAAATAAAATGGAAGAAATACATATTAATTATGATATTGACTCCATAAATAAATTTCAATTCATTAATAGTTTCCATATTTTTTATTCAATAAATATAAAAAGTCAATTCATGTTTGATAATGATTTTTAAATTTCAAATTTTTACTATTGTTTTGCAATAACATGTAAAAATGATAAATCATTATATTTTGAAAAACCTAAATGTTAGTATTCAAACATGTAAACATGATAAATCATTAAAGCAAATAAAAATGATAAATCATTTTATTTTGATTTTACATTGATTTTGCAAAATAAACTATAAGAGAAATATTATTGATTGAAATAGAAAGTTTGAATCACGGATTTGGACCTTTCATTCATTCTATTGTCATCATCACATTTAATTTCATTCGGTCAAGTTTGACTTTAAATTAAAAACAAATAATGCTATTGTTGCTACAACAAGAATATGGCGAGGGGGGTAGTGCTGATATTCTAAGGTCTATGGTTTGGTAATATGAACTATGAATGTTCAAGATTAGAGAAATGTTAAGTAAAGAGAGGAGTGAGTTTGTGTGTGTGTTTTGAGAGTGGAGTGCAAGAGCCAATGTGAAGTGTATGAACTTGTCTTCAGATTGCAGCAACTTATATACACAAGATATTGTGTGTTGCCCAAGCAAATCTGATTTAAATCTGAAGGTTCAGAAGCTCCTGGCTCGAGGCTGCCCCTCGACCAGTGCACCTTCCATTCTTGGCAGCCTGCAGCACCTCAGGTTTGAATAGTGGATTGTGTTTTTAGCCATTTTCGTGTAAAGGCTTTTGCTTGCATTAATTGTATTCAGTTTTGCTTTTCCAATGATATCTTTTGAAGATATTGCAAGATATGTTTGAATATTTGTTGTGGAAGTAAGTGTCAGGTTACTGTAGCGCTACTGTTCACGTACCAGGCTTCTGGCTCCTGGCTCCTGGCTTCCGGCTGCCCAACCAAGTGGTTATATGACCTACGTCATCAGCTATATTAACTAGATAATCAAATTCAAAACACTTCCAAAAATAATAACCTAGTTTCAAAATCAAAGTAATGTTCACATTCAGCAAAAGTTATAATTATAACTTTATAATAATTAGAGTTAAGTGTAATTTGCACCATGTGTTTTACATCTAAAAACACTTTGCAACTCCACTAAAAAACTTAGACCGTTTGCAACCATGTGCTTTTTAAAGTGTGTCATTTGCATCCCTCCGTTAAATTAATCGTTAATTGACCGTTAGTTTAAAGGGTAAAAAAGACATTTTAGCATCGTATATATTTTATCCTTCTCAATTGCATCTCTAATAATATGTTACCTTTGGTAAAATGTTCGAGCGTGTCCCTCGTTGTTTTTTCGCTCATTTTAAGGTATTTGTCGTTTATGTCTGTAGTGTTGCCATATGCAAGAACACGTAATGCCGAAGTGTACTTTTGTATACTCGTAAACCCTAGTAATCCTCTTGCATCACGCTTTTGTTTAAAGTAAGAATCGTCAGACTCTAAATCATTCACTATTCTTAAAAATAGTCTTTTGCTCATCCGATAACGACGCCTAAAAGTTTTAGGATCGGGGTACGTTGGGCTCTCTACAAAATAATCTTTCATTAGGTTCTCATTAGCTTTAGCACGATCACGTTCCAAACTGACTCTTTTTCTAATTGGATTTGAGGTATTCTTCGTTTCTTCAAACAACCCCTCACAACAAAGGATATCGCACTTGTAACCGTCATTTCCTCCTCGTACTCGTCCGATGACGTATCATCGTCATCGTTCAACAAACGGTTGTATAGTTGTGAAGAAGATGAAGACATTTTATAAAGTATTTAGATTGGAAATGAGTTGGAAAAGAGTGTGTTTGTGTATGGTGTGAAGAATTTGTAAAAAGTGGTTAGGTTTATATAGAAAATTAATAATAGATTTTGAAATTAAATTTCTTTTTTTTTTTTTGGTTTTCGTCAAATATAGCCGTTGTTCAACGGATGAATATTGGAAGAATAAAAAAATTGGGCGTTTTGTGGGCAACGCCCCAATCAAAATACCAACCCAAAACGCCACTTTGTAATGGTCTAGGGGGCGCCTTCGGGCGCTTCCGGGAGTTTTCAGAGGAAAAAACGCCTCATTACACATGGTTTTAAGTTCTAGATTTGTTAAAAAAAAACCCAACCCGGCTTATGCTTCACTTTATTTTCTTCAATCAACGTCATATACATTTATTCTTTTTCAATTGCCTGCAATTCTTCAACATATTATCGTCTCCTTCACTTCTATTTACCAAACCTTGACATATATCACGTTTGTTAGCAGAAAATTTATTTCCATTTGAACCTTAAATCCGATCATTAAATTTCCGAATTTGGTCGAGATCCATAGCTAACTTCCTTCGAAGCTTAATTATCTCACTTCTAGAACACAAACCGAAGTTAACTCTAATAATTATATGGTAATAATAATTATAATAATAATAAAGTGATAATCATCAAAATTAAAAAAAACTGAAAAAAAAATAAGGAGACGATGATAATAATATTAGAGTAAGTTATATTTTTTGGTCTTTACATGCAAAATGACCAAAATACCCTTATGGCACATGAGGAAACTTAACCTAAGAACTCAACGGCAATTAGATTAAAGACCTAAAAACGTGATAAAAATTTTAATAAAGACCAACCAGTGTAAAAATTTAAAATAAAGGCCACGATCCATAATTTGACTTATTATTGATGCGTGTAATATATATATAAAATAATTAACTAAAAACACCTAGTTTTAAATTTATAAAACCAAGACAAACTACTAAATCACACACAACCGGCAGTGGACCGGTCGAATGTAATATAGCTTAAGTAAGTCCGGGTGTCGACCCACAGACTCTATATACTACGCTAAATTAACTGGACAAGACTTAACTAAACTAGACACGAACTTAAATTAAAAGATTATTTAAGAAGGGTGGTTTTGCTAAAAATGGCAACTTGCTAAAAATGGTAACCTGCTAAAAATGGAAACTTACTATAAATAGAAACTGGCACGAAAGATTGGAAACGAAAACAGATGAGAAAAGATAAACCACCTAGACCCGACTCCCTAGTTGCTTAAGTTATTAGTTTGTTGGAAAATATTTTGACATTGGACTGGGATCGTAAAATGATCACTTGACCCAAACCCCGACAAGACCCTCGACCCTTTTCGAGAAGAAACCTATGGGTTTTGTATCAAGTTATTAAGCGAACCAGTTTATGAATTAGACTCCCTCACAGTTGTCTAATAATTATGACTTAGTACCTATGTCGTTTATCTACCTCACAGTACAATAAACTAAGGTAATTTCTCTGATTTGATTAACACAAGTAAACAATGTAATTAAACTAAACCTAGACCACTCTTCACAGATATGAACCTAGTTATTTAATCACATAGACTTACTAGTTAAACCATCACCTCAAGGATACTAGTTTAGCTACACGTTCTTATTAGTTTGATCCAATTAATTATTCCTATGGTTTTAGTGCACCTAAACCATAAACTAGTCACTAACACACAGTCCGCGACCTAACTTAATTCTATTATATGAATGTAGCATCCTGTTCACAGCCGTAGATTATCTCAAATATTATAAATAAGATAATGTTTGAAAATATTTGTTAGGGTCTGTTTTTAATACAATCATTTGTGTAAAACTTAGCTATAGTATTAATGAGGTTGAAATTTTAGATAATTAAACGATTAAAATCAGACTGTAAGTAACGTTACACAAATTATGAAACGACCATTTGAAGTATAGTAAACAAATATTTACTTAGAGTCGCCATCGTCGTAAAATATATTGTTTCTTATATATTGTATTATAGTTATAATATATATGTGTTACGCAAAATATATATATTCACATGCATAGAAAACGTTAACTATGCTATGATATTTTCAATATATACATATGCATATATTATGTTGCAAGAATTAAAGATAAATAAACAAAACAATGGTTTACTAAAATAAAAGTTAGCCGTCATACACTAACATATGTATGTATTTTAGATTGAAATATATATATTAATATATGTATGGATATCTTTGAAGAGTTTATAAAAAGAAACGAGATGTTCGGGTGATGCCACGTTTTAAAGGAAGTAAACACACATCTCAAAATTTGCCACCCAATGTTCTAGTGTTGCCATCTGGTGAATAAACAAGCCGACTTATGTATAAAAGAAATATATATACACTCACAGACACATAAATGGAAACATTGTTTTGAATATAGATGCTTGTAGAAGCTTGTTTACCATCACAAAGTTAATATTAGGGCTGGCAATTTTGTACACGGACACGAATACACGACACGAACCTACACGGTCTTAACAGGTAACAGGTAAGGCCTTAACAGGTAACAGGTACTAAACAGGTAAACACGAATCTACCTGTTAATTTTCGTGTATTTAACAGGTATTTACCTGTTTACCTGTTAATACCTGTTATGATTTTTAAAAAATAAAAAAATATAATTTAATATAACATATTTACCTTATTTACCCTTATACTTATAGACAATTTTGTATTTCACTAAACAAGTTCTTGAATACTTGTTTTTAAACAAGTCATATCGTGTCTTATCGTGTATACCTGTTATAAACAGGTACAGGTAATGGTAACAGGTACACGATAGCTTATCGTGTCGTGTACAGGTAATAAGGTTTCGTGTTCGTGTCTTAACAGGTTTGTGTCTTAACAGGTACATGTATACACGATTTGCCAGCCCTAGTTAATATCATCTTCATATATACATTATCTTTTGTTCTTCCAAACAATTACAAACATCTTTATTTTAAAAAACAGAGAGAGACAACACTACACGTTAAGAAGAAAGGGTTCAAGAGAAGAAAGTCTTTAGTTGTGGTGAGTTCATACAACTCCTTAAAATATTTTATGATGATACTGATTTCTAGTAAAGTTTTGTGTGTATACTTTCTCTGTGAAATAATTATATTTGTGGTGGTTGGTATTAATGGAGTTAAGTGGTTGAAAGGTGAGTTACAAATATTATTCTTCTGTTGTTAATCACCGTTGAGTGACCAAACACATTTGGGTGAAATTAATATTCTTCTGTTGTTAAGCCATTAGAAAATGACTAAACACAGCTGGGTGAAATTATTATTCTTCTATTGTTAAGCCACCATAGAGTGACTGAACTATAGATTGGGTGAAATTATTATTCTTCTATTGTTAAGCCACCATAGAGTGACTGAACTATAGATTGGGTGAAATTATTATTCTTCTGATGTTAAGTCGCTATCAAGTGACAAAACACAGTTGGGTGAAAAAGGTTACGTCATAAAATGGCAAACCTTGATTGGATAATATATAAATATCTATATATGTATGATCCGGAAAACATATTATTTGTAATATGAACTCACTTAGCATTCGCTAATTGTTTTAAAATAAATGTTTTCCAGGTAAAGCTCCAATGCAAGAGTAGGAAGATAGGATTGGGCCTTGGTAGTATTTGGATCGAACGTTATGATATAACCCAGTTTTGGATGTATTAATTATGGGTTATGTATGTTATGTTGTAAACTTACTCAACTTATCATGAATAAAATAAACTTTACTAATAGTATTGTTAAGGTATTTACAAAATGCTTCCGCTGAAATAAAACAAAAAAAAAGATTGAATAAAATTGTTGGACCGTTTTTAATTAATAATCTCATTTTAATAATAAAGTAAAAATGAGGGTGTTACAAGTTGGTATCAGAGCAATGGTTTAAGAGAACTAAGTATTTGAAGTGTAAATGCTTAGACTTAAACCGTACGCTCTTGATATGTTGAGTAAGTTGTGTTCGATCCAAGGTTTGGGGTGGAATGAGAATTTAATGTTAATATTAAACTTTTAAGTATCATGCATATTTTAGTGGTGTTATTTGTATGATAAGTTGATAAATAACATGCATATGTGTCATGTTATATATATATATATATATATATATATTTGAACCGAAATTTGGGATCTGAGGCATAATGTGGTAATGACAAGAACATATCGGCATAGTGTATGGTCAACCCCACCTGGCCAGTGATGTTTGAACATACATGGTACCAATATACTCTTGAAGTGATCATATTATTGCCAAAATGAACAAAGATTAGGTAAGGTGGTAGCTAAAGTGTTTTGCCTATTAGATAGTGTTCCAAGATAATAGATAGAATGTATGTAAAACTATCTAATAGACTGGTGGTTCATATATATACACTGTTCGAAAAGAAATAGAATAATGAATTATTCTAAAGAAATCCTTATTGCCGTTTTAGAATTAAGAAATGACAACATCGCATCCTGAAAAGGGAACTCTAGCTGAAGGTGAAGGAAGTCACCAATCTAGTTCGGATGAAACACATGGACCGATAAGGAATGAAGCTCATTTTGAGGATGACATCATAAAGAAACGTATTAATGAAGAGTTGGGAAAGGCGTTAGAAACTACTCTTCCTTTTGTTATTGCTCAAGTAAGCTCTAACGTAAAAATGATCGTGAAAGAAGTGTTAGAAAACCAATCAAACTGTAGAACAACGACTGCTGATGAAAAGCAAACTGATCCAATTCCTGAATCAGGAAAAGTTAGGTGTACTTATAAAGAGTTTTCTGTTTGTAACCCTACACCGTTTCGGGGTACAACAGATCCTATCGCCAGTCAGCGTTGGATCACGGAGGTAGAAGGAGCCTTTGAAACTAGTCATTGTGATCCAAAAGATTTCGTAATATATGCTTCAAATTTATTAAAGGGTAGAAGCAGAGATTGGTGGCAAGTACTGAAGGCACAGAAGGGTCAGAACAAGATTAATGAGATGACTTGGGATGAATTTAAGGTCATATTTCTGAAACAATTCTGCCCACAAGCTTCAGTGGACAAGATTGCAGAAGAATTTCTTCATATGGCACAAACCACTGAATCAGTTGAAGAAATTACTGGGTTGTTTTTCGATAAACTTCAGTTTTGTCCTTATATGATGTTGAGTGAAAGGATGAAGATCAACAGGTATCATAACATGCTGAAGAAGGAAATTCGTGAATTTATAAATCCTTCAAAATGCGAAACCTTGGAGGAAATTATAAATTGGGCAAGAGAAAGAGAGGCGGAGCTGAACCGTCCTGCTACAGTAGGTGAGAAGCGAAGAGTGGAATCTTATAATATTCCATCTAAGAAGTCAAAGATAGGAGGTTCATTTAAGAAGCCTGAACAAAGGTCAGAAATTCATCAGTGTAACATATGTGGTAGAAATCACCCGGGAGAATGTCGCTTGAAGTATATGTATTGTTATAAGTGTGGAAAAATGGGTCATACTAGTCCCATGTGTCCTAGCCCAATCAATGTTTGTTATAACTGTAATCGGCCTGGACATCTTAGAAGTCAATGTCCACAATTGCAAAGAGGTGATGGGAACAGAATGTATCATAAACCAGCACAAGCGATTGGAGGAATAAAGAAAGAGGAATCAAGTAATGCACGTGGGAGAGCCTTTCAGATCACAGCTGAAGAGGCCAAAGTGATACCTGACGTGGTGACAGGTACTTTTCCTATCAACAATTTTCCTGCACATGTGCTATTTGATTCTGGTGCAAGTTATTCGTTTGTATCTAGAGATTTCAGTAATTCCTTTAAACTCCCTACTATTAAGTTAATTAATCCCCTAGTGATAGAAATCGCGGATAGTAAAAGTTTAATAGTGTGGGATGTCTATCCAAATTGTCATCTTGAAATAGAAGGAGAAGTATACCTTATTAACCTAATTCCTATGGTATTGGGTGAATTCGATGTGGTAATCGGCATGGATTGGTTATCTTGCCATCATGCTAACATCGTCTGTGATCAGAAGATGATTCATCTTTCTACTCCTAGTGGAAAGAAAATCTCAGTTTACGGTGAGAAGAAAAGTAAAATTTCCTTCTGTTCGATGATGAAAGCAAAGAAATACCTAACTCACGGGTGTAAAGCGTTTTTGGCCTATGTTGTGGATAAAAGTCGAGGAGAAATAAAACTAGAAGATGTTCCGGTAGTAAGAGAATTTCCTGACGTATTCCCTGATGATCTCCCAGGTATACCACCTGAGCGAGAAGTTGAATTTCGAATTGATCTTATTCCTGGTGCTAATTAAGCCGGTTGCAAAAGCACCTTATCGTCTTGCCCCCACTGAAATGCAAGAACTTATGTCTCAATTACAAGAACTTCTTGACAAAGGTTTTATTCGTCCTAGTGTGTCCCCGTGGGGTGCTCCTATTTTATTTGTTAAAAAGAAAGATGGAAGTATGCGCATGTGTATCGATTATCGCGAATTAAATAAAGTCACAATCAAGAACAGGTACCCACTACCTAGAATTGATGACTTGTTTGATCAACTACAAGGTGCTAGTTGGTTTTCAAAGATCGATCTAAGATCCGGTTATCACCAACTAAAGGTTAGGGATGAAGATATTCCTAAGACCGCCTTTCGCACAAGGTATGGTCATTTCGAGTTTGTAGTAATGTCGTTTGGCTTAACCAATGCACCCGCTGCATTTATGGATCTCATGAATAGAGTGTGTCGTCCCATGCTTGATCGGTCTGTTATCGTATTTATTGATGACATCTTGGTATATTCTCGAAGTAAAGATGATCATGCTCGTCACCTTCGTGAAGTTCTAGAGGTCCTGCGAAAAGAGAAGCTTTATGCTAAGTTTTCAAAATGTGCATTTTGGCTTCGAGAAGTGCAATTCTTAGGCCATGTAATAAATGCTAGTGGTATTCTTGTTGATCCGGCTAAGGTGGAAGCTATGATGAAATGGTCTCCACCAAAGACTCCTACAGAAGTTCGTAGTTTTCTAGGCTTAGCGGGATATTATCGTCGTTTTATTCAAAATTTCTCTAAGATAGCTTCACCACTGACAAAGCTGACTCGAAAAGATATTATTTTCACCTGGGGAAAGGAACAGGAAGACGCTTTCCAAGTTCTAAAGAAAAAGTTGACGCAAGCTCCTGTATTAGTATTACCAGAAGGACCAGAGGATCTTGTAATTTATTGTGATGCCTCATATCAAGGATTAGGGTGCGTACTCATGCAAAGAGGTAAGGTTATTGCCTATGCCTCTCGGCAATTAAAACCTAATGAAGTAAGTTATCCAACGCACGACCTTGAACTAGCAGCAGTAGTATTTGCTCTAAAGATTTGGAGACATTATTTATATGGGGTAAAATTCACTATTTACACCGACCATAAAAGCCTCAAGTATTTCTTTGACCAAAAGGATTTAAATATGAGGCAGCGAAGATGGTTGGAGCTGGTAAAGGATTATGATTGTGAAATCCTTTATCATCCAGGGAAAGCGAATGTTGTTGCCGACGCACTTAGCAGAAAAGAAGCGCGTCCACCGATTCGGGTGAAATTCTTAAGAATGACATTAACCTCCGATCTATTTGAAAGAATTAAAGTTGCTCAAACTGAAGCCTTAAAGGGGGAAAATTGGAAGCGAGAAAGAATTGTGGGTCAAGTAAAAGACCTTGATGAAAATGCATCTGGAGTAAAGACTCGTTTTGGTCGAGTTTGGATTCCAAACACATGTGATGTTAAAGGGTTACTTCTTGATGAAAGTCATAAGTCAAAATATTCTATCCATCCTGGTGCAACAAAGATGTATTATGACTTACGTGATAATTATTGGTGGCCTGGTATGAAACGTGATATTGTTAAGTATGTTGAAAAATGCTTAACATGTTTACAAGTGAAGGCAGAACATCAAAAACCTTATGGAAAGATTCAACCTTTAGAAATTCCAAAGTGGAAGTGGGAACATATTACTATGGATCTAATAACTAAATTGCCAAAAACAACCAAAGGTTTTGATGCTATTTGGGTGATTGTAGATCGACTCACTAAAAGTGCTCATTTTCTGCCTATTAAAGAAAGTTATTCTTCAGAAAGTATGGCAGAAGTTTATATAAAAGAAGTAATATCCAGACACGGAGTCCCAGTCACTATTGTGTCCGACCGAGACACACGATTTACTTCTCGGTTTTGGAGGAAATTTCAAGATTAATTAGGTACTCGATTATTAATCAGTACGGCTTACCACCCCCAAACTGATGGTCAAAGCGAACGAACAATACAGACTCTTGAAGATATGCTAAGGGCATGTATTATTGACTTTGGGGGAAGTTGGGAGAAGTATTTGCCATTAACAGAATTTTCTTACAATAATAGTTACCATTCAAGCATAAAAATGTCTCCTTACGAAATGTTGTATGGTAGGAAATGTCGGACTCCAATATGTTGGGGTGAAGTTGGTCAACGTGAGCTAGGTAACAATGAAATTGTTAAAGCTACTGTTGAAAAGATTAATATAATTCGAACTCATTTGAAAGCTGCTCAAGACCGACAAAAGTCTTATGCCGACAAGAGAAGACGACCAATTGAATTCAAGGCGGGAGATTATGTGATGTTAAAAGTCTCTCCTTGGAAGGGTGTTATCCGATTCCGCAAACGTGGCAAGTTAAGTCCACGGTTTATCAGTCCATTCAGAATCATAGATCGAGTTGGGAGCGTAGCGTATCGTTTAGAATTGCCTGATGAATTGAGTGGTATCCATAACACATTTCATGTATCATATCTAAGAAAGTGTTTGGTAGATGAAACATCCTATGTACCATTGAACGACATAGAGGTTGATGAAAAATTGAATTATGTTGAAGAGCCGGTGGCTATACTTGACCGTAAGGTTAAACAGCTCCGCAACAAGGTGATTAATCAAGTAAAAGTCCAGTGAAAACATAGAAAAGGGTCTGATGCCACGTGGGAGTCAGAAGACGAAATGAGGACTTATTACCCTCATCTATTTTATATCTAATGCGGTTTCGGGGACGAAACCATAAATTAGCAGGGAAGAGTTGTAACATCCTGTTCACAGCCGTAGATTATCTCAAATATTATAAATAAGATAATGTTTGAAAATATTTGTTAGGGTCTGTTTTTAATACAATCATTTGTGTAAAACTTAGCTATAGTATTAATGAGGTTGAAATTTTAGATAATTAAACGATTAAAATCAGACTGTAAGTAACGTTACACAAATTATGAAACGACCATTTGAAGTATAGTAAACAAATATTTACTTAGAGTCGCCATCGTCGTAAAATATATTGTTTCTTATATATTGTATTATAGTTATAATATATATGTGTTACGCAAAATATATATATTCACATGCATAGAAAACGTTAACTATGCTATGATATTTTCAATATATACATATGCATCTATTATGTTGCAAGAATTAAAGATAAATAAACAAAACAATGGTTTACTAAAATAAAAGTTAGCCGTCATACACTAACATATGTATGTATTTTAGATTGAAATATATATATTAATATATGTATGGATATCTTTGAAGAGTTTATAAAAAGAAACGAGATGTTCGGGTGATGCCACGTTTTAAAGGAAGTAAACACACATCTCAAAATTTGCCACCCAATGTTCTAGTGTTGCCATCTGGTGAATAAACAAGCCGACTTATGTATAAAAGAAATATATATACACTCACAGACACATAAATGGAAACATTGTTTTGAATATAGATGCTTGTAGAAGCTTGTTTACCATCACAAAGTTAATATCATCTTCATATATACATTATCTTTTGTTCTTCCAAACAATTACAAACATCTTTATTTTAAAAAAAAAGAGAGAGACAACACTACACGTTAAGAAGAAAGGGTTCAAGAGAAGAAAGTCTTTAGTTATGGTGAGTTCATACAACTCCTTAAAATATTTTATGATGATACTGATTTCTAGTAAAGTTTTGTGTGTATACTTTCTCTGTGAAATAATTATATTTGTGGTGGTTGGTATTAATGGAGTTAAGTGGTTGAAAGGTGAGTTACAAATATTATTCTTCTGTTGTTAATCACCGTTGAGTGACCAAACACAGTTGGGTGAAATTAATATTCTTCTGTTGTTAAGCCATTAGAAAATGACTAAACACAGCTGGGTGAAATTATTATTCTTCTATTGTTAAGCCACCATAGAGTGACTGAACTATAGATTGGGTGAAATTATTATTCTTCTATTGTTAAGCCACCATAGAGTGACTGAACTATAGATTGGGTGAAATTATTATTCTTCTGATGTTAAGTCGCTATCAAGTGACAAAACACAGTTGGGTGAAAAAGGTTACGTCATAAAATGGCAAACCTTGATTGGATAATATATAAATATCTATATATGTATGATCCGGAAAACATATTATTTGTAATATGAACTCACTTAGCATTCGCTAATTGTTTTAAAATAAACGTTTTCCAGGTAAAGCTCCAATGCAAGAGTAGGAAGATAGGATTGGGCCTTGGTAGTATTTGGATCGAACGTTATGATATAACCCAGTTTTGGATGTATTAATTATGGGTTATGTATGTTATGTTGTAAACTTACTCAACTTATCATGAATAAAATAAACTTTACTAATAGTATTGTTAAGGTATTTACAAAATGCTTCCGCTGAAATAAAACAAAAAAAAGATTGAATAAAATTGTTGGACCGCTTTTAATTATTAATCTCATTTTAATAATAAAGTAAAAATGAGGGTGTTACAATGAAAGACATTCATCAAGAACTAAGTGGAATAAATAAACTAACTCAAACCAAACCAAATATATAATAATGCATCAACCAACCAAAAGTAATAATTTACTAACTTATAAAATAAATCAACGTCATAAACAATCCAACAAACATAAAAACAAAGCAACTAGTTCATCATTGGCCTAGGCGGTTCAACGAGTCTAGCCAACAATCATATTCACTAATAAAAACGCAAGTTTAAAAGTAGCAAACATGGTAGTATTAAAGACAAAAGTGAAGAAACAATGAAACCCGATCAAACCGGCTTCTAGCACTTCGTTTTCGTCTTGCTAAGCTCAAAAACCCTTCAAAACTGCTGGAAATCGTCCCAAACGAATCTGATTTTTCTTGCGGCTCTTCTTCCCTCTTTTTTTTGTAATCTCCCCTGTAAAACCCTACGCGTCCCCCTTTTATTCCAAACGTGACCGACTATGTGAGCGGTGATTGTATTGGACTTTTAAGCCCAATCTCTTGTCATCTCACGTGCTGCCTTTCAAACAATTTAAACAACATTTATTTAGTAATTAACAAATCAAACTTTATGAACTTTCAAAGAATTATATACAAACAATCCACTGATTTGTCAAACACTTTCACGTGAACTGCTCACCACAAATCCATATGATGCATTATTAATTTGAAGTTATATTATCTAACCTTCAAATTCAACTTTTTATTCTTTAACCATGCAATCACGTTTTCTTTCTAATTTGCATATATACAATTAGCTTTTACACTGATTAGATTATATTACTACTTGTATAATTTTGGTTCAGTGTTTAATTGGTCATCTCCAGTTTAAATAAAATTCAACATAATAGCGTGCTGTCTCTTAAAACCATTCAAAATATAAATATCAATCTATTAAGAGTGGAAATCGACCAAAGTAACTCCAAAAGTGCAGGGATTGTCTTTATAAATCTCCTCTTCTAATAAATTGCTAACACATCTCACCACACTGTGTCAAGTGTCACCACCACATTCATCCTGATTTTAATGGCTAAAGATTTGATATCCATCCAAAATTACTAAACAATGGCAAACATTATTTTCATGCATGCAAATGGGTATTAACCAAGTATATTGATATATAATTATATATATATATATATATATATATATATTTTACCGTTTAACCCCGTGTGAACACACGGGTATTAACCTAGTTATATATAATTCAGAGCACATCAATTATAAAGGCCGAAAATGTAATTTACTTAAAAAAATAATCATGTTTAGAACAATGAGTTTCAGTATCACAAAAGATGTACATGTCAAATGATGAATGTAGATTTGATATAGCAAAACAACTCTGATTTTGAAATGAATATGTGGATAAATCGTGTGAAGATGTCGACAAAGTTGATGATTGTGAAGATTGTTGACGACACGATAAGTGAAATGTTAAGTTGGGTGTAGTGACAGTGAAGTTGGGGCAACGAAAAATACCTCGTAGTTGGAACTATTAAAATCCAATAAACCATACTTTTATGCAGGGCCGGTCATGAGGATTTGCAGGGCCGGTCCCGAGGAATCGGGTGCCCTGTGCGAGACAAGAAAAAAAGGCCCCCTAACCCGAAGCATCAACACACTAAATTATATAAACTAAATTTTTAACCAATAAACAAATGTTTAATTAAACATAAGAAAATCAAAGTATTTGAATTAGTGAAAATCAAAATTATATATATATTTTTTTTAAATTTGGTGCCCACCGTCACGCGAGTGTCCTGTGCGGTCGACTACCCCGCACACCCCAAGGGCCGGCCCTGAGGATTTGGGTGTCCTGTGTGAGTCGAGATAAAAAAAATAAATAAAAAAAAGCCCCCCGAAGCACCAATGTACTAAATTATATAACCCTAAAATACAAAACAAGTTATAATAATTAGTCATTAACAAACAAACTAACAATTACCTTTGGGCTTTGTTAACTCGTCACTGGTTCGTCGCCACTGCTGTTGCTGGTTAGTTGCTGTTGTTGTTGTTGGTTCGTTGCTACTTATGATGCATGATGTCCTGATGGGCCGTTGTTGCCTCAATGGCCTACTGCTACTGCTCGATTGTTTTTTTAATTTGGGTTTTTAAATCAAGATCAATAGATCTTATTTACGGGCATTCACTTATATTAGTATGAGCCTTAACAAAAAAGTCATTTTAATTAATTCAAAATCATATATTTATGGGCCTACTGTTGCTGCATTAACGTTCTATAAAAAAAATAATATATAATTTTTTTTTAAATTTGATGCTTCCGTCAAGCGAGTGCCATATGCGGTCGATTAGGCTGCACACCCTTTGGGCCGGCCATGCTTTTATGACTGATAACTACAATTCATAACTTCAAATATAGTGTTTATCAAACACTTCTATACGACTGATAACTACAAGTTATAACTTCAACTACGCCACCTCCACCCACATACCAAGCAAAATTAGCAAACACACTCATGTTGCATCATATAACTTGGTAATATGAATAATGCCATTTCTTCTGCCACGTCTTGTCGGTGTCGGCGTCGACAACCAAAATCATTAACAGTGATAGTAAACAAGTCGATAAACTTAATCAATGACAAGAAGCCAAAAACCTAACATAATTATACACAAATATCATATAATGGATAACCGTTTGTTAGCTGCTGCAAAGAAACGGGTTTGGCGATGGTGTGGTTGGGTTTTCAAAGGAAATATATATGGTGATTAGAGATCGGATCGACTATCATCAAAATCTGAGAAGTTCGGTCAAAGTTAAAGGGGTGACGGCTACAATCTTACTGGCTGCTACTTGGTTCATATGGACGGCTAGAAACGAATTCATCTCCAAAGCAACTCCACTCTTAATTAGTGGACACGGTAATGGAAAAGATTGTTAGGTGCATATTTAAACATTATTTATAATGCATTTAGCATTTGTTTTTATCGCATTTCATGCATTTGACCCGTTCTAATCACAACATTTTGTAAATATTAGTTTTCCCGGGATGAAATCTACTTTGGTTTGTTTTTATTTAATATGTAGGTGTGAAGCGGTCGTGAGACATAACAATAGACACGCAGAAGCATTGGAAGGATCATGGATGTAAAAGTTTGGAACTTGAAGAGAAATTATGAAACATAAACTTCAGACGGCCCTGTAGAATTTGTACACGGATTCTAAACAGTCGTGCAAAGCTGCTTTTTAAATTGAAAAAACATTTGCCAAATTGAGAAATTCTTAGTTTCTTATATTTAATATCCATGGGCTGAAATTAAAAAGACTAAAAAATGTGTAACCTTGAGTTGGGCCGATGAAAAGAAAATTTAATTACACATTGCATTGGACTATTGGAGAATAAAAAGACTAAAAAAACTCTGGAATACAACTACTTTTTTGTTTCCTTCCATTCTCTTCTCTTCTCCTCTAAAATAAACTCGGGAACACAGCGTAAGAGGAGGAGGGGGTTGACTCCATGACATGGACGGTTACAAGAGAAGGAAAAAAAAGGGGAAAGAAAAGAAGGGAGGTTTCTTGAAGTTTGGGATGAAAAACAAAATTTCTTGGTATGCTTTCAATTTCGTAAGTTTTTATTTTATTTGGTTTTAGTTTGTTTTTGATAGATTGATTTAGCCATCATGTGTAGGGTGTTCATCGGTTTGGATTATGGGTTTTTCGGTTTGTTCGGTTCGGGTTTTTCGGTTTGTTCGGTTCGGGTTTTTCGGATTGACAATTTTTTTTGTTAAAACCACAATCCGAACCAAACCTAATTCGTGGAAGCCTAATCCAAACCACAAACCACTTTCTAATTTGAATTGGTTTTCGGATTGAACCTAACAAACCACATTAGCAAAAAAAGTATAAAAAAATATTTTTTGTTTCTTTTTTTTATATATAAACTGCGTTCTATTTCAAGGATAAAAAGTACCAATTTACGATATTTACATTATAAAGTTATATCCAACGTAAAATAATGATTTATAATCCATATGTGACATTAGTTATTGATATAAATGAATTGACAAACTATAAAATATAAATTATAATAGTGTTATCACCTAATTCGGTTTATTCGGTTCAAACCAAATTCAAAATTTTGAAACCTAAACCAAACCACAAACCAAATTAAATATTCAGTTTTCGGTTTGAACCAAACCAAAAACCAAATATATAATTCGATTTGGTTTTAAATGGTTCGGTTTAGGTTCGGTTTTTGGTTTAATCGGGTTGGAACCAAATATTGAACACCCCTAATCATGTGTGGCTAAATCAATTTTTATTCCGACATTAGAGCTTTTTTTTTTTGCTTTTGATTTGACGTTTATGTGAAACGATTGTGAGATATTTCTATGTGAATGGTTTGTTTGTTTGTTTATTTGATTCTTGATCTCAAACCCAGATCTAATCCAATTATATTTTAGCTTGTTAGTAACATTAGTCACTTTGATAATAACTCTAATATAGTTCTTCAAGTTTTAAAACACTAATTAAGTTTTAATTGTTGAAACAAGGAATAAATAATATTTGTGTTTGTCTATGAACTCAAACTTATTATAGGATCATTCAATCGAATTACGTATTCCAAACGGCGTGTGCATTTAGTTCTAATCGGTACTTTTATCACTGCAACCAGCAAGCTAAGATCCGAACGGCGCTTGATTAGACAATAGATAGAGTGGATGTCCGAACGGCGTGACATCTAGTGTCGATACAAACCATTTTGATTAAAAGATCATTGCACCATAAATGTTAATGATCGTAAGCCGAATCGAGACGGGAAATTGCCCTAGTGTTGGAATTAGCCTTTGATATTTAAATTCACTCTACGAATTAATTAGTTCTTTTTATTGTAACTTTTATTTTACTTTGTTTTCTTTATACCTTAAGTTTAATTTAAAAAACCCCAATTTGTGACAATCGTACTTGCACTTAAAACATTTTGGTATAAAATAGTTAATATGTATCCGTTAGGACACGAACCTTACTTTCACTAAAGTAGGTTCCTTATATAATTATTTGGTGGATTCGACACCTATCAAAGATAATAGTAAACATTGTAACATTTGCCCTGGACAAAACCCGATTCAAATCCAACCCGAACCCGTCCAGCTGCCCATGAAATCGTTTCGACTAAATAGGAAATAAAGGTATTATGTTCTATTTAAACTTCTCCATTTAAATCAATAAATATATTATATAATCACTAAATAATATATTAGAGTTTATAAAACAAATGTACATATTTGTATAAAAAAGATATATATATATATATATATATAAAAATTATATAAAACAAATAAGTTTTATATAAAATTATAAAGTTAGTGTGGTTAGTTAGGTTATTGTTTTAATTAACAAAACTAACTTCAAGGGGTTAATTATGTCATTTATGAAACTTGTTTTTAAAACTATTATAGTTAAATAAATATAAATGCAAACCTTAGGGGGCAAAGTGAAACAATTGAATTAATTACCCAACCCAATATTGCACCCTATTTTGATTCGCGGTTTTTCCGGCAGGCCCTTCTGATCACACCGGCAAATGCCAAAACCTCCTAATTAACAAGTTTGAACGCAATTAAACCGGTTTTAAATCCTTGTTAGAAATATACGAACCTCAACCTTGTTTCATATTCATCTAAAAACAAAACAGAATCGCGCGGGTATTTTTCAAATAGATTGACGGAATCGTTTCTTTATCTACTCGAACCCAATCAGCTAATCAATCAAACCAATTATCACTTAAATACCATAAGTCGGATCCCATAATTCCCGGATAACAATTCTTATCGATTTGTAACCACTGTGGTCGATTCAATAGCATATATACAAAGAAAAACACTCATATGCTTTCCAAAAAAATATTGCCGAGACCCTCAATTGTACTTCAATTCCGCATATTCATGTTGACCGATCGCCGCATGATTCACAAACCTGCAAGCAAAATGTTCATCATCAATTCGTTGATATTAATTGCAATTGGTTCACGGGATTTATCTCGCATACATATTCAAAGACTTGCAAGTCGCCAGTTTCATCTAATCATCTCGTTTGGATCGATTTTCAAACTCCACCAGCATCATTCTCTTTTCTTACTATGTTTTAGTTCATGACCATTCGAGGTAATTAACGCATTGATTTTATACTTATCAGAAACCCCATGTTTAATTTTACTCCTTGATTCACTTGTATGATCATTTGAGATGATTTAGAATTAGGGTTCTTGAGACTTTTAGAGGGTTTTATTAACAAACGGATCTGTAATAACTGGTTTGGATTTTATTAACAAAAACGTAAATGGTCTGCTAGTTAACTTTTTGGTTTGCAAATGTAAAGACCCAAGTTCGCGAATCATCCATAGTATCGTAAGTTTCATTACTCTAATTTAAGACATCATTCTCTAGGATGACTTTTAAAAAGACCATTTGGTGCCTTGTTTTTCAAGTTATCTCATCGTCACCTATTAATCAAGTGAGTATTCATAGCCCCTTTTTACTTTTCTGTTTTGGGGTGAAATCATGTTACCTATTAAATCGTGTTTTATCATTTTTATCTATTTTATTCATTTGGTTCATTATATTCAATTCAATTCATGTGTGTTATTACTTGCAATATGTGTTTCATAAGTTGATAAACATTTATTCTAGCACAATCATTAATTTATTCAAACCAACGGTTATCAATAATAGTACTATTTGGCCTAACAAGTCCACCCCATTTACATACACGCGTGGTGATTGTAACCGACATATGCTTTTGCTCATTACGGCTTAATCTGTGTGATTAAGTGGCTGCAGTCATCTAGGTTTGATTGTGCACTCGATTTATCGGATGTGATACACTTTTGCATGATAGGTTTTAACATTACATGGAATTGAATCACGTTGTTCATTTTATTCATTTTAATCATTTAATCATTATCTATATATATGCAAACCTATGTTTACTCACCAGCTAATTCGTTAGCTGACAAATACTATTTTCACATGATTTCAGGTGTTACAGTGTAGTTGATTATCTCAAGATGCTACACACGTAGGATTCATGAACCTAGTATAATAAAAAGTTATTTATTATGATTGATTTTAATTGTCTATTTGATTCATGTATTTGTTAATTGAATACTGAATTTAATACTATTTAATCATTTTAGTACCATGAGCTACGAGCAATCTATTCACTATCGTCCGCCCTGATGATTCCGCCGTCGGTCGGGGTGTGACAAACATGTTTGTATAGCTCAAGTATAGGTCTAATGGTGTAACGCCAATATGGCATAATTGATGTACGAGCCTCTGATTGTAAGTGTTTGTGTTTCTTCCACACTAGCGTCTTGCTAGTGTTTTCTTTTAGCTAATAAGTTGTCGTTAAAAAAGAAAGTCTACTAAAAGATGAATAACATGGAAATAGAAAGGGTTATTGGATCTTAATAATTCGAACTTTAGTTTATTGGCCTATATTAATCATAACTTAAAAATTCTCTGTGGCAGTCTCAACTTGTAAATTATTTTCCTCCATTAACCCTTTTATAAATGTGACACAAAAATAATCGGGTAAGGTTTTAACGAGACACAAAAATGGTCTGGTAGGTATTTTGAGTATCCGTTATAAAAGGTTCGGTGGAGGAAAATATATTACAAGTTAGGACTGACATAGGAAATTTTTAAAGTTAAAACTAATATCAGTCAATATATTAAAGTTCGGATTATTAAAATCTAATAATCCAAATAGAAAATGAAACAGGTAGGTCGAAGGCATGCAAATATAATCATTATTAGAGAGAGAGGTGAGTGGAATTGCAAATGATGATTACTTGCTGATTAATTTTATAAAATAGTTGTTTATGCAACAAAAAAATCCAAATTTACAAATGTACTTAGAGCAAATTGCATTTTTGTTATTTATGTTTAGGGGTGTAAATGATTCAAGCCGGCTCGCAAGCTACTCGAGATCGACTCGTTAAAAAGCTCGAACGAGCCGAGCCTAAACGAGCTCGAGCCCGAGCTCGAGCCTGAAATATGACTCGTTTAATAATCGAGCTCGAGCTCGAGCCTTTGAACCAAAGCTCGCGAGCCTTAACGAGCCTTATCGAGCCCATTAATATTTTACTTTATTTTTCATATATTTAACAATTAATATATTTTCATGTCATCCCTAACTCCCCAAACTATCCCGTTCATGTTTTTCCTCTTTTCAAAATGTCCACTTTCAAGATTCATATTAAATCCAATTCCCTTCAACCATGTTTGTCGCAGCCGTCAAATTTCAACATGCCATATGGTCATTCGATTGCCGTCCTTTCCGTCATCAACTCATCATCATTATTCACTAATTGATTCGGCTTTGTTTGTAACTTTTTAGTTTCATACTTCATATATTCATTTATCACTTTAATAAATTGGTTTAATTATTTAAAAGTTTTTGTTCTCGTTGTATTGTTTAAAAACTGAACGTCCATCGAAGGCAATAGAACATTTGATTGCTCAATTTCTTGTTTTTGTTATACAAAATCGAGCCTTGTCGAGCTTTTATCGAGCTTTTTATTACTTTAACGAGCCGAGCTCGATCTCAAAATCATAGCTCGAACCGAGCTCGAGCTCGAGCTCGAGCTTCAGGATATTTTAACGAGCCAAGCTCGATTAGGGTCAAGGCTCGGGCTCGGCTCGACTCGTTTACACCCCTATTTATGTTCGATGATGATTATAAATTTTGTCCTTAAACTTTACTATTTACGGTGTTCCTCCTTAACGTATATAAAAATTTGCAATTTTCATCATTTTTACTACCTACTGGTCTACTTTTAACGTCAAATGATACATGTGTACATGTGAGGACAATATATTATTTTTTGTATGTTAAGAACCATTTATGTAATTTAATGTTTCTTCTTCTCTTTTAATTGATATAACTCATCACACCCATGACCCACCATTATACCCTCATCTTCTTTCCCACCTCTCTCACACCTTCGATCTCTTCCTCCCACTCCCCTGCTCACACCACAACCGCGAGCAGTCGATCCCAAGTCGTTTTGAAGAAACACATAAAGTGAGATTGAATGGAAGAAACACCCAAGTCATTTTGGGGGTGTATGACATTGTTAAGCACAAAGTGGAATTGAAAAAAAATTGTTCAAAATAGGATCTGAAATTAGAAATATCATATGAATAATTAGTTGCCAATAACATATCATATCTTGATGTTATCTTTTGTCCACCTTGCCATACTATTAGTTACAAAACATAATGTAATAGCTATGATACATAAACTTCGAAAACATTAACATGCATCATATAACATCAATCTTCATAGTTCATCATGGTTCATAAACATTAGGCCTAATGCATAAACATTTCTTTTTGTGAAACCTAGTAATATATAAGTATACTCTTTACTCCTCATAACATAATATACATCAAACATTATCACCTTTAACGAGTTGGTGTATGTGTAAGGACTTTTCTATTGCATACTTGACCTATGCAAGACCTATAACTTCATTTAAGACAATTCACCTTCTTTAAACCAATTTTTTTAAGCAAAAGTAACTCAACATTAGTTATTTCTCATTATTTTTATTCTTTATAGTTATACATTGATTAAGGAAAACTTATATGACTTTACTCTTGCGTATTCCTTTCACATATCATAAATGTAGTCAATGAACATAACATATAGCAACTATGCAAACATGAAACATAAACATTCCAGGTAATAATTTAGATCACGATAAGTACCATAAGTTTTTAATTACAGTGACCAGTTTTAACTAACTATTTACTCTACTTTCATGATCTAAACATTCTCATTCAAATCATACTAATACTTGTGTTCTATAGACCCTAAGAGAACACATGGTTATACTAAGGATGTTCAGTATGGGAAACCGACGTATCATTCTTACAGTTGTCAAAAAATTGTCGTAGATGAATAGTTACGGGTCTTTTTCTTGTAATCGGTTTTTGAAGAAACTTTGTCCGTACTAGTTTTGTGGCAAGTTGTCGCAAATGTTTTGACAACCTAGTTTTGTTGTAGTTTTGTAGCTGAAGTTGTCACAAAATTGTCATAGATAAATATGTTACGGGTTTTTTATGCCTACCATAAGTTTTTTAAGCAACTTTGTCAGTACTTTCGTTTGATTAAAATATTTCAACAATTATTTTTATCGAAAATTGTTGTTTTTTTAGTGAAATATTATATTAAAAGTAAGAAAACATGTTTAATTACTCTTAAACCGGTGCTCCCTACCTGTGACGATGGCGACCGTACCCGCCGCACCCTATGCTCTTACCCACTTCGACCCTCTCGAAACGTTCCTAGCCATAAATAACATATCATTTATCGAATAATTCAAGGTTTTATGGAGACTATTTTTGTTTTATAATAGGAAGTTTGATAGAGAAATTGATTGGACTTTTTCTCCATGTTTGAGTTGATAGAACAAAATTCTTAAATATTAAATATTTACAAATTGTTAAAAATAACGATTATTGTTTTTTTATAATTATTATTATTTAACCCGTATATAATACACGAAATATTAAACCTACTACTACTATAAATCAACGGTATATTGATTTTCACTGGTCCCAACTATTATTTTTTGTCTTCTACCGGTCTCATCTATTGAATTGGCTGTCAACGGTCCCAACTTTTATCACTTTGATAACCACTGGTCCGTCGTTAAATTTTTTTAACGCCGTGAAGTTTTTTTCAAATTCAAGACCGAAGTTTTAGGCCTTTTAATCGGAAGGATAATACGAGTCAGTTGATGTAAAAATTTTCTTGAAAAGGCTCTCTGAACGATAAATTTTTTACATCCGATTGAAGCACCGTTAAGTTTAAACACCTGATTGAAGCACTATTTCGTTGTTCGGAGCGCCGTTTCGAGGTAACTTTTCCATCAATCAACTCGTATTATCCTTCCGATCAAAAGGCTTAAAACATCGGTATTGAATTTGTAAAAAACTTAATGGCGTTAAAAAAAATTTGACGACGGACCATTGGTTGTCAAAGTGATAAAAGTAGGGACCGTTGACAGCCAATTCAATAGTTGGGACTGGTAGAAGACAAAAGGTAATAGTAAAACCAGTAAAAACCAATATACCTAAATCAACTAAACTAATATTTAACGTTAAAAAATAATATTTTTTTAGTGTTGTGCGTGATTCATTCGTTAAGAATCTAGTATTTAAATGTTTAAATTATCAGTCTCATTTAACATGACGACAGTCGAATCAATTTTTTCCTTGAGTCACTTTCAACCAGACATCACTAGTATACAAACACCTGGATGGATGACACATTTCTGATCTTTCAATCATAAATATTTTCTTTTGAGCGGCCCAAAAACAAGAATAAATAACACATTACTACATTTTTTGAACGGCAAATAAGCTATATTATAATAAAGATGGCTAACAAAGAGCTAAAAACCCCTAAGGTAGAAAGAAAACACACAAGTAAATAATAAAATCGTACGAAAAAGACATTAACCCGAGTTAAAAGGAAAGTTGTCAAACACGAAAGTTCCCCTATTTCTGCTCCTTGTCTTCACCCATAATGAGGCAAGTGCCATTATTTCACTTAGCACTTTGTTTGCCGAAGGGCCCGCGCCATTGAAGATAATGTTATTTCGATGCCTCCATATACACCAATTTGTAGCCATGAAAACCGCATGAATCGTCTTTTTGAAAATGCCGTCACCATGAAGTAGATAAGGAATCTTTAAAAGATCCTTAAACGCAAATGCATATACCGGCTTAATTTTACACCAAGAGCTTACTTTTTCCCAAACATGTAACGATAGGCCACATGAAGTGAATAGGTGATCCACTGTTTCAGCTTCCATATCACAAAACTACATGAAGTAGATTGAATGGGCACGTTACGTTTAGCCAATGAGTCACATGTGGGAATGCGATTCATCACCGCTTTCCAGTTAAAATAGTTTACCGACCTCGGCACCCAATCATTCCATTCAAACTGCAATGATGTACCTGCACTAGATTTATTTTAAATTAAGCTTTTAATGGATGTAGTTGAGAAGCCAAGCTCCCCTTCCAAAGCCCACTTCCAAGCATTAGGTGAACCATTAGGCACACTATGGGGCCAAAAAATTCATTAGTGTACCAAGTTCATTTAATTCTTGTATGGTGCATAATGCCCTTTTCCATCTCCAATTCCAAACACAACTTTGATCCTGCCAAGTGACACATTCTTTAATCAGAATGCTTTTGTTTTGTTCTATCATAAAAAGTGCAGGGAAAACCTTCATGAGTGGTTCATCACCTAACCATCTATCACTCCAAAAATGAATATCGTTTCCACAGCCCAAGAGACTCACCATTAAGCACATTAAATCAACATCATATAGCAAAAAATCTTTCTCAATTCTACAAATATTTTTCCATACACCTGACAAAGACAATTTGACCGGCATCGGGGACCAAGATCTCGAGTTATGGTGAATGGCCCAAATAACATTCCACCATAGCGAATGCTTTTCGTTTTTGAACCGCCACCACCATTTTGCTAGCATCGCCATATTAGCAAGTTTGAGCGGAGTAATCCCAAGCCCACCCTTTTCCTTAGGCAACACCACCGTATCCCATGCCACCCAATGAATACACCGCTTCTCATCGTCCCCACCCCAAAGAAAACGTCTTCGTAATTTCTCCAATTCATTTATCACTTGAGATGGAGCCCGATATAAAGAGAAATAATAGACTGGTAAAGATTCTAAAACGGATTTTAAGAGCGTCACACGCCCACCGAACGACAACGTCTTAGCTTTCCATCTAGAAAGTCTTGCCTTGAAAACATCTATAATCGATTTCCAGTTTTTAACAATTCCCATGTTTGCACCCACCATGAGACCAAGATAGGAAAATGGCGTTTTCCCTACCTTACAGTGCAAAATTTCTGCAAGGCTAGCAAGCTCACCATTAAGAACACCAACTCCATAAATAGCACTTTTCGAGAGGTTCACTTTTAAGCCTGAAATTAAAAAGAAACCCTGTAACAGCCGCGACAAATTCCTCAAGTTTCTTGCATTCCCATTACCCAAAACGATCACGTCATCGGCGAACAAGAAGTGAGTCAAAAGCGGACCATTGTTCGGCAGCTGAATTCCTTCAACCAACCCAACCGCCACCGCCCTCTTTAAAAAACAAGACCATGCTTCCATTGCAATTATAAATAGGAATGGCGAAAGAGGGTCGCCTTGCCTCAAACCCTTTTGGTACTTGAACTCCACTGTTGGACTTCCATTGACTAGAACAGAATGCATCCAATATTTTAAATATACTTTGAATGGATTGTTTGACAACTTTTGGATAGATAAGTGTTAAAACAGTAATAAGTTTGGATCATTAAGTGTAAAACAGTAATAGATTTAAATCATTAAGAGTTAGTATATTGCTTAGTTATTCAGAGACAAATGTCTGACCAATTCAAATAACAGATCTTAATCATTCAGACTCAGTATAATACTTAATCATTCAGAGACACATGTATGAACCATTCAGAGTTCAGACATCTGTTGGTGAACAAATAATCTGAATCATTAATTATTCAACTATTCAGACATCTAAACCATTAAGAAGCTGAAACAAACAGTTTCTAACTAAGGGGTTGTTTGGTTAGCTCTGAACGGGCTCTGAACGAGAATGACCTCTTAATCGGTCAGAGCATTGAGCTGTTTGGTTGTCGCGCGAGCTCTAAACGATTCAGCGCTCAACCTCTGAGCGATTCAGAGTTGAGATGTTGCTGAACGGTTCAGAGGCAAGGGATTGCGATGATCGATGATGGGGAGCAGAAGACGACGATGATCAGGAACGATCGATGTTGACGGCAGCGGCGAGGAAGAAGAATCATGAACCAGGATGAGATGAAGACAACGAAGAAGAAGGAAGAAAGGAGAAAAGGAGAAAAAAAAAAAAGAAAAGAAAAAGACAAAATAAAAGAGTTTTGAGTTTGTCCACGTATGGACCCAAGTTTTTGGAGTCGCATTCGTGTCCGCATTGGATGAAAGAATTCGAACTAAATTTGAACTCTCCTGCGCGCGGGTAGAGTAAAATATAACATAAGAACTTAACATGTCATGAAGAGTTTCATATATAAACTAATCATGTTTTTATTCCTATACCAATGTGGGACAAAATAAATGAAAAAAAAATTGGGTTTTTTTTATTAATTTTAGAATCTCATTTAGCGTCCTACCAAACATGTTCTCTTAATCATTTTGCATTTAACCATTTAGCATTTAACCATTTAGAAATTGTCAAAACAGCGTCTAATTTTGTCACACAAGAACTTTCACATTTTCTATAAGATATGTATGGCAGTTAAATTATGTAGAATAAGATAATTTGTAACAAATTTTTTAGTTGTTTAAGTGAAATTAGAATAGCTAATCACCGATTAACCATGGTTTTTACAACACTACTAACAACTTAAAAAAACAACACATCATGAAGGATAAATCAAATTTTTATAATACAACTTATTTTAGTGTTAAAAAATATTTTAAAAAATATAAATATTAAATTATTCATGACTGTTCACTAACAGTCTATTTAAGAGTGAACTACAGTTTTGAAAAGCATATACAAAACATATAAAAAGAAATAGTCATGTATCAAGAAAAATTACACCAATATTTGATGACAAGCTTTTGAAAAAGACTTGTTCTTTATCAATACTAAAGAAATTTGATAATATCTCAAATGGTGGTTGCAACGTATGACCCGTTCTCATATCTAGTTATTAAAAAAATGAAACTTTATCAAAATCATCAACAACAATTACCTTACATCTCAACGGTCATCTAGCCATTTGAATAACACTTTAACATACTTTTCTTACATAAACAACCACACATTTCTTCACATGAACAAACCTAACCACATAAGTGACCTATAGTCAAGAGACAATACACACCAAAATATTTAAACAAGAATAACAAGTGAAGATCTGTCCCAACCAAATCGTCAACCACTACTATCATTTTTACTTGAAAAAAATGAAAAAAAAAAAAAAAAAAAAAAAAAAAACTCAATTTGACTATTAAAATCTTCTAAAATAAATAAGTCAAATCATAATCTTACTTTTTTTTTTATATATCATTTCTACACTTTAATGTAGGATAAGAAGATAAAGTGACATGTATTGAGATTAAAAAAAACTCATCTTCTCTACACAAAACCTTCAATGGCGGATAATAACCAACAACCACCACCCACCACCACTTACCTTCACCACTTACTAACCCCACCTTCACCGGAAAAACCCGACACCGCCGGCGGCCCAATTCGCCGTTCACGTGGCCGTCCACCAGGCTCAAAAAACAAACCAAAACCGCCACTAATCATCACACGCGAAGCCCCAAACTCTCTCCGATCACACATTTTCGAAATCACCGCCGGAGCTGATATAATCGAGACACTTTACACCTTCGCTCGCCGGAGAGGAAGGGGTTTATCGATTTTGAGTGGAACAGGTGTTGTGAGTGATGTTACGTTACGTCAGCCGATGGATGGGTTGAAAACTCCGGTGACTGTTCATGGTCGGTTTGAGATAATAAACCTTTCGGGGACGGTGTTGCCGGCGCCGGCGCCGGAGAATGCAAGTGGGTTGTCGGTTTTTGTTAGCGGTGGTGAAGGGGAGGTGGTGGGTGGGGTTCCGGCGGGGCCGTTGGTGGGGTTGAGTTCGGTGGTGGTTGTGGCGGTGTCGTTTGCTAATGCGGTGTTTGAGAGGTTGCCGGTGGATGATGATGATGATGATGATGGTGGTGGTGATGGTGGTCAAGGTGATGGTCAACCGACAGTGTCACAGTGTTCGGAGGTGACAAGTGGTGGTGGTGGTGGGGTTAATGTGTTTAACACGGCGGCGGCGGCGGCGGTGGTTGCCGGGAAGAATGATGGTGATGGTGGTGGTGGTGGTGAGTATCATTTTTCCGGTGATGTGATGGGATGGGGATCAAATTCAAGACGTCATTATTAATTAATATTTTATTTAGGAAGATGAAAATAAGTTGTTAGTATTTTTGGTTTATTTTTTTGGGTTAATTTGGAGATGAAAATGAATATTATATTAGTAATTAATGTAATGGTGGAAAATATTTTGATTTTGAGTTGTCAAAAGAGTGATGTTAAAAGTCCATGAAAAGTCTAGCAATATTATTTTTCTAGATTTATTTTTTAAATATGTAGAAGAACTCATTTTTCATATGTGTTATTTAGGGAGTGGTTCATTAGTGGGTAGCTTATAAAATTTAGTGGAGCATTAGTTTTTTTTCTAGTAAGAGTTTGAGACTCGGGAGGTGATGTTACATTTACAAATTGAGCCCTTTAATTTAATGTATTTAATTTTTAACTTTTGATGTTTTTTTATTAATATGTGTGACTTTTAACCTAATATATTTATTTTTATTAACGTATGTGACTAAATCATAAACGCAATACCTTGCTGTTGGAATACATGACATGTGTCGAATTGAAAACGTGTCAACTCTAACCTGGTTGCCGCATCGCGACGTGTAGTTAAGATCCAACTGTGGTATCGCATAACTAAGACTAGTCGTCTCATCATGTAACCTGAGTCATGAACTTGATACCGGTTACGAATTTAAATGTAAAAAAAAGACTGATGATTTTAGATAGACTTACGTTTCTTAGAGGCCGAGGTTCAAATCTCTCTTTATTAATTTGTTTTCAGAAAACAAAGTTTAATGAAGGAAAACTATAATCTTTGAGACCTCCAGTCCATCCTAAGGGCAACCGGGTATTACCATAATTGGACCTTCGGGCATGTGTGATTTCTTCGGAATTGGAGTATCTTGAGGCGCTTAAAGGCTTCGTACTTGTGTTAAAACAGTTGGCGGTGACCTATTGACATTGGGTCACTCCGATGGAATATTCAGGCAATTTTATGCTTGTTGGCCGTTAAAAAAAACAGAAATAAAAAAACAAAAAAGTTAAGGCCATCTCATGTGGCTTCACAATACGACTCTCTTATGGTCGATATATAAATTTTCGAGTTAAATGCCATTTTAGTCCCTAAGTTTTTCATGTTTTTGCCATTTTCATCCATTTAAGAAAATATTGTCTACACTACTCTATTGTTTTTAATTTTATGCCATTTTCATCCATTTGCTTAACTCCGTTAGTGTAACCATTAACCAAGCTCATGTTCATGTTTTTAAAGGGGGTTAGTTGGTTTTTTTAAGACTTAAATCCCTTCAAAACATATTTTAAATTAAGGTAAATTACTATTTTGGTCCCCGATGTTTGATTAAAATCACGGATTTTGTTTAATAGTTTGTTTTCTACTATTTTAGTTCACTGTTTTCACACAAACTTGATATTTTAGTCTACACCACTAATGGTCATCCATATTTCTAGGTAAATTTGTGTGAAAAGACAGTAGTACCCCTGGACCAAAATAGTAATTACTATTATTATTATTATTATTATTATTATTATTATTATTATTATTATTATATATTGTTTTTGTTGTTGTTAATATTGATATATCGTTATCGTTATCATAAATCATTATCGTAATCGATGTTATTATTATCATAATCATTGTTACCGTTGGCCACTGATGACCACTCGCTATCGGGCATGTGTCACCACTCGACTTGCCCACCAACAATTCTTTTTTACTTTACCATTAACTTTGACTTAATTATTATTTTAACCTCTAAGAAGTATAATGGAAAAGAATTAGAATATGAATAGATATAGTGGTTTGTGTTGTGCGTAGTAATAGTAATAGTAATAGTAATAGTAATAGTAATAGTAATAGTAATAGTAATAGTAATAATAATAATAATAATAAGTTATATTAGTATAAGTACGTGGATGAAGAGAACAAAAGTGGGTGGGTTAGAATTTTATAGTTCGATACTAAAATATGTTTTGAAGGGATTTAAAATTAAAAAACAACTTACCCCCTTTAAAAATATGAACATGAGCTTGGTTAACGGAGTTAACCAAGTGGATGAAAATGGCAAAAAATAAAAAACAATAGAGTAGTATAGGCAAAAAAAACTTAAATAAATGAAAATAACAAAAACAGAAAAACGTCAGGGATTAAAATGGCAGTTAACTCTAAATTTTCTCTTTTCATGTGATAGGGTCACTATTTAGCGTGTCACGCGGCGGTTTGTATGTGGATTATAACAAAATATAACAATAATAATGGTGGATGCATAATTTTGTGACTCGTCTTTCTTTAGTTCCTGTTTTTGTTTGGGTTTTTCAAAAGTCAATATTCAAAGTTTGAGGCTATAAATTCTTCTTAAAAGACGTGATAGAAAAAAAAATGAGGAAACAATTTTTTACAGGATTTTTTTATTAGATCATATAACTTTATTTTTTATTTTTAAAGTCGGTGACACCTCTTCACCAACATAATTTTAAACCTTTTAGGGGCTGTTTGTTTATTTTTAATGATTCAGTTTAGTACTTAACCATTCAGTATTCAGCATTTAGCATTCAGAGCGTTTGTTTCAGAAAAAAATAGCCTCTGAATGGTTTATTTAAGTATTGAATAGTTAAGATACTGATAGATGCTGAATTAAACTGAATGGAACATATGCTAATTTTATACTCATCTGAAGTTCTATCCAAACATCCTTCTCATTGATGGAACTTCTCAATGGTTCAGACCTCTTAACCATTTGTTAGGTACATATTTAGGCATTATTTAGCATGCATTTAGCGTTTGTTTTGATCATGCTTTATGCATTTGACCCGTTTATATCATAATATTTTGTAAATATTAGTTTTGGAGGAATAGAATCTACTCCGGTTCGTTTTTGGTTGAATTGTAGGTGTGAAGTGGTCGTGAGAGATGACGAAAGACTTGTAGAAGCATTGGAATTTGGAGCTTGAAGAGAGTTTGTGTAAAATACTCTTCAGACGGTCGTGCAGAATTTATGCACAGATTTAGACGGCCGTTTGAAGTTGCTGTTTAGAATATAATAAATTTCTAAACTTTAGAAATTATTATTATTCTAATATTTGAGAGACATGGGCTGAAACTAAATCATAAAATAAATAATCTTTTGGGCCTTTGAAAGCGTTAATTAAAAACAAAAAGAAAGAAAAGAAAAGGGGGAAGGGGGTGGTTGGACATCGACGGTGAGGAGAAAAAAAAAGAAAAAAAAGGATGAGAGTGGGAGGTGTGGACGCAGCAGGGGGAAGAACAATCAATTGCTTGGGTTAGTAACTTTTAGTTTTAGTTTATGTTTTGCATTTGTTTTGTTTGATCTAGTCGTCATGTTCGGCTAGAGTAATTTTAATTCTAATATTAGGGTTTGTTTTTTTGGCTTTTGATTTGGTGTTTATGTGAAACGATTGTGAGATATTTTTATCTGAATGGTTTGTTTGTTTGATTCTTAATCTCAAACCCGGATCTAATCCGGTTATATATTAGTTTGATTAATAAAATTGGCCACTTTGTTAATTAGACTAATAAAGTTCTTTAATTATTAAAGCCTTAACAAAGTCTTAATTTTTGAAACAAGGAACAAATAATATTTTGTGTTTGTCTATGAGCTCAAAATTATTATAGAATCATTCAATCGAATTAAATATACCGAACGGCGTGTGTATTAAGTTCTAATTGATACTTCTATCACTGCAACCCGCACGTTAAGATCCGAACAAAAACGAATAATGAAATAAGAGAAGAAATTTTGGCAACAAGCCCCTCAGGGGCGGTAGTCTCCCTCACGGTCGACAGGTATCACTTCTCCGACTAAAAGAAGGAAAAAAGTCTAACTAGAAATTTATTAAGAAAAAATAAGCGGGGGAGCTTAGAGTAGCGGGTTGGCTCTAGTCAACGAACTGCGCTTGATTAGACATTAGATAGAGTGGACGTCCGAACGGCGTGACATCTAGTATCGATACATACCATTTAGATTAAAAAATCATTGCACTATAGTTGTTAATGATCGTAAGCCGAATCAAGTTAAGAAATTGCCTTAGTGTTGGAATTTGCCTTTAATATTAGAATTCACTTTACGAATTAATTAGTTCTTTTTATTTTTAACTTTTATTTTACTTTGTTTTCTTTATAGTTTAAGTTTAATTCAAAACCCCTCATTTTTAACGATTGTACTTGCACTTAAAACGTTTTGGTATATAACTGTTAATCTGTATCCCTGAGGACACGAACCTTACTTCCATTATACTAGTAGGTTCGCTTTATATATTATTTGGTGGATTCGACACCCATCACCATTCAGCACTTAATGATTCAGATTTTGCCAAACAACCCCTTAATGAGTTTCAATCCAACTTTGATATATTTATAGTTTTAACCTTTGACTTTGACAAATTTACGGTTTTGAGCCCCTAACTTTAAATTATTGTTGTTTGGTATATTGGTTTCACTGGTCCCAACTATCACCTTTTGTCTTTTACCGGTCTCAACTATTGAATTGGTTGTCAACGGTCCCAACTTTTATAACTTTGGTAACCACCGGTCCGTCGTTAAATTTTTTTTAACGTCGTTAACTTTTTCCAAATTCAATACCGATGTTTTAAGTCTTTTGATCGGTAAGATAATACAAGTCGGTTGATGGAAAAGTTACATCGCAACGGCACTTCGAACAACGAAATAGTGCTTCAATCGGATGTTTAAACCTAACGGTGTTTCGGATGCCAAAAATTTATCGTTCAAAGGGTCTTTTCGAGAAACATTTTACATCAACCGACTCGTATTATTCTTTCGATCAAAAGGCCAAAAACATCGGTCTTCATCGGTCTTGAATTTGAAAAAAACTTAACAGCGTTAAAAATAATTAACGACGGACCATTGTTTGTCAAAGTGATAAAAGTTGGGACCGGTAGAAGACAAAAGATGATAGTTGGACCGGTAGAAGACAAAAGGTGATAGTTGGGACCGGTAGAAGACAAAAGGTGATAGTGAGGATACCAATATACCTTATTGTTTTGACCCCTATGATATATCAAATTTACAACTTTAACCTGTTACTGTACTTTGACATACTTACGACTTTGCTCCCCGACTTTGATTCTAAGTTTGATATTTCTTCGTCTTTTAATATGCGATTTTACACCCTAATTTACGAGACATTAAACTTTTTTAACATGTTTACGACTTTGACCCTCGTATTTTACACACTACTTTGACATATTTCTAGCATTGACCATCTGATTTTGATTTAGTTTTATTTTTGTCATTTGTTATATACCCGTCTTTTAATATGTTCCGCATCATGAAGTTGCACCGCATGACCCGACAAATAAACCTAGTTTTTTTTAGGGTTATTGGATTTAATCACCTTTAACTATTGGTTATTGGCCGCTGTCACCCTTAAGTATCACTTTGGCCAATATAACTCTCAACTAAACACTTTGGTGTCTGTATCACCAAAATTTAACAAAAACTAACCAAAAATTAACCAAAAGTGACTTGAATTTGTTAACCTTTGGTGTACGGTGTTCGTAACACCAAAAGCTAACCAAAAAATAATCAAAAGTTAACCAAAAGTGACTTAAATTGGTTGACTTTTGGTGATACAGACACTAAAGTGTTTAGTTGAGAGTTATATTGGCCAAAGTGATACTTGAGAATAACAACGGCTAATAATCAATAGTTAGAGGTGATTAAATCCAATAACCATTTTTTTAAGAATAATTTCATGTTAACTCCGTAACTTAATTTTCATATGTGAGGTTAAAAAATAAGCTTTATGAATTATAAATGGGTTATCAACCTCTTTCCAAGATTTCTAAAATAAAAATTCAATAATATTTTGTTCTCTGTTTTGAATATATAAACGGTGAATTTTATTAAGACGAAAAAGGCGGTTAAAAACGATACAAGAACTAAAAGTAAAATCGTAGACCAATACAACTTTTTAGTTATTTTTGTCACAGTGTCTTCGATGGTGGCTACCGGTTGCCTTGTTGGCTTTAAAAGTTGTTAAAGGATCTTTTGATTCCTTTCTTTCCAAATACACCATAGTTCGTTATTATGATCGAGTGAACGAAGTTTTGCACACCACTTGTTTGAGGGATCGAGGAGTTATTTAACATCGTCGATATATCATCAAAAATATATCGATCCAAAGAGACCCCTTCATTTGGTAAAATGTTAACATGAACAAAAAAATGCCTAAAGATTCGACAGAATGTCAAGCGTTATTTCTCATTATAAAGTTTCCATAAACAAGATCCGAAAACAAAAACACGCATAGTGACAATCAAGTAAAACCATAATCTAATCGTATGCCTTCAATTAACAAAAAAGAGAAACTCCCCACAAAATCGAGAAAATAATGAAAATCTAAAAAAGGTTTCGGGTACTGAGTTCAGGAAGCACCATAAAGTTTGATTTTGCCAGGTCAGGAAGCCAAGTGGAGCGTTACTCCGAGCGCTGTGAGGTCATGACAGAAAGGATGTCGGTCACTGATGACATGGCACTCAAAGCAGCTTTTAGAACATCCTGAGAACAACCTGGTTTCACAATTGTTCTTACCTGTACAACAGTTAAAAATGAATGATATCAACAGATTAGTTATTAAATGTTATTTTCAAGAACCCTAATATCGCCTTTAATTAACTTCATTTACTTGTGAATGGGTTGATTCTGATTATGATTATCTCAAATGGGTCAAACAGATACGATAAAATGTATGTCATAAAAGAAACATGTAAGAATTTGCTTAAGAATTTTATAAACAAAAAACATACAGTTTTTTTTTTAATATTTATTTTTGTAATCATAATCGACACTCAAATCTGACCCGTTTCAACCCATCCAACTTGACAAATTTGCCATTTCTAGAAAATACCTTCTCAAGATACTCGTTCAATTCCTTGATCCGACCCATATAATCTAAGTCCTCTACACACAAGCTGACAGCTTTAGAATCGGCACCTGGCCCGTCAAACTGAAGGGGTCCAGGGTTTCTGTAAACATCATCCAACAAGAATCTTGTTGCATTTTGTCTGAGCAAACTGCACCAATCACCATAGATCACCACATTTCAGATTGTTCCGTCCATTTAAAATCCTTACAAAAAATTAAGAACAAGTTCGAATACCTGTATACTTTGCCTCTTAAATCTACGGTAGCAGGATGAACTACGGGTTTCCCAATTGTCATAGCCCCTGATCCTGACCCACGACCGTAATGCTTGACAGTCATCATAGCCTAGAATAGTCAAAAGTAAGGATAAAAAACAGTCCAAAAAACAGAAAAAAAAACAGTCAAAAAACAGACAAAAAAACAGAAAGAAAAAAAAGATGGTGGTTATTTGAAGGAAGGAAACCCTACTGTTATTGGAGCAGCACCACAACGCCATTTGTTTGTAGGACTTTTCAGGTTAGTGACAGTAGCCATATAACCATTCAAACCAGCAGCAAGAATATGATAACATATATGACCAAGAACCTACAATATAATTTATTTAAATTTAGTTAAGCAATACATGACATTTGGTAGAAGTGGTAACTTGATCTGTTTACTTAGAACAGGTCGAGGTCACCCAAAATGACATCGAAAGCATAACACCTCCCAAATAAGATATTAATACTCTAATGATGTAACTTTAATAACGATACTTGACGGATTAATTATCAAAAGAAATAACTGAAGTTCTTTACCAAAAAGCGCTTCACATCAACTCCTAGAGAAGAGTAATATGTTTTGACCAGAACCAATTTTGACCGGTTACCGAAGTTCCCGGCCTACCCAAACTTAAGTAAATAAAACTTACATAGGCATAGTCACAATCAAATTTTGATGGCAAAGAACCCCGAGCTTGATATCCAAAAAAGTGGCAGATGGCGTTAAATTTCTTGCCCTTGTATGTACCTTCTTTCTGTTAATATATTAAAAGGCATAGATTAGCATATGATAAACAATGATTGTAGAATAAGATCTTCTAGCTTCTAAGTACAGTAGTACCAGACGCTTGTTAATTTCTGCTTCCACAAGTTCAGCAAGAAGCTTCTCGGTTTCAATCTGAGAAATGATGTATGCAAATGATCAATAATTCAATATATCAGAAACACAGTTAAAAAAAAATTAGTGTGTCAAGATGTTGCCGATGAAGTACCTGAGACAACTGGGCTGAGTCATCTGACTCGGGATGGAGCAGAAGCTGTAATAGTAAAAGGTGATTTATAAGTTTTGACATTAGTCATTAAAATATGGGTAATTTTTTTAAAACTTTTTAATGTATAGAATTATGTTGAAAACATACCTGTTTCCTAATAAAAGGAGGCATAAATTCAAACAAGGCAGATGCCCAAGGTGACAGCTGTGTTGATATATTATCAGCAGAAACACCTTGTCGAAGAAGACTATGAATTTCCTGAAAAGAAACAAGTGAAATATGAATACTGATTGCTGAAAGTTCATCTGTATAAAACAGACAATTAAAAGGCAAACATCCCAAATGTTGAATCAATCAAGTTGTATGTTGTCTTGAACATGTTTATTAAGTGCTTACTTTAAAAAGGCACCCAATTATAAGTAATTTCATTCTCAAAGAAAAATATCCGGTCCGCATCAGTAGCCCGAAAAGAAAGAAATTCTAGTCTTACTGTCTTACATAATAGGCGATTAGCTTACCTGTAAAAGTGCATAAACTTCAGGGATGCTTTCTATAAGCCCTTCTGGAAGTAGAATGACACCATGATTCTTGTCTGAAAGATAAACAAATGTTAAACATATGCCAACATTTATCACCACCACCATATTAACAACAATTAGAGATGGCAAGACAGCAGATCAAAGCAGAAAGGATTGAAAGTTGAATTTGACCACTTGGTTTATTTTCTAACAAATTATTCACGTGTAAATTAAAATAAAAAACACAATCTTATACTATTTAAATTACCATTAAAATGATCTAAAGGTATGATTTAGGATGTTGTATGAATTAAGAGCATATTTTTTTTGAGTGAATTTATCCCATTTGACCCATTCCCTTTTTAGCTAAAATATTTATTTGTCCTGTTGAGAAAAACAAACCTTGCTCTGCCCTGGCTTGCACAGCATCACAAATCTGTTTGGTTATGTCAAAAATGGTAAGCTTTGAAGCAGCAACTTCTTCAGCAAGGATAACCTAAATAAGAAAGTAGGAAAATTTAGTCCAAAAACAAAAAAAAACAAAAAAAAAAAGAAAGAAAGAAACTGTTATGGAACGTAATATTGTAATGAAAACACACCATGTTAGGATGCGACTGAAGTGTGCATTCCACAGCAACATGAGATGCTTTCCTACCCATGAGCCGGATAAAATAGTAATACTACACAGAAAGAAAATAAATTTGGTTATTCAGCCAGGTTTTGGTACGTTAACATAATAACAAGAAATTAGATGGAATAGCTTCATCATGATATTGAATAGACTTGTCAAGGATGGTCAGTTTTTTCATATTTATGCATTACAAATAGACAACAAGTGATTATGTATACATTTGTGCATTCCCCTTTGAGCTATTTTTCTTTTTAACACAATTGACCCGTTTAAGATAGAAATGACAACCAAACCAGCCAATATATAAGAGAATGGGACTAAATTATTACCTCCAACATCAGTCCAACCAAGAATATTGGGATTATTTTTAGCTGAAAATATTTACCTTTTCTGCAGAAAGAGCATCTGTGCAGACGTTACTGATGAGTTGAGAGTTAACCTACAAAAACAATAATATATACATCAAGACCACAAGCATATGCATCTCTGTAACACAAGGATACACTCAAACTGTTGGTATATCTGAGAGGTTAAAATTATAGTATCTATACCTTGCAAATAGTATCAAAACCCACATTTGCTTCAACAAACTGGTTTTTAAGATCACCGTTCAACGTCACAGGAACTCCGACCACCTGTTAAATTATAAACATTTTTAACAGTTATTTATAACAAGGTAAAAGAAGTCTTAGTGTATGATACTATGATGTATCAGAGATATGTGCAGCAAATAAGTGCGCAAATAACTACCTTTGTACCGCACTTTGCTTCTGCAAAAGTCTCAGCAAGCTGAGCAGCATCAGTGTTAGATGTTACCCCTTCAAGCAGACAATGGTTTGTTAGTAAAGATATCATAAAAAGTTTATAAAAGATAAAAATTATTATTATTGACAGTTATTATATACCTCCAACAATCACTAAGCCATCCAATTTCAAAGCCTTGCATGCTGCCATTGCAGAGTTTACTTGTTCTATGGTTCTGATTTGATCCTTGGTCCGTCCCAATAAGTCATAACCACCTTCAAATGATCAAAATTATTAAATAACCCAGATAGAAAAGGTAAACCGTAATCCTAAAATTCTATATTTCTCATAACTACCTTGATTTTTGTAGGTTGCAAGAACATCGTCTGTGATCTCAAGAGTTTTTTGAGCAAATAAACCATCAGAACCACCTAGTTATATGCATAACACAAATCTAGAGAGTAAATATCAAAAGTGCAACCAATAGTTAATCCGCCAAACAGAAGAGAGTATAGAATAGAAAATGATGATATATTACCTAAAAATCCAAGCAAAACACTTTTTGGGTTGTGAATTTTGAGAGCTTCATGAAGCCCCCATACAACATTATGTCCTCCAGGAGATTGTCTACCACAGAAAACCAATCCAACCCTGAAAAAAAAGAAAGTCAGAAGAAAGTCCTTCTAAGTGAAAGTCAAACAACATAATATATATATCTTCCATTAGCGATGACTATAATAATAATTTTATTTTAAACTTTTTACACCATAAAACCCAAAAAAGAATTTCAGGGTATGCATTTGCTACTATTCGAGCGATTCATGAATGCTAGCAGTTTAGCACACATGCTCATGTTGAAACTAATGACTTACCAAAAAACTTTGAAACTATGATATAGAATAATAAACTAAAACAAAATTGAAATATCTTCTCCTCAAGATTTTAGTATATGAATTACAATAACGAAAAGAAACTAAATGATTCTAACCTTATTGCAGGATGCTCACTAATCGTCTGGGCATTGGCTACTTTTGATTTTTCTCTGAAGAAATGGGCCAAAGGTTGACCATAAGTCAAAGGAAATGAATGGGCAATGGCATGAGCACCAGAAGGATCTGCTGCAGCGGTTGCATCACCGAATTCAACTCTCACAGTGGTTCCCTGTGCACAAATTCATAAATCATGGTGCATAAACCCAATTTATAATCAAAATTCTAATAAAACAAAGTAAAATTTTCATTTCTTTTTCCCAGCAATCAACTTCTTGCACCAAATTTCTTATTTGTCTTTCAAATCTGATTATATTGACTTTGATTATTTCAAAGTCAGGTTAAATCCACATACAAACAAGCCCGAAGATTTAACTAAATGAAAGATGACTAAATATGATTTGTCAAACAAAGTCAAACATGCATCACTCTTACTGTCTTACACAACTTAAACATATTTTCTTGACTTTCTTCCTTATGTGAAACAACATTAAACCCAATAGTTTAAATGCTATTTTAAACATTGAAAGCAGTCAAACTGAACCAACGAATATTCACAAAGCAACCAAAAAGGTGACATGAATAAAACCAAACAAAACCAAAATTCAAAAAGCACAAAAAATCACAAAATACGAATCAACACATATCAGGTTTATTTCACTTTCAAGCTTCTTACTTGTCATTCCGAATCTCGTTATTTCGACTTTAATAGTTTGATTATTTCAAACTCAGGTTAAATCCACATCCAAACAACCCCAAATACATAAGTAAACAAAAGATGACTAAATATGATGTTTCAAAAAAAAAGTCAACCATGCATCACTCTCCAACAACTTAAACACGTCTTCTTCCCAATCCGAAACAACATCAAATCATATAGTCTAAACGCTATTTTCAACACTAAAAGAACTCAAACTGAATCCCAATCCCAGTATATTCACAAAGCAACCAAAAAGGTGACATAAACAAAAGCCAAATCAAAATCCAAAAAGCACAAATAAATCACAATTCACAAAACACGAATCTAGATCTACTTCACTTTTCAATTTCTCACCGAATATTCAAAACCTTTAACCAAAAAAACCTAGATTCGATCCATACTCCACCAACTTTAAACTTAAAACACAACAAAACGTCAACAGATACACACATTCACAGCTTCAAATCCAATCACAACACTTGATCTACATTCTACACTTCAAAAAAAACACAAACCTAGATCCAATTATCGATCCGTGATTTACTATTTCAGCAACTTAAAACACAACAAAATCAATAAAAATCGATACAATGACAACTAAATATACCGTCACACACTACATACAAACATATACACGTTCAAATCTGCGATTTACTATTTCAGCAACTTAAAACACATCAAACTCAACAAAATCGATACAATCGATGAAACCGATGCAATGTAAACAACATAGAGAGTTATAAACACATACACAGGTTCAAATCTAGAGAAAAAAAGTTGATTTAGAGATGAAAATTGATACCTGAAGGCAAGGAGGAAGTTCAGGAGTGTATAACGATCGGTTTTTTTGCAGATCCGAAAGTTCTCTTGCAACGCCATAATCTGAGTCCATGTGTGTGTTTACAGAGAAAGATTGATTGTGAGATTGATTGTGCAACAAGAAACAAGCAAGCAGTTGCTTTGTTTTGTTCACCTAATATGAAGCATGAAGTGGGGCTTGGGCTGGTGTTAGTTCTTATGCAATGGAGGAGAAGAGGCGATTTTACCAACCACCATAAAGTTTTTGGGGTTTGCATTTTGGGACCTTTTAATTGTGGTTTTGTTACATTTTTTAGTTTTAACTTTTTAAGAGTTTTACGATAGACTGTTTTCTGGTGTGGGTTTAACTGACTGACTGATGTTTGGTTTGGCGGTGTCAAAGTGTTTGTGAGGTTTGTTTGATTAAGGAGCTGTTTGGTAAAATCTGAATCATCAGGTACTAAATGGTTAAGAGGTTTAAACCATTGAGAGGTTCTAATAATGAATCATCAACACTTAACTGAACATTTCAAGACTCTGTTTTTATGAAACAAACGTTCTGAATGATGAATTCGAATGATTAAGCATTGAACTATTAAGAGGTGAAACAAACGATGAATGTAACGTGTGTGTATATATGCATATGTGTATATGCATATATGCATGTTGCTTCTTACGTAAGTGAGTATAACTTAGAATTGTATAAGATTTATATTTTGTTTTAAAAGAGTAAAAAGTGTTTTTGAAAAGTTAAGTGAAAGTAGGTAAAAGTCTAATATATCATATTAATTGGATGTGCTTGTGAGAAGGTCAATTCTCAGTTTTGTTGACATTGTTATTATCATAATTTAAAGACTTTGTTTGTGTTATTTAGATAAACACTAGGGTTTATGATAAAATTAAAATTTTACCCTATAATAACTAATAAGATATCCATTTTCTTGAAATATACCTTTCGTATATTCTCCTTCCATTTCATACTTTTTTTTGTACTTCTCACTTGATAATGTATGTTCCTTCATTGAGAATATGTTTTTTTCTTTGGTTTTTGATTCCTAAGATCGCTCGTTTTCATCTTCTTTCCATTCTTTATAACTTTTATATAAAACATCGAAGTTTTATACTTTAAGATAAATCTTTGAACATTGTCTTTTTTATGGTAATTATACGACCCTAGTTTGAATAATATGTGTTATTATAAATGCACCTATCTATTTCCTAGCAAAGACCACAACCTAAGGCCTCAAGCCACACAGAGAAAACCTTCGATGAGAAAACCCTAGACAACTTAAAAACTTTTTTTTATTTTAGATGAGACTTGAACTTAAAACTTTCTCATTTTAACCTGGAACGTATGTCATCTAGGGTGTTCATCACTAAAGTGTATCCTTAAAATCACCACCTGAGTGTTATTCTCGTCCGTTACATGGACACTAAACTAGTATATGGGTTACATAGAATAATACTGTTGGTATAAAGAAAAATCATTTTGGTTGTATGATCAGAAAAAAAAAACAGGGGTTAAGTGAAGGATACGATGGGAGATTGCATGGAGAAAGTATAGGGGTGATGAAGAGGGCATGATAAGTTTTAAATTGGGGGTGATCCAATCACACAATCGAACATTTTAGTTTAATCAAATTTTGAACCCAACTCAGCGAGGCGAGAGAGAGAGAAGGGAAAATGAAGAGGTGGCGGTGATATATTCAAGTGGGTCTCTAATCTATACTATATATAATGGAGATTGGAAGGGTATTTTAAGATACCCAAAAAATAAGAACACTTACAAATGTTAATGCATGATGTATAAGTCAAATTAAGGGTATTACGGTACTTTTAACTATAATTACAAATTATCCCATTGTTTTAAATACACTTGAAACCTTCACCTTTAATCAAATAATGTTTAATTAATTAGTAGTTACACTTTTTCCCCTCCCTTATAAACTTTTAAATTCTTTTACGTATTTCATTCATATCTCTTAATCTATGATGTTTTAAAATTTTCCGAAGGTACTGTTGTGACCTCCTCATTATTGTCAACGTTTTGATGTTTATTTTGTTCAGTATCAACATTTGAATTAAAATGTACAAGTAGTTAATGCTTTAGCATACAACTGATAATGCTTTTACCAAAACTTGGTTAGTTGACTTAAGATGTACAACTGATTAATGCGTTAGTGTACAACATAGATTTTATATATTTTTAAATGATCGTAGCTAAAAAAAGGGAAATTACTATATTAAAATGTTTACTTTTTATTCTCCTCATATTTCTTCATAATTTGTTGTTTTTTTACCAAATCTCAAGCCCTATAGGATGGGGATTTACAAATATAGGTTCAAAGTAAATAAATCTAAACTATTAAAACGTAAATGGAGTTAGATCCAATTCTCACTCACAAAAAAATCTCATCTTCTCAACAAAAGTTTCGGTAATTAATCTCATCTTCATTTTTTATTTCATCCATAGATCGATGTGTCGTTGATTGATCAATTTGTTCGTTGTTTATATTACGACTGTATTGGTGAAATCGTAAACCTAATTATGAATGAAACGTTGGTTTACGTAGACGAATTAATTGAGACTCGAGATCAAACAGAAACGAAAGAGGAACTCATGAAGACTAATCGTTGAAGTTGAAGAACGAGATATAACACTATCAATTCAGTTGGAAAATTCCTCTTATCCCCTCTATGAATCTCGTGATTTCTGTGTAAGGTACCACTTTTATCTACATTTTAGTAAGTACTTATGGTATTCTACTCACTTCATCCTCCTTTTAAACCTTGCAATTAGCTTCATCTTTTGTATGTAGTAGCTTTAGAAGTTTATACACATGAGTAGAAAGAGTGAATCCCATCTAGAAAAGTCATTGGGCCCGAAACACGGCTTAAAATCAAGAGAAATATGCATTTGAAACGCGACGTCTGTTTTTAACATACCAAGGTAATATCATTTTGATTATAATTGGTGTTGCCTAATCTGTTACTACAACAAAGGTGCAAGTTTCACATTGGGTAGTTGTAAGTCAAACCAATCAAGTGGATATTTCGTGTCACGTATTTGCATGCCGTGTTGTATAAAGCATGAATGTTGGAAAGTTTAGTATATGTGCAACAATATATGTAGTGAAGATCATGAAACCTTATTGCAAAATTGATTTTGACAAACTTACAGATTTAAAATTCGGTGTACCATTTAGCAAAGGATTAGTATACCGTCGAAGTGACTTTTAAGTTTGATTGAACAAGGCACATGATAGGAGAAGAAGTTTTAGCACTAAAACAAGAAGCAGAGAAAACGGCACAGCTTATGCATAAGGTTTGTTTTGTTTGTGAAGGACTGTAGGAGGTGGAATGGGTTGGTGGTGATGAGTAACAACAATGACAGTGACGGATTGACGGTGGTGGTGTGTTACAGTAGGTGACATGTTATGGTAGTAAGAAGGTGGTAGACGGTGTAGATGATATTGGTGGTGGTGACATGAGCTGGCGGCAGTGGTGGTCGAAGCTGGTGATGGTGTCATGGTGGTGACCAGAGTTAGTGGTGGGATTTATATATATATTTTATTAAATTTTTCCCCTCAAGTTATAAATGTGACACTTTTAACCCAAAACATTAACGGTGTTAGTGTTTACTAACGACGGGAGTGATACAACAAGTGTAATTTTAACTTGAGAGTAGTGAGAGTGAAGGTCTTAGTCAGGAGTGACAAAAGTCAATACCCCATATTTGGGAGTATTAAAATCCAATAACCCTTATTAGAATAAGAAGATTCAGGAAATATTGTGAATATTTATGTGACTCACATTTTCTTACGTATCTGCTTATTGATTGACGCACTTCTCTTTACCTCACTCTGCCTCCAACACGTAGACAAGAAGCATCTACTCCATTGCATCTCTTATGCTCCAACCCTCTTCTTATGGTTCCGTATCTTCCGTCACCCATATATGTTTCTGCCACAATTGTCTTTACTTGCATATTTGTTTTGTGGGCAAATACCACAAAACACCAATATACTTTATATTTTTTCTCACAAAAGTCCTTATAAAAAATTTTTGCTCATAAAAACCAACATACTTTTTATTTTATCTCAAAAAAGTCCCTCAACAATTTTTTTAACATTAAAGTCCATTCACATATATATTTGAACAAATTTGTGAAATTTATTTTTTAAAACAACTTGAAAACGACACATTCGGTTGATTTACATACATATATTTTTTTTCAAATGAATTGGTGCTCTTTTTTTAATACAAACTTAGTTATGAGAATGAAATCCATAAAAAAATTCTAAGTTTTTTTTAAAAAATACATATTTTTGTTCAAATTTTTAATGTTAAGGAACTTTAATGTTTAAAAAAAATTTTAAGTGACTTTTATGAGAAACAATAGTATGTTGGTTTTTTACGTGAAAAAATATATATAAGGACATTTATGACAAGAAACAAAAAGTATATTGGTTTTTTTTATGGTATTTGCCCTTGTTTTGTTAATTGTTCTAGGTTTAGGTTCGCTATCACTATTTAACTGAAAGATGGTAAGGATGATGATCTTTCCACTGAAGAAATCTAAATTGGATAACATTCTTCCGTCGAGGCATGAGCCCACGATATGGACAACGACGCCTGAATTTACCCTTTCTTTAACCTTATGGATCTCTAATCATTGTTTAACACTTATATTTTCGTATTCTTTAGTTACTTTATTGAATCAGTGGTTTCTTCAACTACTTGATAATTTCAATGCTAAATTTATAGTTACTTGACATGTGCAATGTTATGAAGTTTATCAACCACCATGATGCAGCTAACCTAAAATGTTTCCAAAACACAAGCATAATACACTTTAGTAAGATTACATGGATAGCAAAATGTCACACCCCCGACCGATGGCAAAATCCTTAGGTCAAACGAAGTGAATGATCGTTCATAGCTCATGGTAAATATTATGCGAAACACTCAGTGACGAGTATCGCCGACAATATCATCTCCGCTGCATTGCGCGGGTCCCTACTAGTATTTTTTAAAGATTTTGAAGATGGGTATAAAAGTAATTTTACAACAAGTTAACTGAAAAACTAACGGCTATCCATGTCTAGGTCCATTGTTACTATTTATAAGCAATAAAAACCACGCATGTAATTTCTTTAAGTTAAGGATCGTACTTGTATTTAACTCTAAAGTTTAATTCGATTCAAATAAACATATTCGAATCAAATAATCTCATTCTTATTCTAACTCAATTTCAATTTAAAATTTTCAAATTCAAATAATTTAATACAAATATATGTAGTTAGTTCATATGTGAAAGCGATATTAACATATGTAGTTAATTTAGGCTCGTCTTTTATACTTGGATTTTGATGTAACTGCCACTTTATATTCTTTTCTAGCGTCTTGTTGGATGAATAATGCATTAAATTATTTTATATTTATTGTTAAAGTGTTAATAAAAATGTAATGGCATATGAAAGATATAAGTGGCTTTTTTAATATTTTAGTTTAAAAATCTTTTTAATTTTAATGGGCTGGTGAGAAACCGGCTACTATTAAGATCCCAACTTAAAAATAAAATTATAAAGGAAAGATCAAATATAAAATTGATTTTGCCTAAAAAGTGTGAGAAGTGATTTAAATCACATCAAAACTGGGTCAAACGAACTCCGTTTGAGCTCATTCAAGCGGCGTTGGAACCGTCTTGTCGAGCTTTATCATCTTAGCTTCTAGGGTTTAACTTTTAGGGTTTAGCTTTAAAATTTAGTTTTTACCTTAAGGTTTAGCCTTGGGATTTAGCTTTTAGGATTTAGTTTTTAGATTTTAGGCTTTTATATGGATGGGGTGAGGGATTTAGGTTTTTAGGGGGTGGGTGGGTGGGGTTTAGGTTTTTGGGGGGGTAGGGGTGGGGGGTTTTAGGTTTTTTGGGTGGTGGGTGGGTGGTGTTTAGGTTTTTAGAAGGTGAGGGTCGGGTGATTTAGGTTTTTGGGGGGTGGGGGGTTTTAGGTTTTTGGGTGGTGGGGGCGGGGGTTTGATGACACGGTTCTAACGCCACAAGAATGAGTTCAATCGAAGTTCGTTTGACCCGGTTTTGATGTGTCTAAATATCACTTCTCACGCTTCTTAGACAAAATTCATTTTGTCAGGGAACCTTCCCCTAAAATTATATTATATGTATTGAGCTTAAGAGTTTTATGTAGTACGGTTAAAAGTTGTCCAGTTTTTCTCTATAACAATTGATTAACAGATTTCAAATTTAATTAACTTGTCACGTAGAAAGGGTTTTGGTAATTTTTCGTTGCATTTATATATAACCGTTTAGGGGGTTGTGTTTATATATATGCATGTTTACAAACTTCCGGTTCAAAAACTGGAATTGTTTGAAGTCGTTTGAAACCTACATGATTAATCAGAATAGGGATGAAAAGGGTAAAGTATGCAACGACTTATTTGGAAATCCAAATCCTATATCAGATTATAAAACCAGAGTCTTGATGGATCGAGCATGCATCGACTTGTTAGGTCCGAATCGTACCATAGCTTTATGGAGCTTTTTTCTATCCCTAAACCTAATTATGATTTGTTGCCTTAAATTTGGGTCAAGGTGGACTAGGTTATCTGGTAATAAAAATTGCAGCTACAATTCCAGAAAAAAGAGTTAAACCCAAAAATCTATTGCATAAGTTAACCAAAAAGATTAGGGTTTCAATGCCATTAAAAAAAGTTTATAAAAAAGAAAAAAAAAAGGAAATGGTTTTCCTACTGCAGATAACTGTATTTTGTAAACCAGAATCCCATATCTCACTCTACTTTCTTGCTTGTATTCTCATCTGCATCGCCGTCACTGCTAATAGCAGTTTTAGACTCGTCGAACTCCAACAACTGCCAAGGGTCAAACCGTAATATTAGAATGATATAAAAATTCAGGCATCAGTTTCGACCCATTAACCAATCAGACGGTCGATTTGGGTTATAATATTATAATTTATCACTAACAGGTCATAAGTGAAATTGCCCAGCGTTTTAAATACAAATCACTCTAAATTTTAAAAAAATACTTGCACAAACTAAAAACCAGCTTGAACTTTATCATCGCCTTTAGCAAACAAGTAAATTTTAATACCGGTTTTAGACATAAATGACCTGTTCAATATATAGCACATTAAAAAATGTTGATGTGACATCTTATTTGTATTCCAGCATATCAACAGTGACATCAAATATGACATCTAATAACTGTTTTTAAAGTACATGATAAAAGATCACCTCAGCTAACAAAAAAAAGCAAGAAACTGGTATTTATGTACAAAATTAAGACTTACCGGTTTGACCTCCCCATTCCAAATGCAATGAGATCCCAAGAACCCAATAACGGCCGGTACGATATATAACAGAGCAGGCTAAAACAAAAATAACAGACAAACATTAGATTGCATGCATTCATTAAAAAAGGAAAATGGGTAATCGTTGGAAAGCCCCTAAGACTTTCTATTAATACAAGCATAAGTTCTTGGACTTAACAAAAAGGTCCTTTCTTAACAGTCCAAAAGTGAAGTCCAACTTTTCATTAAGGGCACCCAACAGCAAAACTTTGTTTTGAACATCAAAGCTTCCAAACTCCAGACTACCAAAAGTACTTATAGGCCAACAAGTATTTATCTACTTCATTTATACCAACTCTGACCAGATACATCATACATTTTGAATGATAACTTTTCTTCTCAAGTTTTATGATTCGGTAAATTTTTACTTTACAAAATAAAAAAGTAACCAACAATATATTTTGTTTATTAAAAAAGTTATGGTCATGTTCATCTATTTTTTCCCACATTTGGTTTAAATGAAACTAGATATATAGTTTCAGAAGTTGGGTGGCCCTCCATATATATTATCCCTTTAAAAAAATTAGACTTTATCATTTAAAAATTAACAAACTTAACCATGTAAAGTTAAGTACACAGGGATTTATGTGGAAATTTAACAAAAGTTCACAAGGTAGAACTTGAGGTAGAATATGTTCATCCAAAAAGGCTACAAAGACCAACCTGTGCAGCTTGAAACCAGTTCATGACAACGATAGTAAGCACCACACCAACGGCATATCCCAAGAAAGCACTCTTGAAGTATTTGATATCCCTCCCTCTTGACACATCAAATCTCAGTGCCAATGCAACAAAAATACCTAATGACAAACATACAAAATATGAAAACAGATAAAGCATGCAGCTTCTCTAAATAATAACTGGTAAAGTATTGTCGACAGCCAAAACACATGATGAATAAACAGCCAAAGTGCCAAACATTGCCCCCTGAAGGGGTAGCTGACCGGTCGCTAGCACTGTAGTTTGTTTTAATGATATTTAAAGTTTAAATCAATTGTGTATTCATATTTTATTTTGATTTAATCCACCAAGAGTTTTTTTAATATTTATGTGTGTGGATATAATCCCTTTGTGTTCAATTTTGTGTATTAACTATGTTCTAACAAGATAGCCCTGACAAAAGTCAGCATCAACAAAGTTTATCACTTTCCGGCATTCTATGGTAGGCAACCATTGAATGCGAATTAAAAAAATATATATTCCAAAAGAATATTTTAAAGTAAAAAATAATTATAATGTACAACCACTGCTTATTTTCGATTGTAATGCCATTTTAATGATGTGAAGAACATCGGACAATAAGCCTTTACTTCCATAAAATAATGCCGTTCTTAACTAAAAAGAAACTAACTTCATAAGAGGTACGGCAATGATATGTATCCCCTATTAAAAAGGTCATACCTGGAATTACAATGTCACCTAAACCAAGCATAGAAAATGGGCGTGCAGCAACTCCTGTTGGGAATAAAAGCTGAAAAGGAAACATCCTGTTTTCTTAGAACTAAAGAAAGTATTATAAGAACCACCCATTTCGATTAAAAAAAGCCATGCATTACCTTTATAGGTGCATCGAATGATTTAGCAACACTAACCATAACTGGGGTGAAAAAGACCCAGAATATATCATAGAAAAAGAGTCCAGCCTGCAGATTTAGATCACATTACCATGTTTCATGCTAATATTAGAATCCTTCACAAGGAACATGAAATTTACAAAGGAAAAAGACATCTTCCTTACCAACAGAATGGCACCAGTCTTAAATGAGCCAAGAGAAAGCATTTCAATTCCCTGCAAAACGTAGAAGTTTATAATATTGAGCGGAATATTACCAACATACGCATTTGAAAAGAGTTCGTCTAAAATCAGAACAAAAGGCAAAATTTAAAAAGTTGACAGCTTTATTAAAAACAGATGAATGGTTACGTTTCACCATTTTGTACTTTCAATTTTCTTCAATCATATCAAAAGAAAAGAACAGCTAGGTATTCTTAAGCACGGTCTAGCCCACTATACATTGCCTTTGATGCACATAATACAATGAAACAAGTTGGTTATTATAAAACAATATGATATTTGTTTTCTAGTTCATCTAATCAATAGCCACATAGATACAAAATAAAACAAAGAAAAAAAATAAAACAAAGAAAAAAAATCTAACAGATTTTAGATATTCCTACATATTCAATCAAAGGATTTTCTTATAAAAAACAAGGAAGAAGCTTGTGCTCTGATTTACAAATACTAGTTATAACTATTACATTCTTTTTTTCCAACGAAGTAAAAATATGATCAAACCTGAATGCAGAACGCAAGCCCCAAAATATTGTTAGCAAGCCAATGCTTCTGTGCAACATACCACACACAAAAAAAGGTCCCAGGAATTGCTGCAACGACTTGAGACCTTGTGAACTCAACATCTAAAGCTGTACACAACATGTTTAAAGAAGATACATCATGTAATCAAACACGAGCAAAAAGAAACAGAAATAACCTAGTGAAGTAAACAAACAACATAACAAACTAATAGCAGAAAGAAAAATTAGTAACAAAACAATAGTAGAAAGAAACATTAGTAATAAAACAAATTTTCAACTAACAACACTTTGTAAGATAAAACAAGTAAAATTTGTAATCCACCAAGAGTTGGATTCCAAAACTTATAATGTAAGATATCAGACAACCAAAGATGTTTGAAATCCAACAAGATAAAAGCAGTCAAGATTTGTGTATGTTGGTGAGATTTTGTGTTTTCTGCATATATTAGAAGACATTATTCATCCATCGAAATCTATGGTTTCGAACTTTAATACATAAAAGCGGAAACAGCGTGCACAAAATAAAGGCAGATTAAAAGCTATATAAAAACATGAATGGCGGAAGAAATTAATGGATAAAGAAATCATACAGGTAAAATACGGGAAACGCCAATGAATAACATCTTCATTCCACTTGGTCGGTAAAAAACGTCTAATTGCAGGTAAGAGTGTCGCCCTACAACAGAAGATAGGCAAATACTGATTGAATGACTTCCTTAACGTGTTAATTAATGTATTACAATCCCTAACAAAAGTAAAAACATACGAGAGCGCGAGGATGCCAAGCACAAAGAAGTAGCAAGTCAAGACAGCATTGACCAAATCTTTTGATAGGAACTTAAAAAGCAGGAACAAAGACAACAACATTGCACTGCCAACTAGAGGAAAGCGCATGGCATGTGCATTAGACATTGTTTCCTGAAGGAAAAGTTAAATAGAAAAACTAACTGTTATACATAAAAAATGGCAAACATGGAAAAGAAATTCAACAGAGTTTGTATGCTTACAGTAGGAGGTGTTGGCTTAACGGAACGGTAACAACCCACAAAAACGGTGAGGCATGCGGTCAAAATGACATTTATATTTGGGTCAACCTTTAAAACTAGTGGTGCTAGTGTTAGACCTGCCATCACAATAAGCTATAGTAGATAAGTATACAACCATGAACAGAAGAAAATTTTAGAAGAACAATAATATCATAGATGGGATTTAAATGAGAAACGAAACAAAACCTGCTAGTGCAATATTTGCAGCTCGCTCACCGCTCTTCATTGTCAAAGTTAAGTGATTTCAATAGACAACAAGACAAACTCAAAGGTTTTGCAAGCTAGCTGAAAACAGAACATGCAACAAAGATTTTACACAAGGTAAAAAACAATAAACAATGCTTGTAAGTTAAAGAAAAACTCCATGTTAATGGTTGGAAGCAATTACCCTTCTATCAAAACTTAGAAGACCTATAATAAATACACTTGAAAAGGTTTGCCTCTTTAAAAATTATCAACCATAAACTATTTACAGCATAACTTGACACAATATTATTTGACAAGCACATCAAAGCAGTCATTAGTATATGTAAAACATTCAGAAGCCAATTTGATATATCAATCTTTCTTGGCAGTTTTCCCTTAAACCAACACCAATTGGAATTCAGTGACATAACCATAAAATACATGCAAAAGATTTCTCATTTGTAATACATAATCAAATAACATGCTCAATCCACTAAAACATGACAGATACAAAAACTAAAAGTTACTGCATACACAACCAATTGATTACACCCACAAATCTAATGCAGATACCCGATCAATAACATGAACAGAAAATTATGAATTACTTCATACATCTATATCTCTAGCAAGCATCAACAGCGCCTGGAATGAATACAATCAGATCCAAATAGAAAAAGTCACACGAAATACAAAATCAAACAAAATAAAAGTTACTGTATACGCAAGCAATTGTATTACACCAACAAATCCAATGCTGAACAGAAAATTATCAACTAATTCATACTGCTAGTCTCTAACAAGCATCAATATCGCCTGAAATGAGTACACGTTCAGATCCGAATAAAAAAACTCTCACGAAATACAAAATCAAACAGATAAACTCATTCATTAGAACAAACCTTAGCATTTAACAAGTAAATCAAGCACAATCAAGTTAAAACCCTAAGTGTAATTACATAAAAACTGAAAACAATAACAAAACCAACCGTAACTGACTGTAACAACAGAAACTGGACTAGAAGAGGCGTAGATGAGTTACATAAACTGAATCGATTGATCGATTGGCTGATTGTTGGATCGATCGATGTATGTTTGCAATTCCGTCTGAAAATGAAGAAATTAAAGGCAAAAAATGAGAATTTTTTGATGTAATTGAAAGTGTGAATGAATAATTGAAAACCTGGAGAAGAAAGTGAGAAACGAAAGTCGCCGGAGAGTTCGCCGGCGGTGATTTTCTTCGGTGTGTCTTCGGTAGTCAAAGCTTTGAAGCGTACGTATGAAGAAGAAGTTATTTATTAGTCTTTAAAACCTAAATTGTAACGGAAAATAATTGCATTTATGATCATATATTGATTTGTTATTATTTTTATTAATCAATTCTTTTAGAGCACTTTAATATTTTATATTGGAATTTGGCTCGGAGTAAAAAAGAATACGAATTATAGAGATTCAGGTTTTACATGTCTCGGGTTAGATCATGAGGGTTTTCTCTTGTTTTGATGAGTTTTAACATAAGTTTGATAGGCGGTTTGGTTCCTTTGGACTAGTTATCGTGTTTGTGATAGACTAAATTTCTGGGTGGCTTGATTTGTTCAAATGTAATTGATTGTCTAAAAAGATAGAAAAAACCACAACATAGAATAATTTTTGTTTAAAACGACTCTTAATTTAGTTTGCTATCTACCACTTGTAGGATTTAAGCTTTTAACTTTAGTAAATAAGTGAGATATCTTACAACACTGACTATTTCCTTAATGAGACGTCAGACGTGTGATTTGAAAAAATTAATATTTTAGATATAGGCATGACCTTTTACCACTATGATACATCCTTAATTCCTTATAGAACTTGGAGCACTTTAGTTTAGTTATTATATATACTAGGTGGAGCCGTGGAGACAATCTCTCGTGTGTTGCAAGTTAATACATTTTTATTGTATCTAAAAACATGCATCTAAACTAGTTTCTTTAATTGATGTGATTTTTATGTTTTGTACGTTAATATTTTGAACAGTAAATATTAGTAGTCCAATTTTATTGTATTTAAAAATATGCATGTGAATGTTGAACATATGTTAGTGGCACATTTTTATTGTATTTAAAAACATGCATCTAAACTAGTTTCTTTAATTGATGTGATTTTTATGTTTTGTACGTTAAGTTTTCTGTAATTAGCTACAGGAGCAGTGAACTTCTTAACCAGAGTCAACGGGTCATTCATAGCAATATTCTACCCCTAAGAGCTAGGTTTTGCTATTCAAAAGTGGGGTTGCGGTGGAACTTGTTGCTCGTTTATCTGCCACCTTATTGTAAATTTCACTGGTTGTTTATCTCCGTTAGCGTTTATAGAGTTTTAATATAATAATAATATGGAGCCTATTTGTGTTAATAGTTATTCCTTGATTGTTAGGTCACGCACTTGTTGTGACATAATCTTTCTTCATATTGTGTTTCACTAAGTTGTTACAACAAATTATGACAAATTGGTTATGGTATTTACATCATATGCACGTATGAAGGTGTAAGAAGATATAAAGGTAAATAAGTCGATTTAACTTTGTTATGAAACTTTTTTAAACTCATCTAACAATATAAGCATGAGATTATTTGAGATTAATCAAGTAAAGTAAGCGGTTAACGTGAGAGGTATGATTGATTTAATAAGGGAGGATTCATCAACGGTATAAAATGAGATGTGCGGTTAGTAAAGCACGTAAAGTAAATCTCTATTATAATAAAACAAAATATTTTTTTATCACTTGTATAGTTTTAGCTACATTGTTTTTACCCATTATTGGTTTTACATTTGAATTTTAAATTCTAAATTATGCATATAAATTCATCAAAAATCTTAACTACCCTTGCTTTTTATCTATTATTTTATTTACATTTGAATTTCAAATTTAAAATTTACCTATTATAATAATCAAGTAACCCGTACACATGGCTCAATCTAACGATATCCACATAGGATTTTGTTTAACTGGCGGTCTCACGTTCATTCTACTGTTCTTTGATGTGGATCCTCTCGTGGACCCTAAAAGCTCCAACCCACACCCGATTCCATTAAATCACAAGTCTCAAATCAACAATTCCTCCCTGATCTCCACCACCGATCATCAATTATTTTTTTTAGAGGTCTTCAGACGATTCACATGATACATTATATGTTTGATGATTAATTGATTATGTGAATTTTGATGATTTCAATTGGAGGCAACCGTAATCGTATCAACAAATTTGTACCTTGGTTCTTCTAGTTGGAAAGTTGTTCATTGATAAAATTATGATACAAATTTTTATAAAGTTTCTAATAAATGCACACAAAGTGCTTTGAACATCTTGTCTTTACTCCACATCCAAATTAGTTAATTACATAATTTCTCTATGTTGAATCGAGACTAATTTGAAGCAAATAGTTTGTTAAATTTTATTTACTGGTTTGTTTTGTCATCATGGGTTTTGAAGTGTTTATGAGAGGATAAAGCTAAATGGATATTTTTAGGCTACAATATTTTTATGCCATTTGCAAGTTAATTAGTACTGCAACCTCTATTTGTCATCCTATGTTTTTTACCAATAGCTAATGGCTATTAAATTCCAACATGATTCATATGCTTATTTATAAATTTTGTATTTTAGAAGGTCGGTTATGACCTTTCAATCTAGGCATCTTATTTATATGTTTGCCGTTAGCTAAATTTTAGCTTTTTTTTACATATTTATGATTTTACTCCTTGATTTAACTAATTATCATTTTGACCCCTAATAACTCAGTCAGTTTTCGACTTGAACCTCTTACTCTACTTTGACATATTTACAAATTGAACCTTGATCTCTTACTCGACTTATCAATTTTATGCGTGTCATGATTCTTTATGAAACCATATTTAAAGAGCTAAAATCTTCTTTAATCTGGGTAGTTTTTTTTTAAATTTACCTTTTTACATAAACTTAAATAACCTATTATTTTTTATACTTAGTATAATACTAAATACATTAACTTTGTGTCAACATTGTTTTGTTTAAAGAGTTAATTACACAGTTGGCCCCTGTGTTTTGTTCTTATTTCATGTATAGCCCCTAATTTTTAAAAATTACAAGGATGGCCCTTACTTTTTGTAAAATGTAACATCATCGGCCCTTGGAGTGGATGGCCGTTAAAATACTCCGTTAAATGATTGTGAAAAGACAATTTTACCCTTACTAAAAGACAAAACAATATTTCATATTACTTCATTTATTATTTAATTATACTTATTAATAATAAATTAATCAAATGACAATCACATATCCAACCACAGCTACAATTTGTTTAAAAATTAAAATCATCATCACTAATTCACCACAAAAACACCCCACCACCACCTGTGCCCTTTGTCTTCCACTACCCCGCCACCACTGGTTTCCGACCACAACCCAAACCACCACCCCCATCAGCCTCCCTCGTCGCTACAAACCACAACAACTTGTTATTTTCTTCATCGAGTTCATTGAACCACCACCACAACGCCACCATCACCTCTTAGATCAAGCATTCAGATCAAGCCACAAACCACCATCAACACATACGAAAATATACACCTGAACATCAACTCCAACGGTAAATGCAATCGTCAGGGGTTTAGTGGTGGTTCGCCACGAAGTCGGTGTTGCTAGCGGAAACGTTCAATTCCTTGATTAGGACAGCGGTGGTTATTTGTTTCAACATGAGATGGTGCGGTGTAAAAGGAAACCGATTACGGTGGTTGGTTACTTGGTTGTTAAGTGCCAATGGTGGAAGGTGGAGGTGGTATCGTGGTGGTGATGTCGGAGTGGTGAAATGAAGGGAAAATGAAGGGATATATAATTATACTAGTTTAGTGCCCGCGCTACGCTCGGGAACACAACATTCAAGTGATGCTTTTAAGGATATTCATGAACGTTCCAATAAGTTTTGAAACAAAACCGTGGTAAACCGAAACACGAAATATATTTTTAAAAATTAAATTTTTAGTATAAAATATTATACTCAAATTAAAGAGAATAAAATGCTCAGTTTTATGGTGTAGTTTATTTTTTTTAAATCCAAATAAAAAAGTTATCTATATTTATAAAACACTGAGGTCTTTAATTATATATTATTATTAATTTTATCCATAAGTTTCATTTTCACACCCTATCAAATATAAACCGACTCATGTACACCCCTTGTAGTAGAGGGTTAAAAGTATAAATACTTTTAAATTTTTCAGAATTCTCCAAAATATTAGGGGATCAAAAATGTAATTAGTTTTATTATAATATATTTTATATACATATTTTAAATAAAAAAATCATTATTATGAGATAAACTCTCAAATGATGTCACATAAGCCAGAAGCTTTAAAATTATGCCACATAAGCTTTTATGGTTTTGCTATATTATATAAAGATGATATCATATTGTGTGTGCATATATATATATATATATACATTTTTATTTAATTCAAGTTTTTATATTTTAATATTAAGAAGGGTATTTTGGTCACCATCACAAAACTTAACTGAAAACTTAACGAAAGTTAGTGTCAGGGACCATCAGTGTTACGTTTTGTCAAAAAGTAAGGGCCATTCTTGTAATTTTAGAAACTTAGGGGCCATACATGAAATAAGGGCAAAACACAGGGGCCATCTGTGTAATTAAGTCTTGTTTAAATGTTGTGCTCTCCGTCACATTATGCGGACACAAGTTAGTGAGTCACTAAACATAGTTGCAAAATGATTAAAAACGAGTAAAAGAAAGAAAATCCAAGAAATATCGAATCAAAATAAATACTAGTATCGATCTTTTCCTGAGTGAAGTTATACTAGAAAGTCCTGAATCAATTCTACGATAAATAATGTATCAAGGTTTCAAAACTCGCTTGACCAAAAAATTGCGAGTCATTGAGGAGTACTCGGACATGGTGAACTAATGAAGAAATTTAACTTTTGGGGATTATATATATGTCAAATATCATAAATTTACAAAAATTCGTAACAAAATAAGTGTATATCATAGTAATCAACTAATAAAATAAGTGTATTTTAAGAGACATAACATGCTTTGATTTTGAGTGTTGGGGAAAAGAACTCGTAGAAGTGAATAGCAAGCTTTAATTTTGACATAGATGTTTTGATAATTTGGTATTTTGGCCTAAAAATGGAGGCTATATGTTTATATTTTATCAAAATTGGCCCAAAAATAAGGTTTTATGTATTTTGGCCCAAAAACGAGTTGACCGAGTACTCATTTTTTCCCCGAGTACTCGTTGTTGGTCTGAGTTTGACTAGAACCTTAGAATATCAGCCGAGTAGGGTAAACTCACTTCACTGAATGGGATGAGTCACGAGTACTCGTCGAGTTGCCCGAGTTTTACAACACTAGTATGCATGATATTAAGAAGATGAAATTTTTAAAAGACAAGTTTTAAGTGGCCACCCAAGAAATAAAGAAAACATACAAGGAAGAAAAGGAAAAAGAAGTAAAAGCATGGTTTAGAAATACATATGAATCATGCAAGCCAAGAGGCATACGGGCATTTAAATACTTTGAAGAAACTTTTCTACCACATTGTTGGTTTCAGCTGAACTTTTAATAAAAAAATTATTTTTGGTTCAACATATGCTTTAGCATATGGTTCTTTTTAGAGCTTATGAATGTGAGTGATAACCTAGATTGATTGTTAAAACAAAAGGGTCATTTAAGGGATTTTCAAGAGATGATTGAAAACATGAGTGATAGATTTGATCAATATTTTTTGGATAAAGGTAGGAAAAATATGTTTGGATTTGTTGTCATCTTGGATCCTCATATGCCAAGCAAGGCATGTAATATGTTTGATGAATTATCTTTAAAAAATCGAAGTTTTTAATTCGTTATATTCTCCTCATATGTTGTTTGCATCATCATAACCTTTACCCCTCGCACATATAAACAAAAATAAAGTATAAGATAAATAAATAATAACTAGATGAAAGCCCGTGTGTTACACGGGTAAAAATATAGAAAACATAATTCTAAAACTTTATAAAAAAAGTAACATTTAAAAATAAATTACACATAGAAAGATATATGAAAATACAAACACAAATTGCATTTAAAATCTAATATGAGGTTTGAACAAATATATTTAACTACAAATACACTATTAGTACCAAATTAGATACCGACGTTTTTAAACTGGGTGTCTTATAAATCATACCAATTAATTTTAAAAAAATTAATAAAAACAGACATACAAATAATCCAGATAATAGATATCCGACAAAATTCACGGTGACACTCATACATACCGGGTCGAGCGTACGGGTCGGCGTGCATTGGTATAGGTCGTAAATTGCGATGAGTTATTTGTTTAAGCTGTTTGTTTTCCATTTTCATTGTGATTTCGGGGATGTAAAGAAGTTAGACTGAAACTTTAGAATTAAAAATTAAGGATGATTTAATGTTATCGACTTCTTTTCAAACATAGCTTAGAAGAACAATTACAAGTATTAATTATTTCATTTTTCATACTATAAGTTAAGTGTTCACACAATAAGATTTAAAGGCTAAAATACACGTACCAATAATTATACAATATGGTATTTATTTCAAATAAGTTTACCAAAAATATGTTCCCAAAGACTAATTTCAATGTATAACTTATGCAAAATAATCTATACCTTCTAATAAAAGAGAGTTTTATGGGATATGTGTCATTCATTGAAAAGGGCGTTGAAACATTTTCTCGCTCAAAACTAAGAATCTTCTTTTATAAGCTATGTATGGAAAGAAATCAATAAATTAAATCACCATAATTTTTTCTTCAAAAATTTCAACCTAACTTATTTACATATCTAAAATCACTGTGTAAACGGAAAACAAACAACTTAAACAAATAACACATTGCAATTTACGACCTAGACCCATGTATGCGGTCCGTATGCTCGACATGGTACTTATGAGTGTCACTGTGAATTATGCTGGATATCTATCATCTGGATTATTTGTATGTCTGTTTTTTCTTAAATTTTTTTAAAATTAATTAGTAGGATTTATAAGACACCCAGTATAAAAGCGTTGTTATCTAATTTGGTACTAATAGTGTATTTGTATTTTAAATCTGTTTGTTAAGCCTCAAATTAGAGTTTGAATGTAATTTGTGTTTCTATTCATATTATATTTCATGAAATGTATAGTTTATTTTCAAATGTTACTTTTTAGTAAAGTTTTAGATTTGTGTTTTTTATGTTTCAACCCGTGTAGCACATACGGGATTTAATCTAATTTTTTTACACAAATTAGTAAATCTTGAAATTTTGGTATGTATCTAATTAAAAACAATCAAATAAATCTAGAATACAAATAAATAAAATTAGAACAACACATATTGTGTAATTAATGATTCACCATACTTTGCATTTATATTAATTAATGGTGAATTGAGCGTGAAATTTAAGTCAATACATCCTTTAATGAATGACATGTGACATAAAAAACCTTCATTTATTAGTATATAGATATAGATATAGATATATAGATTAAAGTCTATACCTTCTAATAAAAGAGGGTTTTAAAGGACACGTGTCATTCAATGGAGATGATGTTGGAACATTTTCCCCCCAAAACTAAGAATCTTTTCTTTTAAGTTATTATGGAAAGAAATCGATAACATTAAATCACACCTAATTTTCTCTTCCAAAGTTTTAATCTACCTTATTTACATCACAGAAGTCACTGTGAAAACGGGAAACAACCAACTTAAACAAATAATTCATCGCAATTTACGACCTAGACTCATGCATGCCGACCAGTACACTCCGACTCGGTACAAATGAGTGTAGCCGTGAATTTTGCCGATTATTTGTATGTGTGTTTTTCTTAAAACACGTTGGGTTTGAATGAGTTTATAGAAACGAGATGTATAGAATTTCATTAATGATCATATATACAATTGAAATATTTTAGCTCAATTAGCTTAGGAATAGTTGTGAAATGAGTTCACGTTAAGTTTGGAAAATGAATTTATGAATAACGTCATTTAGTAAGGGATTAAATGTTGGATTAGAATCTTATGATTTAGATGATTACGTTAGACAATATTTGAGTATTGATATCAAGTTTGGATACTTTGGAGGTAAACGTTCGATGCGTAGATCAAACGAATGCGTTGACAAAATCAAAATAGTAATCCGTTATGAGATTTCAGGAATAATGAATTAAGTCTTTAATTTGGGATTCGATAATTGAATTGAGATTAGAAGTATGCCATTAGATTTGGTATTTGGTATTTGTTTTGAAGTTTTTATAATCCGACTGAGGTTAGTCATTATATCTCTTAGTTTTGATTTAGAACATTTGGGTCATGATGGTATTTGCGAGTCGTTCACGTCTTGTTGTCATTCTACAAGATAGGATAGAAAAAGAATTTAATGGAACATAAGAAAATTTTTTAATAACATAAGTTGTAATGAAATTTTGTATTGAATAAAAAGGACATTTTTACTTTGAATTTTTTTTTTTCATAGAATTTTTAGAATCCATAACATAGTATTCACTTAGAAATCATTGAAATGTAAATAAGCAAACTTGGAATAACATTTGAAATAGTATAGAAACCTATTGAAATAATTTGAAATCATGATAATCATAGGATCCATGAATAAATGGAATTTGAAGGCTTAGGAATGTGTCTTGGTTATGGACACTTAAGACTTATCAAAGTGTTAAGTTTGTTTTCAACGTATTCGAGAAGGCGTGCTTTAGCCTATAGGTTCACACTCATCTCGTACATCCCCAGGTAAGCATACAGGTCTCTTAAAGAGATTTATACGAAATGCTTTGCCTTAGACAGGATGTCCGTGATACAGGCGTTCCCCCTTCCAGATTGCACACGTTCTCACGTTTCAAACTCGCTTAAGACGATGACGAGATTCCACAAAGAGAAGATCCTAATCACACAGACAGGTCTCTTGTAGCTCCTTCGCGAAATCGGATAAGAAATGAGATAAAGAAAAGCATAGAAAGGTTCGTAGAAGGAAAACAAATAAGTCTAAAAGAATTTCTAAGTACAAGTATTTGAACTAAGGACACTTAGGTTATAGTCTAGGTCGGTGTGTTTCTAATACCATATCCTAGTTCCCTATAACCATGGCTCTGATACCAAACTGTGACACCCCGCCCGGCGGCGGAAAACACCGGGCGCGTCAAGAGAATTGGATATCAATAGTAAACAAAGCACATGGTATTTGTTTATTAAGTCTAATAATAATATAATAAGTTTGGAACATGAGTCTTAAATAGAAAAGACAAAAGTAATAAAACCGAAACAATAATTGCAAGTCTTTATTATTATTATTCTAGGTCCAAGGCATCCTATGTCTTGAAACCGCAATAACATCAATCTAATGCATCACCTGAAATATGTAAAAATAAAGTTAGCTATTTAAAGCTAGTGAGTAAACCACAATTTGAATACATAGTAATAAAGAAATCCGAGATCATCATAATATGCTGCGCAATCTTACATGCATAGCTATTTCATATCATTCTCGACCATGACACCTTGAACACACATTGAACACATTGAACAACATCATTGTATAGCATCTTGTAATCGTTTGTCATGAGGAACCAACTCATGTTATTAATTAAAGATAACCTTTTTAGCAACCGTCACGTAACCGTCTCGATATAAGTTATCAATAATTATTTAAGCATCTAAGGGACATAGCAACATAGCATAGCAACTTGTATCATCGTATAACAACTTGTAACATAGTAACTTGTAACATTGAAATTTGAATGGCCGGGTTTAAATCACCTGTTTTGAAATAATTGCAGGTGGGTTTGTCAAACCATTAGCGCTAACATTGTACCGGTGGGATTACTAAGTAACAATACTACTTTAAACTACCACATAAAGATTGCATCTTGCCCGGAACAAGACTAACATATTTAATGATCTCATTTGAAAATAGAAATAAGGGAACGAAAACCGAAAACATTGTATAGTAATTGAACATATTTCAGCCCCAAAAAGTAAAAGTAAAAAGGGGAGTGATTTTACTCACCTTGAAATGCAATAGTAACCGAAATAGAAACGCAACTATAACGAACCGAGGGTTGCCCAAATATTAGTATCACCTAATTAATTGGGAAAAACCCTAACTTAGGAATGAAACAATAATATAGCAACAAGAATCAAAATCAGAAAATCTAGGGTTTCGAATTTGGGATTTTAGGGTTTTAAATTACAAATTGGAAATTAGGGTTTTAAATTGTAATTTAGGGTTTTGAAATAAAATTAGGAATTAAGATTTTGAAATAAAATTTGGGAATTTATACGAAGCGTTATAGTATTTTCGTATTGAATATATTTTATACGAACTTATTTTTAGTTTTCTTGAATTAGTTTTTGTAACAAATACTTATAAATTTAAACCATTATCATTTGTATAAATGTATTAAAACTTATTTGTTTTTTAAGCTTTAAAATATATTTAACTTAAAATATGTTATTTGGGTTATTTAGAAAATATTATTATGTGGTTAAAATGTGTAAATATGAAAATTAAATAAAAGGGGACATAATGAGAATCGAACCCGGGTCGTCGGGTCCACAAACCAACGATCAAACCACTACACCAATTTCTGTTTTTGTTAATGATCTTGATTTTTTTTTTTTCATTTAAAAAGCAACAAACCCCATATTCATAATACAAGCCCTAGATTTCAAAAACCATCAAATTGAATTCGAAGATGATAATCAACTCCCAAATCAGATTAGGGCTTTTAATCTCCATCAACCCATGACCATTTTGATATATGATACTTACGTGTTTATGATGATTTGATACAGATTCGGTAGGGGTTAAAACTCGACAGTTCATGATCAAAATTGGTGATTCTGAATTAAAACAAGATGAATTTGATTAGTTAGGGAGTTGTAGAAGATCAAGAGGATTGAAAAGAGTATGAATATTACCAGAAATGATGCTCTGACGATGGAGATCGACTATGTCACCGGAGTTTATATTTTTTGGGTATATGATTCAGTTATTGCATAAGTAAAAGAGGCTGTTAAGGTGAATTGAATATGTTAGTCGAGTAGTTAAGGATGTTTTAGAATGATTTAATCGTTGATTACGGGTTTGTATATGGAAATGAAATTTTCAAGTTTAATCTCGAATCAAATCGGACGTAAAACAAACTGTAAACGCGTGATTAACGTTAATACAGGTTCGAAAATGATAAAGGGAGGTTTTGGCGTGATTTTCGGTTGTTTAATTGTGGTAAAAACGCGTAATTTGAACTCACCGGAGCTCGCCGGCGGCGCCCTTGCCGGAAATACGGGCAACAGAGAGAGGGGGGTGTTTGGGTAAATTATAACTTACAGTTTCAGTCCCTACGGTTTAGTTTTGTTTTATTTGCTATTCTAAACTCTTAATTCAAGTTCTAAAAGTTACAAGTTTGGCCCAAAGTTAGTTTATTATATATACTAACTAACTAATTCAACCGGGTTGAAACGCAATGTTTATATAAGAGACGTTTTATTATTGTTAACACGTTTTTGACGTTGGAAGATTATTTTTAGACTTGAAAGCGATTTTCTTTAGTAGTTTATATAAAATCTCTTTTATATATATGTATATACTTTATATTTTATTATAACTCGGAAAATAATAGGTAGCCGTTGGGTAAATAACGTAGTCGTTGAGATATTAACAACGAGAAATTAATCATAACGTTCAAATTGTATTTATTCATATATAGCAAAGCGTTACATTCAACAGAAAATAAATGCGAATACATATTAAGATAAATAATCTCAGGTTCGAGTTGGGCGTTCGGATTTCGGTTTTCGGGGCAGATGTCACAGTCTCCCCTCCTTATAGAAATTTCGTCCCGAAATTTGCTCAAACCGAAGTAGAAGAAGATAAAACAAAAGATGTGAATACTTGACTTCCATTTGCCGTAAATTTAGGTTCACTTTTTGAGTTCCAACAAACTTTAACGATCGCTAATCGATCACATTTGAGTTATTTAACTTTAATAACTAACCAAAACTCATTTGTATACACATGCCCTCAAACACATGACAAAACTTGCTATGGTTTTCATGCACCAACTTTTATAATTCCGTGTGCACCCGTAATTACTTTAGTTTTTGCATGGACCCCACAACTCATTCAATCACGTGCGAGTCAGATGTACACGGAATAAAAAAAATTTCAATAGCATTTAGTTCGTGTGAAGTATAGCTTAAGATGATACGTAAATTAATAATTCGAGAGAATTGAGTTTATTGCTCTTGTAAATAGTTTTGTTGACCGACATAGCTAGTCAAATTCAAATACCAAAATTTGCAACAGCTTAAGTTTTTGAAGACTCACTTTATGTGTGAGATGTAGAGGTCATTTGATATTAAGTTTATAAGTATTAATTGATAGTTTATTAGGATTATAGAAAAATTAGTTTCATGAATATCTGATAATGTGATCATTCCAATTTATGTTCCAGATGTACTCGATTCCTATTGGTTTCGACTTTTAAAACATTTGAGTTCATATAACAAGGCTCTTAGGTAACCGGGTGCGTATATGATTATGGTGGTAATTAATGTTATAAGAGGTTATGTTATTTCCTCTATAATGTGGTTTTAAAAGAAAACTACATAGTTAATAAATGTATAAAAAGTTCAAGGTTTAAATCTTCATTATAGATAAGGTGATTGATTTGAAAATACATAAATGACGCAGTCTAAGTTTTAAATACCCGGTATTAGAAAACATATAACATGGCGCTTTTGGCAAGTCTTTGTATCATAATTGAGAAGACGTGATAATGTTGTGTAATCATTAAAATAACCAATCCCTTTTAAAGAAATCATTTATCATAATTTTTTATTTTATATTCTTTTAGAAGATAAGGAAATCATTTTTTTCTTTTTCTTAATACAATAGATATCGGTTGGTGGTTTTACAAAAAAAGGAACCGTTGATAAAACATAGTATTTTAGGTACAAAGTTTACACTTAAAACACGTTGGGTTTGAATGAGTTTATAGAAACGAGATGTATAGAATTTCATTAATGATCATATATACAATTGAAATATTTTAGCTCAATTAGCTTAGGAATAGTTGTGAAATGAGTTCACGTTAAGTTTGGAAAACGAATTTATGAATAACGTCATTTAGTAAGGGATTAAAAGTTGGATTAGAATCTTATGATTTAGATGATTACGTTAGACAATATTTGAGTATTGATATCAAGTTTGGATACTTTGGAGGTAAACGTTCGATGCGTAGATCAAACGAATGCGTTGAAAAAATCAAAATAGTAATCCGTTATGGTCCTTTACACTAACAAAAGTTAAGTTTTCCAGTTAAGTGAATGACAGTTTTGTCTTTTTACCTTAAAGGACTATTTTGGTAAATAAGATAAATGACCATTTTTGCAATTTACACTATAATCTTATAATAAGTATTATTTTGTAATTAAATATTTAATATATGAAATATAAAGAAAATATATTTGTGATATTTACGACTTAAATTATATATACTTTAAGTTTTATATTTATTTTGAAAACGAAAATGAGTTTTTTACGGTGGGTGTGACACCCCGCCCGGTGGCGGAAAACACCGGGCTGTCATAGAATTGGATATCCATAGTAAACAAAGCACATGGTATTTATTTATTACGTTTAATAATGATATAGTAAGTTTAGAACATCAGTCTTAAATGGATACGACAAAAGTAATAAAACCGAAACAGTAAATGCAATCGTCTTTATTAATTAAACTAGGTCCAAGGCAATCCTATGTCTTGGCAAAAGCAGCAAAATAATCATAAGCATCACCTGAAATATGTGAAAATAAAGTTAGCTACGCAAGCTAGTGAGTAAAACCCAAATTGAATAGTAATAGTATTGAAATCCGAGATCAACAAGATATGCTGCGCAATCCCACATGTATAGTAATTTCGTAATATCACCCTACCAGGACCCCTAGAATAGAATAGCACACCAACCACAATAGAAACCATAGTATCTCGTTTAGCCATTTGTCATGAGAACCACTCATGTAATAAATAATGATGACTTTTAATAACCGTCGTTTACCGTCTCGATATATAAGTCATCATTTAGCAATTTAGGGACATGGCATAGTATAGCATCATAGCATAGCAACATAGTATAGCAACATAGCATCTCGACATAGTAAACATGGAATTAGAAAGGCCGGGTTTAAATCACCTATCGATGTTGTACAAGCAGGTGGGTTTGTCAAACCATTAGCGCTAACATTGTACCGGTGGGATTACAAAGCAATAAAACTACTTTTAACTAACACATAAGATTGCATCAAGCCGCGAACTAGATTAACATATTTGTATGATCTCTTTTAGAAAACGAATAGAAAACGCAATATAGTAAAAGACATATTTCAGCCCCAAAATAGTAACATGGAAAAAGGGGAGTGAGTTTACTCACCTGAACAATATAGATAATAGCAGACGCAAGAAGGTAACTAAATAGAATCGAGGATCGCCCAGATATTAGAATCACCTAATTAACCGGGAGAACCTAATTTAGAAACGAAGCAAGTAACGTAATAACTAGAATCAAGAAAATAGAACTTCTAGGGTTTTGGATTTGGGGTTTTAGGGTTTAAAATTATAAATTTGAAATTAGGGTTTCAAAATATAATTTAGGGTTTTAAACTCCAATTTGGGGATTTAGGGTTTCAAATCCAATTTAGGGTTTTAAAAATCCAATTTGGGGATTTAGGGTTTCACACGAAACGTTGTATTATTTTTCGTTTAAATATATCTTACGGATTTATTTTAAATGAAGTTTATAAATTTAAAGCCTAATAGTATGGATTTTGTATTGAAAATTGTACATTTGTAGGTTTTGAAAATGTATTTAGTTTAAATATATTATTTAGGTTATTTAGTAAATATAATTAAGTGTTTTAAAAGTGAAACATATAAAAATTTGAAGAAAGGAGGGCAGTGGGTTTCGAACCCGTGACCCTTGGGTACAAACCAACAGAGCCTAACCACTAGACCAGAATGGTTTTTTGTTAATAAAACTCGTTTTTAAATGTTTTAACATTTTTTCACCAACCAAAACCAATTCACAACATAAACCCTAGAAATATGATTCACCAAATTGATCACGATTCAGTAAATCAATCCCCACTTAAGCATAGGGCTTTTGATTCATGATTGAAGACGTGTATTTTAACATCAAATACTAACCTGATTTGTAACGAATTGGAACAGATTAGACGAAGAACAGTCAGCGTCGCTGTGATGATCAAAACGGAGGAATTTGAGATATTGATTCAAATTGATGTCGCAAGGCGATTACCGACGTGCTAAAGAGCAAAATGATTATGATTAATTGTTCCAGTTTAATCAGAATCAACGTGAGAAGTTTTGAGGTTTCAATAGGCGCTATTGGACTTGATTATGGATCATTACTCGAGTTTAGATTCAATTGATTAACATTCTGAAACGTACAGTTACAAGGGATGTAACCGATGGGTTTAATTGAAGTTTTGCGTTAGCTGAATCGTTCGGGATTAATTTGGTTTGAAAAGGTAACCGAACGTTTATAAGTTGATGTATATGGTCTCAATTGAGCTGCAAACACAGAATTTAAGTGTTGGTCGGGTTCGAATCTCCCCTGGAAACATTTTTTCGCAATTTAAACGAGTCGAACACATCAAAATAATGGTTTTAGGCATGGCCGGAGACTTGCCGGTCCTTTGCCGGAATTTGGTCGTGAAAACGGGCCGGGAAAAAGGAGGCTGGGATTTGTTGGGTTTGATTTAATTGAGATTTTCATTTTTGGCCCTTGCATTTTGGTGAGATTATTATTTTCAGTTTAGAACTTTAAAGCAAGTTTCCAAAAATAACACTTTTCACCTAAAGTTAATTAAATATTTATTCTGACTAACTAACTTAACCACATAAACTTGTAATGCTTATAAAATTTACGTTTTTATATAATTGCAATGTTTTTGACGTTAAACGGTTATTTTTAGACTTTATAGTATTTATTTCTAATAACATTATAAACTCTCTTTTATTAAATCTAATTTATATATTTTGGAGCTTTAGTTATGACATTTAGTAACTAATTTAGTAAACATTGGTTAACAATTTGGTCGTTAGATATTAGAGACGGGAAATAACGTAACACTCAACATATTTATATAGATATCTTTAATAACAAAGCGTTACATTAAAGGAGCAATGAATACGAATACATTAGAGCTAGGTAACTTCGGGTTCGAGTCGGGTATTCGGGTTCGGGTTTGGGGCAGATGTCACAGTGGGTCCACCCACTTCCGGGAATACACAATTAAAGGTTAAGTGTCGGTACGTCCTCCGAACGAGGTTTCGGAATATAAAAGATATTGCTTCGTTTTTTTTGGTAAGGTGTATTACCCCGGTAACTTTGTATTATCAACCAACCAAATAAAATAAGTAGTTAAGTGTGTCTCCACTAGTTCATAAAAGGGTTATTCCCCAAATATGTAAACCAATTTAACCAAACAACAAGACTACCTAAAAATTGAAAATAATCTATCTAATAAATTAGAGTTTTAGGGGGTTAGATTATGGGGGGAATTTTTTTTATAAAAGGAAACTTCGGAGGGAAAACTAAGTAGAGATTTCACCATGCATAAGTTGATGGAGATAAATTCTTAAATATTAAATATTTATAAATTGGTAAACATAATGGTTATAATTTTTTATAAATATTACTACTTAACCCGTGTGTAACACGGGTGTTAAACCTAGTAATATTATAAAGCGCATAATCAATACAAATCATTAACCCCCATCATCAATAGATTTAGGTATTCATAATGTTATTTCAAAATTGTTGTTATATAAATAGTTCTTAAAAATAAGATCAAAACTAGGGAAGAAAAAAACAATTTACTATATATCGGAACACAGATGAACAAAATATTTTTGGGAAACGAATGCGAATTAGCATGTACAAAACAAAACATTTATTCTTTCCGCATGGAAACGTAACAAACTAACATGCATAAACTTCGCAAAAAGAATAAATGTTTTGTACATGCTAATCACGTTTGTTTCCCAATAATATTTTGTTCATGTGTGTTTCGATATATAGTAAATAGATTTTTCTTTCCTATTTTGATCTATATTTAACAACTATTTTTCTATTTTGAAATAACACTATAAATACCGAAATTTATTCTAATTTTCTGTTACAAATCTGAAATCTGTTAAACAAACGAATCAATATTTTTTATATTCGAACCTGTCACACCCCCAAAATCCACTAACGGAGTTTTACCGTTAAGTGTGTGACAAACCAGGATCTCAGTCATTAGTTACACCAAACGACACTATATGAATTTAAAATATACGTGTCTCATTAAATGAGAAAATTTAATACAGAGTTAACGTTTAATAATTTGCGGAAGCGTAATCGAAATGTAATGTCAATACTATTAAATGGAACTAAATGCGCAAACACACGCCCAACATAAGAAACATAGTTTAAATATTTGTTAAAACCAAACATAGTTTTTAAATGCAAGAAAGTGTTTAAATGCAAAGTTGTGACTCCATGCCATATCCTAAGCGCGTTGAACCTCAGTAACCTGTAAAAGTGAAAGACTAACAAGTGTCAACACGACGGTTGGTGAGTTCACATAGTAAGTATAAAATCCAGTAAGTTTAGTTGCAAGCAGAAATATAAATTAAGTATGTCATTGTAGGTAGCTAGTCTACAGCACATGTCTTAGAGGCGTATGTATCTGACCGAAGCTGACGTATGTACACTTTAAGTGCATTTTGCCCGTTCGTACATCCCAGCAGGATGCACTGTAAGTATGTTAGGTCATTCAACACCCGTTCGACAGGTCCTTCTGTCGTGCTAGCGCGACTAGCCCGAGTGGGGTTTGTCAAACCCAGTAGTACTACTCAAAATTTCCCCGCTATTTCACAAATACTAACGGTCAACTAGGTATCCATGGGGTCTTTCATGAACAAAATAAAATTTGCTTTATCCAGACATGCGACATACAAAATTTGTAAATCCGTAAAAGTAATTGTCCGTGTTCAGCCCATAAAAGGGTAGAATAGTAAAAGTGCGGTTTAGTGAACTCACCTTAGGTTGCACAGCAAATCAGTTTCAAAAGCACACAATGTAATACAGCAACCTAAATAATAGCAAGTCTATTAATGTGTGTTCGTGTAGGGTTATAGAACCCTATGCATCCAAATAGTCATACAGTTTGTGCGAGATTGGAATAGTTTGGCTTTTTGACCAAGTTTGACTTTTGTTGACCCAAGTTGACCCACAACCCGTTGGTGATTTATTAAGTGTAAGTAGTTTACATTTGATGTATTTGTTCATGTTTCATTCACAAACCACATCACATGGCCGGAAATTGGCCGGGAACATGGCTGCATTGAGAGTGACGGGAATGGTGGGGGTGGGAGGCTAGTTAGGGTTTGTAAAAGTGATGTGGGGTGATAAATAAGTTGTTTATATAGTAGGGTTTTGAGGTGGGTTCTTTCTAATTAAACATTGCGTATCCGAGACTGCGTGTCGTATCGTTTCCTATCCAACTTATCGTCGAGATTAAGGTTTCTAAATCTATTTTCCAAATCGTTGCCAAATGTTATTTTATTTATTAGTACTTCAATTATTTGAACGTGTTTGAGCGGGTACGTGTTTTCGTAGCGTTTCTAATCATTTTATTTGAATTATCGCTTAAAATCTAAAAATCAAGATTATAGTAAATATACTAATTGAAGATAGTATCTTTAGTATTTTAACACTCGGGTTATTACTTTAGATGTCAGCTAATGCCATTACGGCTCGGTATCCGTGTTTCTCAATTAAATAAGTTTGTTTGTTTTGGGATTAAATATACAACTTCTTATAAGTACGTAAAATGCATTTTTATATTAATATGTAGAACGAACATTTGTTATAATGCATTAGGCCTATAATGAGCCTCGTTTATCTTAATGGACTTTGTTTAATAGATTGGGCCCTTATTGGGTCTTTAAGCCCATTTAGTAGAAATACATGTTTGAGATTCATATAAATTAATATAGTTTTGTTAAAGGAATTAACCTACAATTGCCGAGTGTCACAGAACCCTCATTCGGAGAACGTACCGACACTTGACGTTTAATTTTGTATTACCGGAAGTGTTGGGCCCACTATAAAAAACTCAGTTTCATTTCCCAAATAAATATAAAACTTAAAGTATATATAGTTTATGTCGTAAATATTACACATATATTTTCTTTGTATTTCATATATTAAATATTTAATTACAAAATAATACTTATTATAATATTTTTGTGTAAATTGCAAAAATGGTCCTTTATGTTATTTACCAAAATAGTCCTTTAAGGTAAAAAGACAAAACTACCATTCACTTAACAGAAAAACTTAACTTTTGTTAGTGTAAAGGACCAGATTGGTATAAAACTTCAAAAATAAGGATGTTATTTGTAGATTAGTTTGCTAAAGGACCCAAATTGCAACAGCCATACAACATAAAGGACGTAATTTATAGTTTACTCCTAATATTGACTATCACATAATTTTGCATTAAGCGGCCAAACAAGACTAACACATTTAATGATCTCATTTGAAATATAATAAAAAAGAAAAGAAAATACGTAGTATAATATTGGAACACATATTTCAGCCCCAAAAGCATAAACAGTAAAAAGGGGAGTGAGTTTACTCACATTTAAATGCAAAGATAATCGTAATGCTAGAATCGCAACTAAAGAGAACCGAGGGTTGCCCAAATATTAGAATCACCTAATTAATTGGGAAAACCTAGTTTAGAAACGAAACAATAGTATAACAACTAGAATAAAAAATCAGAAATCTAGGGTTTCGGATTTGGAAATTAGGGTTTTAAATTACAAATTGGGATTAGAGTTTTAAAATAATAAGTTTGGGAGTTTATACGAAACGTTATTGTATTTTCATATTGTATATATATATTATAAGAATATAATACTTATAAACATGAAACATCATTATTTGTATATATGTAGTAAAAATTATATGTTTTTAACCTTTAAAATATATTTAACATAAAAGATGTTATTTAGGTTATTAGAAAAATATAGTTTAATGTTTAAAGTGTATAAAAACATAAAAATTAAGAAAAACAGGCCATGGGACTCGAATCCATGACCACTTCGTCATTAATAGAAACATCAAACCGCTAGACCAATTGCCATTTTTGTTAATAAACTTGACTGAAAAAGATTTTGTTCTTTTCAACCAACAACCCCTGTATCCAATACAAGCCCTAGAACCATGATTCATCAAATTGAGTTCAATCTGATAATCTAATCCAAATCGAACATATGGCTTTAATCCCTATCGGATCACGAACATTTTGACATATTAAACTTACTTGATGATGACAATTTGATGCGGATTGGGAAAAGAAATAGAACTCGACTGTTCTTGCTTGATTCACGTACAAACTGGAATGAAAAGATGAAATTGATGGATTGAGAAGATGTAGGTGATTAAGAGGATTAAAACGAACTCAAAAACTACATGTGATGATGCCCCGAAGGTAGAAAACTACGAAGTCGCCGGAAAATATTTTTTGCTTGTTTAGATTCGATAAGTGCAGAGAAAAGAGAATGTTTTTGGTGAAAGAGGGATGTTAGTCGAATGTGAATGATAGTCCGAGTGATATGGAATGATTTAATTGTCGATCTGGGTCAAATTGCAAAATCGCCATGGTTGATTGACCTTTTTAACAAGGTATGCTCTTCAAATGTCAACTATTTGATTAGGGTCATAACTAACAATAGGTGGTCTATCGGCGGGATCCGAAGGAAGAGCATTCAAATCAATTGTATTTCGTGTTGAAGGATTTGAAGACGAAGGTACATTGGGACCAATTTCATCATCCTCTTGCATATCATTAGTATCAATATTTGGATGTGGATTTGGAGAAATTTCATCATCTTATGGGGATTTTCTTTTGAACATATTGCTAATACGAGATTGTTTATGTTTAGGTAGTCGTTTCATCTTTCAATGACAAGGATTAAAGAAAAATTGACTTTAACTGTCAAGAAAAGTATGAGATTAACTGATTAAGGATTGATTCATTCGATTAATTTATAGAAGTTGGCAATGCTAGATCTATTAAAAAAAACACCAACACATCAAAACAAATTAAAAGATAAATCATCCCATCTTCCATTTACTTAATTAATAAACAAAACAAATAAGCAAACATAATTTTGCATCGATAATTATCACAAGTTCAACATATTAAGACTTAAGGCATAAATTAATAGATTAGTCAAACTGCAAACAAACTTGGAAGGGTGATTCAGACCTCTCTGGTTCGATTCAAGTAAGCAAGCAAATTCGATCGAATTGATTTTGGAAGTTGGATTCGTGAGACGTTCATTCAGTTTCTGAATTCTGAATCCTCATGCCATCTCACGTTCCCGTCCTCGACTCTAAGGTGTTTTTTGTTTTTCTGTAGAAAAATGTATGATGTTCGCGGACCACATATGCTGACATCTGCAGAAAAAGAGATGGACCATACCTCTGTAGTCTGTAAGAAAAATATTGTTTGTTTTTTAACTTTTACAGTTAGCTGAAATAAACCGGTAGTGGTGGACAGTGGGTGGTGGGGGACTATGGGTGGTGGTGGACAGTAGGTAGTGGTGTGGGGACGGTGGGTGGGGGGGACGGTGGGTGATGGTGGTGGGCGGTAGTGGACGGTTGGTGGTGGTAGTGGACAGTGGGTGGTGATAGGTGATGGTGTTTAACCCTCTGTAGACATTAAATATCTTAGAAGTGGTTGGTCCAAGTCTACACCAAGAAGAGCTCGCACAGACGTTTTTAATGAACCGTCTTCGAAAAACAAACAGTCTGCATATGCCAATGTCTAAACGTGGTCTGCACAGCGCAAACATAAGAGCCTACGCAGACACAAGAGCGTGCGCATATCTTTTCTAAAAAAACAAACACCACCTAACTTTTGTTAAGTGGTTGTTAAGTTGGATTCAGGTGGCCTGTTAACATTTTGTGCCCTAAAGCCTAGTATCCATAAGCCCATTTCATAATCTAAATTTAATTCATAAGCCCAATGTCCATAAAAAAGAAACAGGATTTTGAACGTAGTTTAATGTCAGACTTTAAGTAAAAAAAAACTAAAAAGAGGGTATAAGGATAGCGTAAAATAATTTCAGGGGCAGCGGAAAAATCGTTTTAGGGGTAATGTTATACCGAAAACATAATTTTTTATACACTACAGAGTACAAGTTAACGGATAACAGCCGCTACCCATCCCACTACTATATGTCTACCCGTGACCCAAAAGACCAAAGTAAAAAAAAACTTATTACCCAAAGACATAAACAAGAAAAACTAACTTGACACTTTCGACCCTTGATCTTTAAGATCTCTAAAACCAGGCCCTTCTAGATTTGATGTTGTAACCTTAACATCACTATTCTTAAAAAGTCATGTTTGGTGTAGATGTAACTTGTCAAGAGGCATATGAATATATAGATGATAGTGTTGAAACTTTGAGAGGTCCATAAATATGAAACTTCAAGAGACTGAGCCGGAATGTGGTGCCAACATCAAAAAATCATGAAAATGAGAAGAATGTGACTTTTGAGTGTGTTGATAACTTGGGCGATGGTCGAGAGGACGGTCAAAGGGTCGAAGTTTCTGCTAATGTTCAAACCGAATAGGCCTACAGTTGGTAAAAAATCCAAGATATGAGAATGAAAAGCTAAATGAGCATATTAAAAATGCTCAACTACAACTTGATGAGAAAAGAAGATGTATAGATGCAATCTTAGCTCATGCAACTACAACGACAAGTGATGTATAGTGCGGAGGCAACGATGTATCTGTGACTTTGTTACACGCGATACAATGGTGAAATAGTAATATATCTTACACATTGCGTTGTAATGTTATATTTCACTAGTTGCGGTATGAAATCGTAAAGGTAATTTAAAAACCAGTAAAAACAAAAGAATTAAAAAAATAAATTAATTCGATTCATACTCTACTTAATTCTTTATCTCACTATAAAAACACACATTAAAGTTTGTTATATATTTTTATCACAACATATCGTAACGTACTAAGGTTGGCTACATACGTTCATTGTTTATCCATATTGCGCAGATCGTAACTAAGGTTCGCTACGTTGCAGTTTATCGAGTCGTTGAATAGAATGGTGATTTTGGTTGATATCGATGACGACATTGCTCGTAAGGAGGAAATCGGTGTGGCCGATATCGGTTATGGCGGTTCACGTTCGTTATGTAACGTTTCGTCTCCAAAATATATTGTGATGGAGCAGATTATAAATGTTCTACTACAACTTAAAGAGAAGACATGGTTTATAGATGCAATTATGCTTGAAATACAAAGAGAAAAGGTAATATACATTTGAATGTTTTAAGTTTTTTTTTTAAGTTGTGTTTTTTCAAACAAGTGATATATATAAGTTGTGTTTTTAATTAAGTGGCAATTTTATATATACCCCTACAAAGTTACATAATATCATATTTACCCTTTGTATGCTTAAAAGGTGTTGTACATTATGCATTAAAAACTTGTACTAAGGGTAAATATATGCAACTTTGTAGGGGTATATATGAAATTAATTAAAACTAGATATTAGACCGGGCGCGCGTTGCAGCGGCTGGATCATGAGTTCGAGTCTTGCGCATGTGACTGTGTCAATGTGTTGATAAGAAAAAGTATCAGGTCTCATACATCACGACATATTGTCGTAATATGTCACATATTAAAAAGTAACTAAATATGAAAATTAGAAGTTGAAACGATAACCCGTCAAATTCTGAATATTGAAGTACTATTTTATGTCAAAGTAGAAGAGTCGAAAACTCATTAGTGGCTAAAATGAAAATTATTAAAAGTCGGGGACTAAAATCACAAAATATATAAAAGTTAAAAAAAATGACATGTGGCAACACGTGGTTGGACCACGTGGTAGGTCCTCCATAACTGACCTTCCAATTTAGGAAGGTATATACTATAATAATTAATTTACGTTCGTGTTCGTGTCAAAAGTTGTTATGTTATGGTTATAGCTAGTGTTACATTTATACTATCTTTAAAGTTGTTTTTTATGCTATGTCATGGTTATAGTGTTACATTTATACTATCTTTAAACATGATTTTTCGTTGTTTTTTAAATAGTTTACTGAAAAATAAACGGGTAACGAACCGGAACGATACGTTATTATAGGTTTGGTTATCAGGGATCTGGTTTGGTTCTCGTTTTGACCACGACACATATATTCATTTAAATAATGTTACATTGACACTCATTGTAAAATTTAGTTGATCAAAGAACAAATTTCCTTAAAACTTGTTTGGTTTTCATTGTATGCAGGCTATTAGAGAGGATCTAAAGTATTGTAAAAGGTTTGAATTGATGTTAACATATTCTGAGGGTGTTGATGACTTAGAGGACGGTCAACGGGTCGAGCTTCCTATTAACGTTCAGATCGAGGAGACTGACTGTTTAGTAAAAATTCCAAGTTATGACGATGAAGAGCTAAATGAGCGGATTAAAAACGCTCAACTGCAACTTGATGACAAAAGAAGGTGTATAGATGCAATATCAGCTCAACTGAAGATAAAAAAGGTAACAAAAAGTTGATGTTTCATTATACTGTTAACACTTTTGTTCATATAATTAACTTGAAACTTTATTAAACAGGAAAACATTTTAGTTCTTAATAATGCATTGAAGGCGAAAAACTTGAAGTTAAGAGATGCAAAGCAGTTAGTTACATCAAAGAGTCGGGAAATAGAGCGTACTAAAAGTATGATCAACAAAGTAAAAAATGCCATTGCAGTTAAAGATATTGATAGCAAGGTATGTATAATGTATGATTCAACTCAATTTTTTTTCCTGGTGCATTTAAATATGTTGTAGCTCAAAGTTAGATTTTGTTAGATATATAAATCAGAACTTATGATAAAGAGCGGAACGTTGTGTTTAAAAGATGAAAACAATCTCATTGGTGAAGTTAAACAACTGAAGAGTAAACGTTGTCAACTAGCGTTAAATATGGGAAGCCTAGACGAATTTCGGCGTTTGTTGAAGCAAAAAGACCAAACTGAGAAACACATGAAGGTACATTGTGCATACACATTTATTTCTTTTTTGGTTTTGTTTGTAACTTTTGAAAACTTACACTTAGTATCAGTAAAAATTGATCTGTTTTTAAATGTATGCAGAACTTAAATACGGAAATGAATATCTTGACGTATAATGTTTCGAAAGCTGAAGCTGCTAGCAATGAAATAAGGAAAAAATATGTTGATGAAGTTGACATGGAAAGAAAATTACAAGCACAATTCGTAGCTGCGGAAAAATCTCAACAAGAAGCATCTGAGCATTTAGATAGCTTGAAGAAACTTTTAAACGATAAGGTTTGTTATTAATCTAAAGATCTGATCGTTAAAAACTGTTAAATAACTGATTTATGGCAATGGTAGATGATATGATAAGGTTTGTTATTAATCTAAAGATCTGATCGTTAAAAACTGTTAAATAACTGACTTATGGGAACCTTATATGATACTAGGTTTAACACCCGTGTGTTACACACGGGTTATATAAAAATATTTTTAAAAAATTATAATTATTATATTTAAAAATTTGCAAATATTTTTGTAAATTCTCATTAATCACAAAATTTTGTCTACATCAACTCTCCTACTAAATTTTTCATCAAATCTCCTACTAAATTTTCCCTCTAAAGATTCCTTTTATAAAACAAAGTATGTTTCCCCCTCAAAAATTACCCCCTAAAACCTTGATTTATTAGATAGATGATAAGGTTTGTTATTAATCTAAAGATCTGATCGTTAAAAACTGTTAAATAACTGATTTATGGCAACCTTATATGATATGATAAGGTTTGATATTAATCTAAAGATCTGATCGTTAAAAACTGTTAAATAACTTATTTATGGCAACGTTAGATGATATGATAAGGTTTGTTATTAATCTAAAGATCTGATCGTTAAAAACTGTTAAATAACTGATTTATGGCAACGTTAGATGATATGATAAGGTTTGTTATTAATCTAACGATCTGATCGTTAAAAACTGTTAAATAACTGATTTATGACAACTTCAGATGATATGTTCCATCTTTATATGTTGCTAATGGACTTATAATTTGATTCGTCTTAGGTTGAGATGTTTATGAATAAATGGAAGTCAAGTGAAGCATTCAGGAACGACTACATTAGTAGGCGCGACATGGTTGCAGCACCGAATGCAAATGATGAACCGTCATGTGTGTTGCCTGATGATACAAACCAAACAGTTTCCAGTAATTCGTGTCCCACCCCGGATGAAACAGTTAAATCTGTTAAAAAAGACTCAGATGATCAAGTTAAGGAGGATGTAACAAGGGAAGTTGAACCTACTGAGATCATAGACATTGAAGATGATGAAAAAACGGTTGAGTTAATGAAAGAAGAGATTGAGGCCAAGTTGAAAGAACAAAAAGAAAATGCTGAAAAGGCCCAAAAACTGGCGGAGATGCAACAAGCGCAGAAGGATGCCGAAAAGAAAGAGAAGGTAAGTTTCAACTATTTGTTTTTATTTCTTTTAGATTGTATCATTTTCTTTCTCGTAACAGATCGGCTGGGTTGGATAACGGGTCAAAAACCGAAAAGAGTTTATGTAGAAAACCAGTAGCTAAGTTTGGGTCAAAATAGGTTGTGGGCTAGTTGACTGGGCTGACCAGCCCAATAAACTTATTGGGTCATGTTCTAATTTTATGATCAGTCATTATGTTTTGTAACATGCCTTTATACATTTTGGTTACTTTTATCTATATCATCTGCTCAACCCATTTGACTTTGACCTGTTGACTTTTTAGTTAAAATCTTTTCGTTAAACCTAATGAAGATAAAACACAAACAATAACTTCATACATTTTGGATACTTTTATGAGTTTATACATTTTGACTAGTTCAGTAGTTCAACACATTTGACCCGTTTCCTTTGTAGTGAAATTTTTTCGTTTAGCTTGTTAAAGGTACGACACAAACAATATCATTACATAATAATATACCATCATACATTTTGCATACTTTTATCCTATTTGACGCATTCAACTTACTTGAGCCGTAGTTAAAAAATTTTTTTTGCCAAAACATGACATATCAATATGAGCATATAACTGAATTGTGATTATGCAGGCGAGGTTAAAGCGGTTAAGAAGGAAGGAAAGGAAGCGAGCGCATAGTGATGCCACTAGCGGCAATGTTGATGCTGGAGTTGTTTCTGAGTCAAATGAACAACCACAAAAACTCCAAGCACTAACACATTTCTTGTTAGAGTATCTAAAACCAATATTCACACTACCGAATATGGCGATGGTTGAGGCATTCAGAAAGGAAAACTGGTGGCCGCGTTGGGCAAGTAGCTTGCCTAAGTTGAATTCAGTTTATTTACAGGCGTAAACGACCAAGTTGAATTCAAGCTTGCCTAAGCTAGTCTAGTCAAACTTGGTAAACAAAGCTCGCTTTTGAGCTGATTTGTTAAACAGATTTTAGTCTATGTTTAAGTAACTCATGAATAACTCAACTTATTTACATCTCTGGTTTATTAATAAACACTTAAAATAATCTCTAGATAGATTATATTTCTTTTTAAACTTGTGTATAAATATGTAAAGATATAAAATGAAGTACCTAAATATGGCATTATGATTATAGGAACATATGCAATTGCCACCTTGAAGACAGTTGGAGTTGTACATTAGGCTTTGTGGGTGGTACATGCTCACATTCTAGGATCCTTTGTACCTATCTATTTGGAGTTGAAATAACAAGCAATTGTCCTGCAAATAGTGAATGGGTTTTTGGGACCATAAAATGGTACTATTCTCATTTCTTAATGGGAAGCTGGCAATAGTTGTCACACTTTAAAATTAAAAGTAATTTTCTTTTTTTTTATACTTTTTGAAAACAATGTTTGTACCTTATTTTTCTTTATTTAATTTTAATTTGTGAAGAACAATGAATATGCTACAACCACCGTTGAAAAATCCAATTGATATTTTATATAAAATATAAACTACCATAAATTTATAATCTTTAATTTGGATCTTTAATTTGAGTATAGTGTACGTTGAAATATATATTTTTTTAATTTTCATGCATCATGTTGTAACTTGTAACATGTATAATTGTGTATCTTGCATTACGAACTAGGCACTCATAATGGTGTATCCAAGATACTACGAACACCAGAGTGTTTGTCGAACATGAACCCAAAATTTATTTTAGAAAAATGTATATTGATTTCTGTTGGTCCTAATTATCATTTTTTGGTTTCTACCGGTCTCAACTATTGAATAAACTGTCAACGGTGCCAACTTTTATCACTTTGGCAACAAACGGTCCATCGTTAGATTATTTTTAACGCCGTTAAGTTTTTTTCAAATTCAAGACCATTGTTTTAAGTTTTTTATCGGAATGATAATACAAGTCGATTGATGGAAATCTTACCTCGAAACGGTGCTTCGAACAACAAAACAGTGCTTCAATCGTGTGTTTAAAACATAACGGTGCTTCAATCGGATGTAAAAATTTTATCGATCAGAGAGTCGTTTCGTGCAAACTTTTACATCAGTCGACTCGTATAATCTTTCCGATCAAAAGGCCTAAAACATCGGTCTTCAATTTAAAAAAACTTAACATCATTAAAAAAGTAATAGCTGAGATCAGTAGAAACCAATATACCTTAAAAAATGATATCAAATTCAGTTGGTGTTCAAACTTAATATATACACATGTTAAAAAATAAACATCAAACATTGTTGGACTTTTATATATATTTTAGTGAATTTATGTAATGAAAAGTAAAGTCGTTAAATAAGTTTTGAGTTCACAACACATAAGTGGTTTTGCATTTGAAATAAGCACATGTCTCTCTATGTATGGTGGTAAATAAAAAATCAAAGTCAAAATAAATGGCCGTCCGCATAAAAAGGTCGTAGGTTGTTAGTCAAACAATGTTATGACTTTGTAAATTATTTTCAAAATATATTCCTTCATATTTATAGGAACATGATATCTTATATTTGGCACATGCACATCTACCTTGAAAACAAAAGTAATTTTAGGAAGAAAAAAAAACAAAATTAATTTCTCTTAATTTTAAAATAATAGAAATTTTGGTTGCAAAATCAACGCAACATTGAATAATTGAACATTGACGAGTGATTTTAAATCTCAACAGTTTTTAGTTTTTATTTTTATTATAATAATTTAGATTGTTACATCTTATTCAATGGTTCATTTATTTTAGTATTAAACCTAGTATATAATAAAAGAGTATTTTTTGTCATCACGTGACGTTTTCTCATTCACTTTCAGTGCCAAATTCTTGTCTAAAAAGAAATTACTCATTCTCACATACGCGGATCACTAAATGCAGATCACTAAATGGATACACATGACCCATTTTCCTTTTATTTTAACTATTTTGAAGTTAAAGTTATATATTTTAACTTTAAATAAAAGTCACAAAAACTCACATATTTTTTTTTTAAATGTTTAAAAATTAAATTAGATTAATATTTTTGTTGTTACCGTTCCATCCGCGTAACACTAGTTTAATATTTAAACCCAAGTAATGGTGATTGGTAGGTAAAAAGTTACACTTGATTGTAACTTTCATAATAATAATAATATTTATAATATCAGGCATTTAAGATGACAATTTGAAAAAAGTGTAGACCACAGTCACTATTTAATATTTAATAGTAAATAAGTAGTACAAATATTCTTTCATAAGAAAAGATAAATCTTGAATGCTCATATAATATCTAGGGCGTTAGTTTATTTTTAAAAATTAATAAATACTTTGAATTATTTGACACTAGTTTGATTGTTTTTAGGATGTAAACAACTATTGTTTGACTGAAATTAAATATATTTAAAAGTAAATTATTAAAAGAAAAGAGAGAGACAAAGAAAGAAATAGTATTGTGGAGACATAAAGGTGACATTGCACATGTTTACAAATGCATTGTACATGTTCAAAAATGTGCCATTGCTTTTGGTTTGGTAATGAAAGATCCATTTGCCCTCAACCCCTTCTTTAGTTCTTTATTTCATTTAGTTGACCAAAAATTACCAATAAAACAATTAAAAATATGTATTACAAATTACCATGAGTCAATTAACTAAATTATCTAAGTTATGATAATTTGTATTACATATTTTTAATTATTAAAAAAACTAAATTATTAACTTAGTTGGATAACTTCACAAATAATAAATATTTAGTGACAACTTATAGAAAAGTAAGTTATTGTTTAATGTCATTGGATTATTATTAATGAATAAAAAAGGTACAAATACTTATATTTTAGTATATAGTAACAACATGCTAGGTTCAAGTAATAAACTTCTTATTGTATACCGCCTTTTAGCCCTTATAAAGTAGGTCTAACAAATTCAGATAGTACACGTTCCAGTAGTGTTGGAAACGAGTTGTTGAACTATACGATCGTAGATTTTTTAGTTTTAGTTTGTAGGGTTAAGAACTTTTGTGTTTTCAGTTCATTGTGTTTTGTTTTCCTGCTTGTCATTGTCTTTTATGTTGATTATTGTGTCACATTACTCGTAATTGTTTTTTATTATGTCTTATTACCTTTTCAGATTAAAATATTTTTGTACTATAGCTTTGCCACTAACAAAATACGTAACATGAAATACAAGATTGTACAATGCATGACCCATGTTTTATATTTTTTTGGAACGTGGGAAACTTTTTCGAAATCTAATAATTTAAATATGTAGTGGGCCAAATTTGTAAATTTTATTACAATTATATGTTTTTTTAATAGATATCATCTCTCATTTTTTTGTCCACACTTTTGCTTTTATCTTCTCACTCGTTTAAGTCAGAAATACATGAATTAGATTTTTTAAAATAAATGTGTTACCCCTATGAACATGTACACTTTTGGTCCCTTGCATTTAGTGATTTTAACAATAATATTTTCTTTTTGTTGTTAATTATTCTTATATTGAAAAACAAACGTAATGAACAGTAGAAATAATTTACAAGTAGTTGATGGTAAACAACCCTTCAAAATCCATCAAATCACTAACCGAGTAACTGGTAATTAAGGGAAATAAACTTGAGGGGCTAAACATCTCATACACATAAAAACCGATTAATCTAAGTTATCTAACTGACCAAAAATTTCACCAGATAACCGTGAACATGTTTCTTGTTGATTGAAACCGTAGGTTTCTACCATGTTCCCTCATCACAAAGTGCCAAAATGATTTACAAACCGGTTATTTCATTTGGATAAAATTGGTTATAGCCGTTGGTGAAAAAATTGGTCGTTAACAGCTATATAGTTGTTGAGATCAAAGTATAGCCATTTTTTATATAAATTACCCTCGTATGTTAAAATAAAAAGTATAAATAGAGACTTGATGTATTAATTTGGTCAGAACACTTCTCTGGCTCTCAAAACTCTATAAAACGCTCAAACATGTCAAATTTACACACTATATTTGCCTTGGTACAAACTTTTTATGTGTGTTCATCCACAATGTGTTGTCCATCACCAGACATACACACTTCACTCTTCTTATATCCGTGTATTCATCCACAATGTGTCCATCATCATAATTCATACATACACATTTCACTCGTCTAAAATCATACGACTTTTTAAAATCATTTTTTTCCATAATGTTCTTCATAGTCCATCAAACTCTTTTTTTACTCGTTTTGCCTAGCTTGGAATTAACGTGCATAAAAGTTCCGCGTGACATAATGGTAATTTCATATTTGTGAAAATGAGAGCTAAGAAACTCCAAATGAATTTAAAGAAAATTAAAAATATTTTATACTGACCCGATTAGTTTAATATCCTTATATAATATACCAAAACAAAAATATCCTATGTGGCATCTTTTCATAGCTTTTAGTTTATGTGGCATTATTTAAGAGATTATCTCACAATAATGATTTTTTATTTAAAATATGTATATAAAATTTATTGTAATAAAACTAGTTACATTTTTGGTCCCCTAATATTTTGAAGAATTCTGAAAAATTTAAGAGTATTTATATTTTTAACTCTTTACTACAAGGGGTGTACGTGAGTCGGTTTATATTTGATAGGGTTTAAAATGAAACTTATGGATAAAGTTAATAATAACATACATTTAAAGACCTTAGTGTTTTATAAATATACATAACATTTTTATATGATTTTTTTAAAAAAATAAACTACACCATAAAACTAAGTACTTTATTCTCTTTAATTTGAGTATAATATTGCTATACTAAAAATATAATTTTTAAAAATATATCATGTGTTCCGTTTTACCACGGTTTGTCTCAAAACTAAATGAAACATTCATGAATATCCTTAAAACCATCATTTGAATTGTGTTCCCGAGCGTAGAGCGGACACTAAAATAGTAAAATATAAATAAGAGTAAATGAAAAAGAACTTTAGTACACACCATATTAAACTTAAAATATAAATACAAACATATTGTACTTGAACCAACTCGTGTTTTAGTTAAATTTGTAGCGAAACATAAAAAAATATGCTTGTCGTAATGGTTTGTGGTGGCATAATTAAATTAAACAAAAAAATTTAAGATTACAATAAATAAAATAAAGTACATGTGTCAAGTAGTGAGTGGTCCTAACAATCATTCAAGCTTTTTATAAAACAAAACTACGAATAAACAAAGTATTATATAAAATTAAAAAGTAAACACTAATAACTACGACTCATGCTTGACACTTTTTTTCTTAAAGAAACATACCGATTATTTGGTACAAGTAGGATTTCAACCTATGTCGTGTGCTTTGGTGATAATGTTATGTTTATGGTCTCGTCACACACATTAAGAGATAATATTAATGTGTGGTGTCACACATGACATTACATTTTTTTTACTTTGTTACACACGTTCATGACACTAGCCGTAATAGTAATTTAAACATCATTGAAAAGTCGTAAAAGTAAATTCGGCATTAACGTGGTTAGACGTACATAAAAAACTATAAGGTGTAGGATGTTGCGATGTAAGGTCATAAAAGTAATTAAAACAAAACAAGGTGTTAAGATAATAAGGGTTAAAAGTAACGTGTAATATAAAAGTAATTGAAACAAAACATGTCGGATTGTCCAAGTCATTAATTATGAAAGTTAAGTGTCAATTTTTAACTGCTTACCAAATATAAGGGTTGAAAGTATTAGGTGTCAAAAGTGTGAGGTGTTAAATGAAAAACTTAACCATACATGATGCATGATAACATGAAACTAAAGTGGTTAGACATAGATAGAAAAATATAAGTTATCGGATTTTTTTCGTGTAAAACCGCAAAGATAACTTAAACCATATAATGTGTTATGCAATTAACTAGAAAAAAATTAAAGTGTCAAAGCCATCATTTCTCACAAGTTAAGGGTTAATTTGTAACTACTAATAAAAAAAATTGAAAGTATAATGCGTCAAAAGCATGAGTCGTTAAGTGAAAATTTTAACCATTCATGATAACATGAAAGTAATTAAAGTTTAATGTTTTATACGTGTATATAAAATAATCGAAAGACGATTGTGCCATCTTATTTCTTAAAAACATACCTGAAGTTTAAGCAAATCAAACTCTTATCATATTTGTCTTGTGTATTTTAATTGAACACAATGAATTCCCAAAACTAAAACCCTAATACGCCTTTGATGTTTTGTTTCAAAAGTGGATTTTCCATTAAACTTGCACCAAGTTTAATATAAAACTAATTTGGTATATTGGTTTTCACTGATCTCAACTATCACCTTTTATCTTTTATCGGTCCTAACTATTGAATTGGTTCTCAACGGTCCCAACTTTTATCACTTTGGTAACCACTGGTCCGTCGTTAAATTTTTTTTTCCAAATTCAATACCGATGCTTTAAACCTTTTGATCGGAAGGATAATACAAGTCGAATGATGGAAAATTTACCTTGAAACAACACTTCGAACAACAAAATAGTGCTTCAATCGGGTGTTTAAACCTAACGTTGCTTTAATCGGATGTAAAAAATTTATCGTTCAGAGAGCCTTTTCGAGAAAACTTTTACATCAATCGACTCGTATTATCCTTCCGATCAAAAGGCCTAAAACATCGGTCTTAAATTGAAAAAAAACTTAACAGCGTTAAAAAAAATTTAACGACAGACAAGTGGTTACCAAAGTGATAAAAGTTGGGACCGTTAACAGCCAATTCAATAGTTGAGACCGGTAGAAGACACAAGATGATAATTGAAACCAGTGAAAACCAATATACCAACTAATTTTGAGTAGATAACAATAAAAAAATCATGTAATACACATGTACGTATTAGTTGAAAAATTGACATGTATAATAAGAGTCGAATAAGAGCACGACAAAAGCGGTTATAAATATGAAAAAAGGCCACAACCAAAGAATTTGATCAAGTGCGATACATACACAATATGTTTTAAGTCAAATATGAAACACACATTTCTAAATCATATATGACATTAGAAATAATTATACCCGTTCTAAACCCTTCCCGTTACCAGTGGGGCTTTGTCCCAGCGATACCCAATAGCGCTATGATGGAATGACCTACTAGGGTTCGAGTCCTGAGCAAACAGTTTTACCTTATCATTGTCGTTTCGCGTCAAACTAGGTCAGCGGTCCAGGAGGTAGGGGTTTTCTCCAGGGGTGGAAAATTATTTGGTCGAAGTACTGACCCAACACATCCAGCCCAGCTACGTGAAATGGGGTTTCACAATTGCTTCATTTGGATTGTTCTTCGTCCTATTATTTGCGGTTCGAAAAAAAAACAATAAAAGGATATTCAATGAACATTACACCTGTCGATCTTCAATTCGATAAGATGAAGATTTGCAATCGATGGTGGTGAAAATGAGAAAAAGGGGTTTTGTACGACTACAACAAACATCATCATCATCATCATCACCATCATCACACTCACTGTAAATCAAATCAATGCTCCAATTTATTACTGCCATGTCCGTATGAAAAAAGCAACTCAATTTCCCCCATTTGATAATATTATTTTATTCATAATAACAATAATCAATTCAACTAAAATACAAACAAACAAACAAACCCCATTCGACTCGTACGATCACACCTTCCAATTGACTCCACCACCCTTTTTATCATCAGATCTACTCTTCTTCTTCTCAATTCCAGATCTACAATCTCTCTTTTCATCTACAAGTTTTTATCTTAGATCTGCACACCAACTGTTTGTCAAAAGTCCTCACTCAGTTTTTTCATCCCTGCTGTTATGAACTCATAAAGGTTGGTAAATCTTTCAACTTTATTTCTTCTTGTTTTTAATCTTTGTTATGTATGTGGTTATTTAGTTTCATGATTATTGTATAAAACCCTTGAAAATCTTGGAAAAAAAGGGGAAAAATCAAGAATCATTTATGGTGATGGATTTGATTCATTTTGTGAAGTTAAAAAGAAATAATGGTGTTTTGTTGGATCAAAATAGGGTTTTGTTGATATTTTTATGAAAAAGATTTGAATTTTATAGGAATTTTGATACATAATTTGGTGGAGAAATGGAAGAGGTTGCTCCTCCTTTGTATATGTATAATACAATCGGTTCGGGACGATTTTCCGACACGCATCCGATGGCGAAAAAACGCAGCTTGCCGTTTCAAGATACAAGCTCTATGCAACAACAACATCAACAGTATTTTCAGAGGTTAATTCCAAATTTAGATGAGTTTAGAAACAGTTGGAACCCTAAGAATTGGGAATGGGATAGTTCAAGGCTTGTGGCTAAACCTTTGGATATGATGGAGGTATCTAAAGAACAAGAAAAACAACAACAAACACATCATCATCAAGCTTCTATGAATAATACTGTTAATAAGACTGATGCTTTGAACAAGAGCTCGGTTAATCAAGTGGAAGACGATTCACGGCTCTTGTTACAACTCGGTGGTGGTGGTTTGGTTTCGGGCGAGGAGGCGGTCACAAGGCCTAATAAGAGGGTTCGATCTGGATCCCCGGGTAGTGGCGGTGGCGGTGGGACTTATCCAATGTGTCAAGTTGATAACTGCAAGGCGGATCTATCGGCTGCTAAAGATTATCATCGCCGCCATAAGGTTTGTGAGGTTCATAGTAAAGCTGGAAAGGCCTTGGTTGGAAAACAAATGCAAAGATTTTGTCAACAGTGCAGCAGGTTTGCTAATTTACTGTCTTAATCTATAATTAGATTTCTAGTAACTATATTTGGCGTTCGTTGAATAGTTATTTATGATTGTGTGTGTTTCATCTTTACTTGCAAGGGGATGTTTGGATATGTATTTTGTAGTTCTGATATATTGCTTATAAGTGTTTAAGGTTCAAATTTATCCTCTTTTTTGGTAATAATTAATTCCTCAAAACAATAAGATTTTCCAAACATTTAAGCAACAATCATATCAAAACACTATCTACTACCGCTAGATTATGATCATTCATCATTCGGTCTCACAAAATGCATTTTAAACCATGCATAAACTATGCTGTCTTAGATGCATAACTGTTGCATCCTTCTAGTTTTTAGGGGTAGTTTGTGTACATGTTAATGAATTGATAGATGCACCTTTATTTTTTTTACTAATTTTATTTACAATATATATTTTAGGTTTCACCCTCTTTCTGAGTTTGATGAGGGAAAACGAAGCTGCAGACGTAGGCTTGCTGGCCACAACAGGCGAAGAAGAAAAACTCAACCAGAAGATACTGCTTCACACTTATTAGTCCCTGGAAATGACAATAAAAATAGTAATGGAGATATGGATATTGTTAATTTGCTAACTGTTTTAGCTCGCGCTCAAGGTATTATTACTAAAATTTCTCTGCCCATTCCTTGATCTATCTCGTGTATTTCAAATTTCATTACGTAATGTTTATGGTTCTTCAAATTTTAGGAAACACCGAAGACATGACCAGGAGCTCTTCACCATTACCAAACAAAGACCAACTCATGCAAATTATTAACAAAATAAACTCTTTGCCTATCCCCCCAGTTCCCGGAAACTTAACTAATGCTGACAAAGATAAACAATCTTTCGAGAGTCAAAAAGTCAACAGAAAAACTGGTTCATCAACCATGGACTTCCTTGGTGTTCTTTCTGGCACTGAATCATTATCCCAAAAAAGAAACCACGGGCTCGACGCTGATAAACCTAAATCTGGTTACCCTGACGAATCCATGGTTCTGCAACCGGTGGCCGAGGTTCTTTCTGGTGGAGAAAGAAGTAGTACTAGTTTTCAGTCTCGTGGTGAAGATTCCGATTGTCAAGTTCTTGACACACCGGTTAATTTACAGTTACAGCTGTTTAGTTCTTCGCCTGAAAATGATAGCCCGCCAAAACTGGCATCAAGCAGGAAATATTTTTCATCTGACAGTAGTAATCCAACTGAAGAACACTCACCATCGTCTTCGCCACCCGTCGTGCGGAGGTTTTTCCCACCAAAATCTTCAAGAGAAAGATCTAAACCTGAGAGTTTGTCAACTAGTGGTGAGGTTACTGTAAATGTTAAAGCTAGCGGTGGTGGTCATGGTGGCGGCACCACCATGTCTCTTGAGCTTTTTGGTGGGCCGAATGGCGGCACTGATAACATTTCTATCCAGAGTTCACCTTATCGAGCGGGATACACATCTTCATCGTCTGATCAGTCACCTTCCAGTTTGAATTCTGATCCTCAGGTTGTTACTCATATGATATTCTTAGAAGGGTTGTTTTGGTTGCCATTTTTTGTGTGTATAATGTGATTTCAATGTTTCTAAATTATTTTAGGATCGCACTGGACGGATAATGTTTAAACTGTTCGACAAGGATCCAAGTCATTTGCCTGGTTCACTGCGTACACAGGTGATTTATTATTTGTTTGTGGCAAAATTGAAATTATTTATTTATTTATTTGGTTTTTGTAAATCACCTGTCACTCATACTTGCTTATTTGCAAATTTAAGCAGTGTAAACACATCCAAACACTTTTCTACGTCCCATTTTATTACACTTGATTATCTGGTTAAGTAACATGGTTTTGATTTCTTGATTATCAGGTTTGTAATTGGCTTTCTCAGAGTCCAATTGAGATGGAAGGATACATAAGACCGGGTTGTGTGGTTCTTTCGATTTATTTATCCATGCCATCGTCTTCTTGGGATCAAGTGAGTAAACTATTTAAGCAATAATCTTTCTCTTTGTAACTCCCTTACTGAGTTATTACATTGCTTTTTTGGTTGCAGCTAGAAGCAGACTTTCTTCAGTATGTCAAATCTCTTTTGCGAGATTCTGACACCGATTTCTGGGGAACCGGAAGGTTCTTAGCACATACTGAGAAGCAAATAGCATCGCATAAAGATGGTTAGTCGTTTTTTTGGCTTATATAATATTTAAAGTATTATGTTATCGTATGGCAACTCTGGTCTTGCAAATACAAGAAATTTTAATATTGCTCTTAGCAGAGTTTTATTTTAAAGATGGAAGGTTCTTAGCCACATTGGACGGGTCCTCAAAAAAAATTTTAGTGGGCGAAGAGGCGCGGGCTGGGATCGTTTACCCGTTAACATCTTTTTGTCATTTTTTGAATTTCATAAATAAATAATATATACAATACGATTACAAAAACTCAAAAACTATATCATAGATTTAGCAATACGTTTTTCAACATTACTTGTTTCGTCATTTGTGAATTGTTACAGGTAGTTAATATATTCAGTATGATTTTTATAAACAACTCACCATTTTTTATAGATTAAAATGAGTATATGTTTTCTGTAACAAAATAGGATAATGTAATTTGTAAGTATCAGAACATCAGTTGCAACTTGTGACACATTTGTCGTATGTTACATCGTATCAGGGAAAGTCTATTTGTTTAAATCTTTGAAAGCATGGAGTTCTCCACAATTACTATCCATCTCTCCTTTGGCTGTTGTGTCTGGAAAGGAGACTTCTCTTATCCTTAGAGGGCGAAATCTAAGGACACCTGGCACCAAGTGCGTATTTCTTTCCCTTATATACTATACATCTTTGGTTCATACAGGTATTGAATATTAAATATTTATGTTATGTTATTATTGCAGAGTCTATTGCACTCATGCAGATGGATGTACATTGGAGGAACTAACAAAATCAGCCAATCAAGAATCTACATATGAGGAAATAAGCACTTGCAACTTCAAAGTTTGCGCACCTAGTACGCTTGGTCGATGTTTTATCGAGGTATATTACTTAGTTTAGAGGTGGCATTTTCAATCTATTTAACTAAGAATGGATCAATTGGTGCTATTTTAAACTCAAACTGGCCAAATAAAAATTGGCAAAAAGGGAACGAGTCAAAGGGTTTAAAAGTTCCTAAGCTGCTTCAATTTCAAGATTATTATAGTCATAAATCCGTCTTGTAACCATCTTTAATGTATTATACTTGATACTTTTTGGTATAATTGTGCAAAATAACAACATACTTTTACATTTTTATTAGTAATAACTAAAAATAGCAATATATTTTGAATATGTTCAGGAATAGCAACATACTGTCATTTTTTACCCACTATTGCAAGCATGTGGTAAATTGTATTATGGTTATAGGAAAAAGAACCGAGAGTATGTTGCTATAGTTTGTAAAAAAAATGAAAGCTTTGTTACCAACTTTTGGAATTTTAAACTCTGTCTACAAAAGTTTGTAGAAGCTTGAAAGCGTCTTGCTAATTTTTTTCTAAACAATGTACTAAAATTTCAGTCTTGCTGTCTTTTTGAATCTTAGATTTTCACAAGATTGATTTTTGGATTGTATGAACAGATTGAGAACGGTTTAAGAGGAACCAGTTTCCCTATAATTATAGCCGATGCCATTCTTTGCCAAGAATTGAGGCTTCTCGAGGCGGAATTTATGAACGGTCAAACAAAGTCAATGAAAGAATGCTTGCACTTCTTGAACGAGCTTGGTTGGCTATTCCAGAAAAAAGAAGGAAGTTCCCATTATAGCCTCACCCGTTTCAAATTCCTGCTTGTATTCTCCGTAGAAAGAGATTTTGTTGCTTTGGTGAAAACTCTTTTGGGAATTTTGCTTCATAAAAGCTCAGGTATTACAGACGAGTCTTCATCAATGGAGATGCTATCTGGGATTAACCTTTTAAATAGGGCAGTTAAAAGAAGGTGCAAGAATATGGTCGATATGCTCATACATTACTCGATGCTTGATTCACACGCTACTTCTAGAAAGTATGTTTTCCCGCCAAACCTAGCTGGACCTGGCGGCATCACACCGTTGCATTTAGCGGCTTGCACGTCTGATTCAGATGATTTGGTTGATGCTTTGACAAGTGACCCGCAAGAGGTATACCAATGTTTGCTATTTTTAGTATTTGATAAAAAATGTCATTGTTTTAAAAAGATTTCATTATTTTTAAAAAAATCTTGTCTTTTTAGAAGGCACATTTAAAAAAATTCTTTTATATTGTATGTGAGGTAAGATTAAAGTGGCGATTTTGACCCATTTATATACAAATGGATTAATTTGGTTATGATTTAACTCTTTCAAGTGTCAAATAAATAAAACAAAATTAAATAGTTACATCTGGGGTTATGTTAAAGTGGCAAATGTATAAGTATAAGATTGAAAAAAAAGAAAACAGGTCAAACAAGTTGAAAGTCTCTTAATGTGTTAACTAAAATGTATAAAACCTTTTAAATCATTTCATTGAAGATATCAATATAATTTTAGATAATTTGTTTATTTTTTGAAAATCTGGACCAATTTATCTGGGTCAACCCAACCCGACCCACACCAAAATTACTCATCTTGTCTTGTTACCCAACCAGTCTGACCCATACTTTTTGCCACCTCTACTCTATATAGTTCACTACTGATGCTTGTTTATCTTTTTGGCCCATGCAGATCGGTCTGCTGAGCTGGAACTCTTCGTTAGATGCAAACGGGCTGTCTCCATTTGCATACGCGTCAATGAGGAATAACAACTCATACAACACACTTGTAGCCGGTAAGCTTGCAGACAGAATAGCCAATCAAATCTCAGTACGGATACCAAACGAGATAGAACTCCAAACACGAACCCACAACCACCAAGAGCTCAGTTTCAGAATAAGAGATCACACGGATCCAAAAACATGTTCAAAATGCGCACATGTGGCTGCACATTTCCCCATGCGGGTCCCGGGTTCCCAAGGGTTACTTCATCGCCCTTACATACACTCAATGCTTGCAATAGCCGCTGTGTGTGTATGCGTGTGTCTTTTCCTTCGTGGGGCCCCTGATATCGGTCTGGTTGCACCTTTTAAGTGGGAGAATTTGAACTTTGGTTCAATGTAGAGGAAGTAACTTTTATACATTTGCACCAAAAACAATAAGCAGGTTTACTTTTAGGTCATAATTTAACTTTCGGGAAGGCGAATAAGCAAACACGGGCTCATTAACTGGTTTAACATTCGTTTCCATGAGAGACAGTTTCTTTCCCAGCTGCTGTTAAAAACCTAAGGCGGCAGGTGGGCGGTGGTGGTTTTCGTCTTGTTGATGTTACTGACCGTGGCTGACTTGTTACTGGTAGTGGTTTTTTACTTATATTTTATATATGAAAGTTTATATATAGTAGATAGTATGTTTTATTTTTGTATATTGTTTTGGTATATGGAAGGATGGTATTTGTAACACTTGTTTTTTTTTCTTCTTAATGAACTAGTTTTTATTGTTTTGGAAGTTAGTTGACCAAAAGATGAAAGGTCAATGAAAAATGTCTGTTGACTGTTGACCAACTCAGAAAGTCAATATCTTTAGTAAACTCATAATTGACTGTTGATTAAGAGTAAAAGAATAATTAGCTTGTATCTTCATAAATGTTAACTTTGCAATGTTGTATCTTTATAAATGTTATGGCTTTTATACATCTTGTATGAGTTTGACCATGTTGACTTTTTTAACAGTTAAGTTTCATGGGTGTAAGCATTGTTTACAGAAATCACAAACCGTCTATATAGTATATATGTGGTTCGGTTGGGTTCATTCGAACCACTTAATTCGAACTACCCTACTTGAACCGCACCATGTGTCTGTGTGGTTGGATCTAAACTGGATTTTTAAATTCTCATTCTGTATCCTTCTAAAGTTTTCTTTACTATATGTTTGCTATTTAATTTGATAAAGTGTAAAGTTATGAAAACACTATGTGTATCCTTCAACTTTTGTTATGAGCAGTTGAGCACAAAGAAACAAAAATTGGCCGGCTTGATGAGTCTTTTATATTTTGCCACCAATTTAAGAATGATCACATCATCAAAAAGTGACAAACACAACTATACATAATTTATGTCATCATTCATTGTCCTTCTACTTGTTATGTACCCCCATTGTTGTTCTTTAAAGCAAGCCCACCTTCTTTCACTTCATACATGGCAGAAACGACACCGTACGAGGTTGATGACTGCAGAGGGGTGCTCAAGGTTTACAGTGATGGCTCTATATGGCGATCCACTGAACCGAGCTTTCGAGTTCCTGTACTCGATGATGGCTCGGTTCTATGGAAAGATGTCATGTTTGACCAATGCAATAACCTTTACCTTCGGATGTATAAACCGGCAGTAGTTGTGGCTAAAAAGCTACCGGTTTTTTACTACATCCATGGAGGTGGATTTTGCATTGGTTCAAGAACATGGCCTAATTGTCAAAACTATTGTTTTAAGCTCGCTCTGGCTCTCCAAGCCGTGATTGTGGCTCCTGACTATCGGTTAGCCCCTGAAAACAAGCTCACGTTGGCAGTGGAGGATGGGTTCGCCTCCGTGAAATGGCTCCAAGCTCAAGCTGTGGCGCCTGAACCGGATCCGTGGCTTGTTGACTCGGCTGACTTCAACCGTGTCTTTGTGTCTGGTGACTCGGCTGGTGGGAACATTGCTCATAATGTGGCGGTTCGGTTAAGGGCTGACTCAAAGAGCTTGGCACCGGTTCGGGTTAGGGGCTATGTTCTATTGGCGCCTTTCTTTGGTGGGACCAAGCTGACCGAGTTTGAGGCCCTTGGACCCAAGGACGCTTTTTTGAACTGGGAACTTATTGATAGGTTTGTGTCATATTTCATCTTTTTCTTTGTTTAAATTTTTTAATATGATCAACAACAATAACTAAACTTATTTTAATTAAGTGTTTTATACAACCAAAGTGTTACTCCAATCCTACCTATAGCTTTGCAACGAATGAGATTTACCGTGTACATTTTTTTAAAATGTCTTACACAACTAGAGTATTTACATTACTCTGTGTAAAACTACGATAAAAGAACAGTTTTATACACCTTTATTAATCTAGTGTCAACAAACCCTCCTTTCTAGTTGTAGGCATGTTTTGCTTGGGGTGCAAACGAGGCTATCCAAGCTCGAGCTCGCTTATGACCATATCGACTTCTTTTAATTTATCAGAGCTTGAGTTTGGCTCATTTAAACTTGTTTAAGCCTCTAGCTTTGCACTTTTGCTCTATGATGTATGCATTGTTAACTTTAACACTTGAAATGTTGGTTAGGTTTTGGAGGTTATCGATCCCGAAAGGGGATACCATGGACCACCCTCTAGTTAACCCGTTTGGACCGGCTAGCGTGGATCTTGAACCGGCGGAGTTGGACCCAATCTTGGTGGTTTGTGGTGGTAGTGATTTATTGAAAGATAGAGCCAAGGAGTATGCAAAGAGACTGAAAAATTGGGGAAAAGATGTCAAGTATGTTGAATTTGACGGTCAACAACATGGGTTTTTCACAATTAATCCAAATTCAGAACCAGCCATTCAATTGATGCAAATAATCAAAGATTTCATCACCAAATATTCTACATGATTATGATTTTCTGTTTAAAACGTGTCGTATAACAAAAATAAATGTTCATGAGCTTGTGCGTGAAAATCAAAACTTGGTAATATGTTAAGAGAAAGTTTTATGAAAGTGATCATCTTTCTTGTGCTATAAGTGTTGGATCAAATTAACATTTCATGATCTAATTTATGTTCATGTATTATCAGTAATGTCCTTAAACGTTATACATTTGATTATTTTTTTAGGTTTGATACTTTGATATAGATTTAAGTTATTGTTCATAAAAATAGATCATGTCAAAAAATTACAATATGATGGAAGGTAAATAGAGCTGGTTCGTAAACATGATAGGTAACTTGTAAGTGTATAGGTAAAAAAAATTGATAATGTAAAGGTTGTAATCATTTTGATGATCTAGTGATGTAGATAGATTGCATGGCCACCACTTAGCATTGATTATGGCATAATAAGTGACATTCACATTGTGGCATCAAACCAATAAGTGAAATTTTTAGTTCAATGAACCTTTCACATTAAAATTTAACAAATAACAATTGGTCTTATCAAAACAAGTGGAATTATTGTGAGTTCAATGAACCTTTCACATTTAATTTTAACAATTGGTGTAACTTGTAACTAATGTCAACAAAGGTAGGTTGGGTTCAGGGTTGGATAAATGTTGAATTAAAACCTTTTTTTTCCTTTTAACATATTGCGTAAAATGTGAATAAATATTTTTATAATATAACAACTAGATTAGTACCCGTGTACTACACAGATTTTAGTTTTATAGGTTTTAACTCAATTTATATATCAAATTTATTTTTAACATATCTTTTATTAAATCGATTTGCATATTTACAAATATATTCATATAAAAAGTCATATGTTACAATAAAGGATATGATTTATAATAGTTGGTAAATTTTTATTGGAACATATCGGGTTAGGAGATAGTTCATGATAATTGTTAATTTTTTTATTTGAACAGATCGAGTTATGCAATAATTAATGATAATTGGTAAAACTTTAATTTGAACATATCGGGTTAGGATAAATCATAATAATTGATAAGTTTTTTATTTGAACATATCAGGTTAGAAGATAATTCATGATACTTGGTACATATCGGGTTAAGATATAGATCATGATAATTGATAAATTTTTTATTTGAACATATCGGGTTAGGAGATAATTGATGAAAATTTGTGAATTTTTAATTTAAACATATCGGGTTATTTCGAATATGGAGCATACTATGACCCATCTAAAAATTCTCCATCAAATTAATTAAGAGCATGACACCTAAGCAAAATCCTATGTGGAATAGTTAAAATGATGACATGTGGATGTGTTACTCAATTATTAGAATAGGTAGATTGAATAATTTCTTGACATGTCATATTTTTAATTAAGTAACTTAAGATTTTGATTAGGTGTCATTCTATAAAATTTAATGTGGACGTGACATGTAAGGATAAAAATAAACCGAACGAACACCGATGAGTCTTGTCTGTGTTTGTTTGTTAGCAAACTAGATTAGTACCCGTGTACTACACGGATTTTAGTTTTATATGTTTTAAATAAATTTAGATATCAAATTTATTTTTAACATATCCCTTATTAAATTGTTTTGGATATTTACAAATATATTCATATCAAAAATCATATGTTAAAATAAAGGATATGATTTATAATAATTGATAAATTTTTATTTGAACATATCGGATTAGGAGATAATTCATGATAATTGTTAATTTTTTTATTCGAACATATCGAGTTAAGAGATAATTAAAATTTAATTTGAACATATCGGGTTAAGATAGATCATAATAATATTTTAACATATCGGGTTAGGAGATAATTCATAATAATTGGTAAATTTTTAATTTGAACATATCGGGTTAAGATATGGATCATGATAATTGGTAAATTTTGTATTTGAACATATCGGGTTAAGAGAAATTTATGATAATTTGTGAATTTTTTATTTAAATATATCGGGTTATTTCGAATATGGAGCATTACATGACCCGTCTAAAAATTCTCCATCAAATTAATTAGAACATGACACCTAAGCAAAATCCTAGGTGGAGTAGTTAAAATGGTGACATGTGGATGAGTTACTTAATTATTAAAATAGGTAGATTAATATGTTCATGAACTGTTTACGAACGCTTACCGAATGAGATTTATTGTACGTGTCTGATCATTAAGAAAATGAGCGTGTTCATCTATTGTTCACGAACACTTACCAAACATGAATAAACACAAAAAAAAAAATTCTTGAACACAAACAAACAAGCATATATTAGTTTTAAAATAAGGGGCATTTACATATATCCCCTTCTTAAGATCATTTATTACGTATTTACCCACTCCTTAAATTCAATTACATATTCCCCTTCCTAAACCATATATATTACATATTTACCCAATTTCTTTAAAATAGCCTTTTGATTTACTATTTTACCCTTAATGATCTTCATAAATATATTTTTATATTTTCTTATGGTTTGTGTAAAAGAATGGGTAAATGAGTAATTTATTATGTTAAAGGGGATATATGTAATTAAACTTTAGGCTTGGGTAAATATGTAATTGATGGACTTAGGAAGGGGAAATATGTAAAAAAACCTTAAAATAAAACCTATGTATTTTTTAATCGAAAAGATAAAAAGAACTCATCAAAAAATAAGTAGTTAACATAATTATCAGAAACATATTATTAATACAAAAATTTAGAGGTTTGCCAAAACTTAACAAAACTGAAATTTAAATGGTCAAATGTGAGATGTTGATAGACACTTATAAGTAGAGTTTCAAATTTTAAAAAATGAAACGAATAAAAATAACATATAAAAATCTTTAAATGAACATAGGATGAACATAAATGCATACTTTACCAAGCATTTACGAACATAAATGAACGAATGTCCATGTGTTCATGTCCATTTGTTTAGCTTAATAAATGAAACTTCTAAGAGTTCATGAATTGTTTTGTTGAAAGTTTGGTTCGTTACAGCCCTAGTGACATGCTCCAAATCATTTGAAATTTTTAACATATCCTAATCTATTATAATCCGTTCTATAAATAGATCTGAAATCTCATACGTTATGAAAATATTTTCTAATTTTCATCTGATTTTTATAATTACATTAACTACCTTGTGGATAGAATATCATTTGAAAATTTTTAACATATCATAATCTAAGATTTGATTTATCTCTTTTTTAAGGGCATAATTCTAAAATAACAGCAAAAAACTCCAAGTCAAAAAAAGCAAGGAGACAGCACAACAGCAGAGGAAAATTACAAACACCTACCTGAAGACCAAGATATTGGAAGGGAAGTGAAAACACCTTGTAATTAACCATGGCAGCAAGATTTTTCGTATCTTCATCCGCATTTATCCCCATTAAATTGGATTTCCTTGGATTGATTTTTAAGCCAGAAACAAGGTAGAAACATGAGTTAAAATTGTTAATTAATCCATTATATAAAGAGTTAATTTCACAAATAACGGTGGTTCGTTGAATCGGGGTGGATGGTAAGGTTAAAGGGTTTCGAGTAGTGAAGGCATTAATACGAGGTTGTCGATGGTGGTAGACGATGGGCTGTTGATTAGTTTTCCAACGATGATGATAGGGTGGTGAGGTTGGGTAGAGTTTTATTTTCGAGTTAGTAAATATCCACATAAAAGGTCTTTAGAGAATAATACTCCAAATAGTCTGTCATCTAATTAAGTTACTTACTTTTGTCAAAAAGCTTGTGAAATAAAATATGATGGTGCTAACTGATGACTTATGAATAGGATTGGTGGTGCTAACTGATTACTTATGAATATGGTTGGTGGTACTAACTAGTGGTTCGTGAAAAAAAATGATAAGAAAATGAGTATTTTGTTTTTCTTTTTTTATATTATAATAATTTATGTAAGTTACAAAAGAGGTTTATCAAGAATCATAAATTTCATATAAAGCCCTTCTAATGTGAAGATATTAAAATACACTTGAAGTTAACAGAAAAACTACCATTTGTTAGTGTTAATACTCAAACTTGTTACAAATTAAAAGACCAATATCCAATCTTGTAACAAAAAAACCTTAGTACCCAAATTTGTTACTTTTGGGTAAACCACAAGCATCATTTGTGTAATTACCTCATAACAAAATGAGTAAAAACTTGTGATTTACCAACTAGATTTATGTTGTCTCTTACGCGTTGCACGTGAGGTATTATGCCGGCTCAGGACATACACAAGTAGTTACCTTTTAGCGTTAAAAAATATTAGTTGCAGTCGGATACAATTTTAATCGATTATTGGCTTTTTTGACCATACATACAAATATACTGGCTATGCTAACGACTTACCGGCTATACAACAAAATATATTGCATTCTAGTTACACAAAAATTTGTTTTACCAATTTTAGTTCTAATAAAAAAAGTAAAACAATTTAAATAAATAATTTTATGTATTATAAAGATATTTCAAAACTTTAAATGTCTATGATTAATAAATTATAAACCTTTTTATTATTTTCTTTATAATTTTTATAACTATTAAAGTATATAGTTGTGTGTACTTATAAATTTTATAACCTGTTGAAATTAATTGAAATTTTCTGTTTTAAAAACAATTAGATATGAGACCAGGTCACGCGTTGCAGCAGCCGAGTCACGTGGTCAGGTCTTACGTGTGTGATTTGCTCACATGCGTTGATAAAAAAAGTTCTTATGTGGCATAAAGTCGTAATTTGTCACATATTAAATTGCGACAGAATATGAAAAGTTAGATGTCAATAGGATAACCCAGTCAAATTCGGAATGTTGGTCTCGTACTATAAGTCAAAGTAGAGTAAAAGACCAAACCCGAAAAATCTTCAGAGGTTAAAATGACAATTAGTAAAAATCAGAGGTTAAAACCGTAAATATATATAAAAAAATGATAACACGTGGCAACACGTAGTTTGTCCACGTGTCGCACAAACATCACCGTCTTTCCTAAATAGGAAGTTATATAATATAATTAATGAAACGGACTTTGTAATACGGAGTAGTATTTAAATGAATTAATACAAAACTAGGTTAACACCCGTGGGTACCCACGGAGTTAAACGTTAAAAAATATGTACACTGTGGTTAAGAGTTAAACCAAGTAAGTGTGTCAATGACCACATTTCCAATTAGACAATTTACTATAACGTCTGGTAAAATGTAAGCCTATGTTCATAACAAAGTTGAGATGATATACATACCTTATATGTTCAATAAGTTGGCTAGAGCATGCCAATAGTATCAGCTGCTATGCGGCATATCTTAGTTCGAAACACATGGGACATATCTTAATTATAGTTAAGATAGTTTTCTAATAATTATCATTCCTAAGTATTTGGATTTTAATTGAACAATGCTAGCATTTATAAAAGTACTTTAGGGGGATAAAAGTGTGTGTACCCCCCCCCCCCCCCCCAACCCAACTGAACCAGTATAGGCACCATGAAAGTGAGTCCTAATTGAAATGAAGAACATACATTGGAAATTGGAAGATTACAAACATGTAAAAAGAAAATCCAAGCAACAAAAGTTTTACATCACGAAACACCAGAAAGTCAACAACATATGTCAATTTGTGTTCCTCAACTTATGACTTGATGAATTAGCACATCAACTAATCTCACATACACGACATGAAGGACAGTCCAAGAGCTCCAGTGAAATAAATCTGCAATCAAGATTTTAATTATCAAGAGCAAGATATAAGCAATCAATATGGCCTGATATTAGTCACAACAAAATGAATGTTAGTGAGGTATTAGAAAATGATTTAAGTTATGCATTTAACAAATATATAGATAGTTTATGTGATACATTTGGAAATGATATTCCTTAAAAGATGGTAGTATAAGCGCTAAAGTTGCTAATGAATTCACCATCAGATGTTTAATCGTAAAAAAACGTTAAGTAGTTAAGTATTATATTGTCATGAAATATGATTCCATAAATATATGAAAACTTGTCAGTTTGCTATAAAAAATAAAACATCCGAGGGAATATTTAAAATACAAAAGTTTTGAAATTTGAATTCTAAATTAAAGAGTTTTATTAGTAGTATTCTTAATAATGGTATGTCTGATAATGAATTTTTGATAATAAATAGTTATACGGAATTATTGGATATGCAATTAATGACTTTTAAAATGTAAACGCCGGAGATTATAAAACAAATCAAGTTTTGAAATTTTAAGTTGACGTGATACATGATGCCATAAATAAAAGGCAATTAGCTGTAAATATCCTTATTCTTAATTAAAACAGTTAAAGTTTATATATTTTTTAAAATCTTAAATAAATATAATCTCGTGCTTGAAAACTGTTTATATGAAACGAAAATGATGAATGATCATATGGAGAGATAATGATTTGTGCACCTTTGTTTCTAGAAGGTCATGATTATTCATGGTAATGTTTGTTTGAAGAATATTATCAAAAGGTTTAATTCATTCTGCACTTATCTCATTAGTAGCAAAATTCACTTCTTCATCAACCTGGAAAATAAATAAAAAATTTAAAAGGATGTCATGTAATAAACATAAAAAATAGAATCAAGAATAGATGGATCTAAGATCATAGAAGAAATTGAACATCATTTAATATAAAGCACTCATTTCGACCCATGTTGCTTATGCACTTGAACTCTAGGAGTGTTAATACCTTTAAATCCCCAAATTCCAGTTTTTTCAATCTTTAAAGACCTCTCATTTGCAGGAACCGCATTAACGCCACTTTGTTCCCACAGACATAACAGTAAACAACTTGACCTTGCAAAGTACTCATTTCCATGTTATAGTTGTCACATACACACATAGCAATGCATTAAACTAAGAAAACAAAGCTAAATTCTTGAAATCCAGACTTCAATATTTCACCTCAGATATGATCATTTGCCATAAAAATTACAGAAGTAAAACAATCCTGAGATGATAAAAAAAATCGTTCAAATAGACACAACCCAAATAGACCCAATCAAAAGAAAATTGTTAGAAATAACCACCTCACTAACAAAGTTTCAGAAATTCTTTACCTGAAATCTGAGTTAGAAGAAGCAAGAGGCAAAGATATATTCTTTATCTGAAACTGCTTACCTGTCGTATGTTTGTAGACAATGCTACTACGTGCACCAGCAAAAAAAAATAACATGTCCGTGATGCATAAAAAACAGTCATGTTAAAGAAAAAAAATATACTAACAGATTGCAAAGTAAATCAAATAATAAGTTAAACAAAGTGAGTTACTTTAAATATTCTCAAAATCAAGCATTAAACAGTTGAGAAATCACAATGACAATCACAATTGTTTTACCAAGTTAAATAAAATAAATGTACTAACACATTGCAAAGTTTATCAAAATTGTTTCTTGAGAAAAACCAGTTGTTGTCCTTATCATCATTGCAAAATCAACAACAAAAGTATAAAACCAATTCATCTGAATTAAAATTGACAAGCTTTTTTACTTGATTGCATATACCTCTATGACGTCTTTGTATTCTTGAAATCCCCATGGATTGTTTTAGTGTTTCCCAGCTTTGGTCTCCATCTAAACATTCAATTATTCCTGTTTTTCAAGAAGAAACAACAAAATCAACAACATAAAAATGATAATATTTACCTCAACCTATATAACATTCAATTATCGCTGCCGATTTTTTACATACCTTTTTAGCATTAGAAAGCATGAATAAACCTAACAATATATATAAAATTTACCTCAAGAAAACCAGAAAAAATAATCATATTCCTAGTAGTTCTTCTTCATCTAAAAAATCTTCTTTTTCATTCTAGAAAGAAGAGTAGCTTCTTCTTTAGATATATACTACAGCCTCTTAATAAGCCTTAAAACATACCAAAAGCTTGAATTAGAGAAACGAAAGAAGAGTATGATGAATATAAGGTGAGATATATTGGTGAATATTAACATTTGGAACATACAAAATCAACGCCATCGTCTACTAAAAAATCTAAATTAAACTAAAATTAATATATGAAAACAAAAAGCAAATATACATACCTTCAATCGACGTTGTTTGCAGCATCCGTCGTCACTCGATATCAAGATGGATTGAAGCTGGTGTTCATCGACGGCTGATGAAGACATGAAGGAGGCGATGCTACCTGAGTCGGGATCGATTGAGCCTTGGAATCAAAATCAAAACCATTAACAGATTAAGAAAACGTTACCTTGATCAACACTTGAAGATCAACGGAGACTTGGATTGATGCAACATGTAAACAACAGATAGAAATCGAGAAGACTTGTTAGAGAAGATGACGATGATGATGATGTTGATGGAGGCGGAGTAAGAATAGATCCAGAGAGAATGGTTTCGATTTAGGGTTTTGAGAAGTGAAAAGGGAAGTATGAACTGTGTAAACATTATATTGGATCCATATTAAAGTCGGGTTAAATGAAAAGGATCTCGGGTAATAAGGTGGATCCGCGACCCGGCTGAGAGTGAATGTGGTGATGACATGTGGTGCAATGTGGGAGAATGGGTTAGTGATTTATTAGAAGAGGAGATGTCAAACCTGTTTATAAAAAAACTAACATAATGCCCGCGCGTTGCGACAGGGCCAATAAATATTGCAATTTAACATTATGTCTCGTGTACGGTGCGGTTAAAGTATCATGATTTAACATTTCACCACGTGTACATTTAGGCAAGGTTATTAAACGAAACGAGCCTTGTTTACGAAGCAGAGCGAGCTCGTGTTACTTGCTTCTGGCGAAGCTTCTAGCACTAGATAATAGGCATGGAAGAAGTCTCGCTGCTCGGAAAACCCCCAGTGCTGACCACACCGAGAGACACGAAAGCACAGACAACCCTATTTTTCATAGCATGTATTCCCATCCGTGTTGCAACTGATTGGGTAAGCTATGTGTCCGGTCCATAGAGAACTGTCTTCGGTCTCTCAAACTGTAAGTTTGAGCATATATGGCCGGTTAATAAATGATAATTACATAGAACCCTAATAAGGACGTTATAATAGTTAATAAATGCTAATTGCATGAAGTTTTAATGAATATATAAATGTTTAAAAAAAGTTTACATGGCAGGCTAACGTATTTTAGCATCAACTCACATAGTCACATGCATTTCATATTTTACTATTTTATAGTTAAATGAAATAGAGACGTATTTAGTGACGCCGATGAAACCATCTTGTCTTCTTGGTGTGCAATAAGAGACGTATTATTGTATTGTAGAGAGAGAATAGTGAGAAAGATATTTAATGGATTTTAGGTAAACAAAAGATAATATACAAAAGCATGGTAGGTAAAAAGCACGTGGCAAAGAAAAACATGTAAGTAAGCATGTGACTTACTTTGGAAGTTCCTTACGCATAGAAAGATTGTACATTGCTATTGCCACCAATTTGAAATGTAACAATACATATAATACGGTGACCAGATGATTCGAACCTAAGTCATGTCATTCCAACAAGCTCACTCTTCCCGGCTAGTTCATATGATATCTTTAAACATCAAACATAGTTGGCTATATGCGGAAAACAACCAAATCCCCAAATCCTATAAACCCGAATTCACAGTTCCCGAAATTAGTCGAGTATTTATTTCTGGAATCTAATTCAACTATAGGGCTTTTGTTACATGCATCATAAAGAGCATTGTATGATATGCTGATTACTTTCAATTTCAATGTGATTTACTGTGATTTTTGGTTCAATTAACTTCGTGTTCATGATTGAAATAGTTAAAGGGATGATTTGGTTCAATTACTTTTGGTTTAGACACTTGAATTTGACAATATATGATACAATTACTTTAAAATATTACACGTTTGGTCCCTAGAGTTTAGTTTGTTGTTATCTTATATTTTAAAGGTTTAAGATAAGTTTTCAAAATGACACACTTAACCCTTTAAGTTAGATTTGTTGAATAACTTACAACTTAATACTTAGAATGATTTATTTAAATTAATTTATAAAATGTTATTAGCTATATAAAATTTGTTTTATGAAATTAATTTAACTATAACTTTTATCGTCTCTTGCACATTGCGCGAGATGTGTTATGGTGACCCTTAACATACAAAAAATGATCTTTTAGCATTACAAAAAATTAGTTGCAACGGAAATATATTTATCGATTATTAGCTAGTTTTGGACATATATGCGAAATATATGGGCTATGCTAGCGAATTATCGGTTACATCTAAAATATATTGCATTCTAGTTATAAAAATTGGTGTATTAGGCTTTGTTGGCTAAAATGCAAAACCATAAAACTCGCCTAGTAAAGAGGTTAAAACATAAAAAGGTTGTCAAAACGGAAAACTCATAAAAAACACTATTTATGATGTTTTTGTGGCCAAAATGCAAAACCAACAAAACAATTGGTGGTCAAAACACAAAACCATAAAAAACACTTTGGTGGCAAAAATGCAAAACATGATAAAATAATTGTGGTTAAAATGTAAAACCACCGTTCATGAGATTTATAAATTAATAATATATAATATAATTTCTTTTATAACTTTACGAATTTTAATAAATAAACTTCATAAAATTGTTACATTGTGATTAGATATGACTTAAATAACAAATTAGGGAAACGAACAATATTTGATCTACTCCACAAAGTGACATTCTAACTTACCACTACAATTACGCTAGCTTTGATGATCTGCTTGAGAGAAGGAAAACCGAAAATGTGTTAACCTTTAGCTTCTAAAAATCATAAACTCACATAATTGCATCTAAGATACTCGCCTAATTGTATAAATATTAGGCTATGAAGACATAATTGATCATGTCAAAATGGTTACTACGATTTGCAATTAGACGTTTGTAATATACCTAAGACAATGGTAATCACTCAATGTATATGATGTGCATATGGCCATATGTTATGTTGGTAACCTAAAACACTAGTGTAAATGTAGTCAACTATTACAATGCATGTAAGTGTAGCCGGAGTGGGTGTGGGGTGGGTGCGGCCCCGATGTGGCCCCGCACGGGAACACCGCCCCACCCCCTATCGGGGCCGAAATTTGGGGTCCATTTTGGGGTGTCTTCCACGAAGATTTATACGTTGAAAATGGTGGGGCCAGGGATGCAGATGGAGATTAGCGAAGGAAAACAAGGTGGTGGCCGGATTTTGCTGAAAGTTGGCCGGATTTTGCTGAAAGTTGGCTGGATTTTGCTGAGATTTTACCAGATGTAGAGAAGATGAAGACATGGGTAGTGGGTTTATGAAGAAGAAGGGTCTTTTGGTTGAAGAAGAAGAAGAGTTTGCTACAATTTCAAAGAAAAAGAAGAAGGGTTGGGTTTGATGATGAAGATATGAAAGGATTTGGAATTGGAATTGGTTTTGTGTTTTATTAAAAGTTTTAAATAATTGAGAAATAAAAAATAAAAAATGACGTGGGGTGGTGTGGGGTGGATACCGGGTAATTTGGGGTGAATGTGGGGTGAATGTGGGGTGGAGTAAAAAGTGTGGGGTGGTGTGGGGTGGTGAGGGGTGGACTCCCCTCACCCTAAGAATCAACAATATGGCCATATGCTATGTTGGTAACCTAAAACAGGAGTGTAAGTAAATGTAGTCAACTATTACAATGCATGTAAGAATCAACATACATGGTACCAAAGCAGAGAAAAACATAGTAAAAAAGCTGAAACATAAAACGAAATGCACCCAAAAATTATAGGATCACGTGTCATACCCAACTAACACACAGCCGCTCTAACACGCGACCCTGGTAATATATCTAGTTAATATTTAAAAGAAAGTTATAATTTTTTCTAAAAAAGAAGTAGGGGAATGAAGAGTAAAGGAAAGTGACACGTTTCACTGATTATGTGAATAGAACCGAAGAGAAATGAAATGCGATATAACATTACTGTGACACAAAGGTGGTGTTTGTTTTTTTGAAAAATGTATGCGCAGACAGAACGCAGACCTTCTGTCTGCGCCGTGTAGACCACGCGCAGACATTGTCATCTGCAAGCTGTTTGTTTTTTCGAAGATGTTTCATTAAAAAACGTCTGCACGCTCTTCATAGTGCATACTTGGTCCAACAACTTACAAGATCTGTAGAAACACCACTCATACCACCACCACCGCCCGCTACCCCCCACCACCATCACCACCACCCGCCATCCCCTAGTACCGTCCACTACTCCCACGATCCACCATCACCCATCATCCCCCACCCACCACCACCCACCGTCCCCCACCACCACCCACCGTCCCCCATCACCACCGCCATCGTCCACCACCACCCACCGTCACCACCATCATTCGTATATTACCACCATGTTATTTTAACAGTCTACAAACGTTAAAAAGTAAACAGTTTCCTCTTGCAGAATGCAGATGTTTGATCCACCTTTTCTTCTGCAAATGTTTGTAAATGTGATCCGCAAACTGCAAACATTTTTCTACAGAAAAAACAAATAACACCAGAATCTAAATCATCATAAAAGAGTCAATAACAAAAAAAAACCAAATATAAGTGATAACATACTTTATTATTTGAAAATCAAAAGAAACTAATTAGTTAAAACTATCATCATGTCTAAAACTAGTTATACATGCACACGCACAACTCTCATGCCTAGTTAGTTAAAACTAACATGTCTAAAGACTCAAATATAGTTAACAACTTCAAACTAACTATCATATCATCATATCATTCATTCAAAACCTAACTCACATATACTTAAAAACTTCAAACTATCATATCATTCACAAACACAACACTCTAGTTTACATACATACATACACTTACATGCACAACAACACTACATTCACTCTCAAACCTTCTTCTCTCTTCCAAATCGTATCTCCACCGCCGCTTCATCATCCCGCCGTATCGAAGTTTCTAGTGCTTTAAACCCTCAATGGCAAGTATCGATCTTTCAGTTTCTGTACTTGTTACTATTATCAACTCAATTCAATTCTATTGTTTATGATTGTGTTATAAACCCTAGTGTAGAGAAACGACCGGCTGAAAAGCCCTAGTTGATCAATTGAAACACAGTTTTGCTCTTTCAACTTTGAAACCCTAATAAAGTCTTAAGCTTTTTTTTTTATAGTCTACAGTTTTAATAAGTTGGTTGAATTGACAGTTGGTTAACTGCACTATGTTGTAAACTGTGTGGTGTTGTATTGTATTAGCCGTTCTATATAAGCTTGTTTTGATCATTTGTGTTTAATGCTTAATGTGCTTCTTTACGGTTTGCTTTAGTCGATCTAACTTGATACGGTTTTGCGATTTATGTTCATGTGTCCTGTATAGATTTTTTTTCTTCTGTAATTAGTCTTGTGTCTTACTATCAGAAAACTTGTCATATGAAGATATGTGGTTGTGTTTTCATATCTTATATCTTCTCGAATTTATGTTTAGGGTGAGGAAAAGGACAGTCAAAATGACACTGTTTTCAAGCAGTTGAGTGAAGCTGTAGCCAACAACCCAGATGACCCATCTGTTCAGTTTAATTTGGTAACACGGTCGTTGACCTCTTTGGATTGTAACGTAGGTTCTGTGATTGTAGTTGAGAAATATATGTTTTCTAATGAATTCAGGGTTTGTTCTTGTGGAATCGGAGTGGAATTGAATCTAAGCAAAAGGCAGCAGAGCATTTTGTGATTGCAGCGAAGCTCAATCCACAAGATGCAAATGCTTTTAGGTATTTGGGTCATTATTATAGCAAAGTTTCAATTGATACTCAAAGAGCTCTTAAGTGTTATCAGAGAGCTCTTGCTCTATCCCCTCAAGATTCTGAATCCGGGGTTAGTATTGTTCTTTACTTGTAACTTCTCTTTTTATGCTAATATAATTTGTTACGTCCCCTTAATTTATATCCTGATACCAGCGTCCATGTAGATATGTTTGCTCAATCCACAAGATGCGAAGTGCTTCCAACCTATTCTAGCTGATAGTATTGGATGTAGTTGTTCCTTAAGATAATTACGATTTTGCTGTATTCTAGTGGCAGTTTTAACAATTGGAAACATGTCGATTCAGGTTGTCTTTTGTTTTTTGTCTCTAAAAATGTCCAATGAAATAAAGAAAGGTAGGTGAGTGAATCCTGTCAAATGGACAAAAAGTGGCAGGTCTGCTCAACTCACCCGCCCGTGCCTAGTGTTTACACATGCTGACCTGAACTCTTTTTTATTCCCCAATTTTATCACCTATGCTACTTGAATCCATTTTATTCTCCAATTTTGTCACCTATGCTAAAGAGTTTTTGTTTCAATTTGGGGACCAGACTTCAATAAGGTAAAAGAGTCTTATGATTTATATATAGTTATTATACAACTGAGTTTGCAAATCGACATTCACCATATGCTAGAGAATAATCAGGGTAAAACTATAGGTGCTCAAATGAACATCTTATTCATTTTTGCTCGTGGGGTTTAATGTTGTACCTCACATGGATTGCTATTGCTTGTAAATGTGGTCTTTTATAGTTACTGGGAACCAGTAATCCTATTACCCTACTTCTCAGCTGTTTTCTCGCATTGTGTCTGGTTGGCAGGAATCACTGTGTGATTTGTTGGATAAAGAAGGAAAAGAGAGTTTGGAGGTTGCTGTGTGTCGCGAAGCTTCAGGGAAGTCTCCTAGGGCATTTTGGGCATTTCGTAGGCTAGGTTTTCTACAGGTTCTTTTTTTATACTGCTTCTCGTTTTCCTTACATAGATTTGAACTCAGGTTCAGACTTACATAAATTTTACATAAAGGGACATGTCTCTTTGTACCAACAATGCTGTAAATAATCATGTTATGTATAAAATTTAATATACTTGTTGTAGGTTCATCAGAAGAAATGGTCTGAAGCAGTTCAAAGTCTTCAGCAGGCCATCAGAGGATATCCTACGTCTGCTGATTTATGGGAGGTTGGTTCTTTCACTTCAAAAATATCTATGTCTTCTTACGTTTGGAGTTTACTCATATTTATCCCTCAGTTTTCTCTTCTTTTACCTTTAGGCTTTGGGTCTTGCCTATCAACGATTAAGCATGTTCACAGCAGCTATTAAGGTACTTTTTCAGAAGTTATGGTTTCTATTTGTGCATTATAACTTTGTATATCATCTTGGATATATTTTTTGGAAAGAGTTGATTGTTTAGATTAGGAAAAACTTGGAAAAGTTGAATCTCCATAGGCCCATTTCATGTTTGTATGCTTACTTTATTGATATATTAGACTTAATATTTGTTTCAATACCTTATTATTTAATCTTTTGAATTAAATGGTACATTAAATCACTTAGAGTTAATTTCTGTTTATCCAATAGTCCTATGGTCGAGCTATTGAGTTGGAGGACTCACGAGTTTTTTCATTGGTTGAGAGTGGATACGTCTTCATGATGATTGGTTCACATCGAAAGGTAATCTTTGGCCATATGTAGTTTCAACCAACCATCCCTTGTATGATTCTACATATATTATTTTCCGTACCGTTTGTTTAGATTTGTTTTTTGAACTTATTAGCTGTTTATTTTAGGGGTCAAACATATTTGAGTCTATGGATTATAAGTTTCTTAGGCTCTTACTAGCTGCAAGAATCGACTATCAAAAGTTAATAAATCTATTTTGAGAAACTTTCATCCCCACCTCACAGAAAATTTATCCCTTCCTGAAATAAATGCTCTTTTTGGTCATTCGGCTCATTTTCATGTATTAATTACATAAGTAAGCAGATAATGCCAAACCCTTAAACAACTCATTATTATATTATTATAACTTCGAACATCAAAGCACGTCCAAACATCTGATCATTTGACTCATTTTCACTGGAGGCGTTTGTATTTATGTTTTGGAACCGGTTATCACATCTTATAGTTGCAGTAGTTAGTTTTTGAAGTTTTGGTGAACATATTCAGCTTCTGATTATATGATTATTCAGGGGTCAAGCAATCAGTTCTGTATAACAAGTTTCATACTAGCTGCATCAACTGATTCTCAAAGGTTAAAATAAATGATCTAATTATGCCTGCTTTATGGTTTATAACTAACTTGAGAAACTATCACTCCCATCCCAGAGAAAGTACCTCTATTTCTCACGCAAAACAAAATTTTGTCATATGTTCATGTTATACACATTACGTTCTAAGCCATCCTAATTTGCCAAATACTAAAACAACTGATTGTTATAACTTCAACCACAAAAGCAAACCTAAACACTATCCTCCACAAGCTGTTTAATAGCATCTAAAATTCTTAATCTGATTCCCCCTAAAATCACATAAATCATTTTCTATCTGAACACCATCTGCTACAACCTCACTAACTAACTATATGGGTGAAGGGAGTGGAGTTGTTTCAGCAAGCTTTACAAATATCACCTGAAAATTTAGCTGCACACTTTGGACTTGGATGTGCGCTTCTTGAGTTATCAAAGGAATGCATAAGTTTAGGTGCGTTTAGATGGGGAGCTTCAGTGTTAGAGGTAAATAGATTTGTATATTAAATTTAAATATTATATGTCACCTTAAAAGCCTCTTTGGAATCTTTATAAATCTGTAGGAGGCATCAAAAGTTGCCAAAGCTGGTACAAATTTGGGCAAAGATATTTCATGCATGTGGAAGTTACATGGTGATATTCAGGTATACCTGCTTGGATTGTGTATCTCTTTTTTCTTTCCATTTGATTATGATAAGTAAACTTGTTTTCTTTAGTAAATGTAAGGGAGAGTTATTCCTACAATGACCTAATTTGTTTTATACACAATAAACATGGCATGTTTCCCACTATACCCTCCAAAAACTTATCTGTATTTTTCCATCCATGTCTTCAAGGTTATAAATGTTCAAACAAATTTTTTTTGTTGTGTACAAATCACCGCCAAAATCTTTTTTTTTCCTTGCTTCTTTTTATATGTTTCTATTAGTGGTGGCAATTCCGACCATTTACTTATGAATGGGTCGATTGGGGTTATATCTTATTTATGACAGGTCATATAGGTAAAATTAACTGAAAAGGAGTTTGTAAAATTAGCTGAAAAGGGGTTTTCTTAAACATTTTGAAACTTAAAAGTTGCAAAAAGTGTATTTTTAATGCACACAATGTACCAGGTCCCTTTTATTAATCTTTAGAAAGTTTCAGTATGCTATTATCCCTAAAATAGTTATAGGAACACAAAAAGGTGATTCAGGCGATTAAGTCAATAAAAGTAGAATTCAATTGGCGTAGAGCGTCTTGACCCGCAAGAAAATACGCATTTGGATCCAAACCCCTTTTGACCCCAACCCATTTTACCACCTCTAGTTTCTAGTTTATCTATTTCTTCTAAGATTATAACTCTTTTCCAGGGCCTAGTCTCATTATTAAAGTAAATGTTATATACGGTTTTTTTTTCTGTCTCAGCTTACATATGCAAAGTGTTTCCCCTGGATGGATGAAAATCCTGCCTTACAAACAGATAAAAACGCTTTGTCTGCTTCCATAAAATCATGGAAGAACACCTGCTTTTCAGCTGCACTGAGTGCCAAACACTCCTATCAACAGTCTCTGCATCTGACTCCATGGCAAGCTAACATCTACACGGATATTGCCATAACTATAGATGCCATAAACTCTTTTAAGGAGGCTGAGAAACGTGATCTTATCCAAGGGTAAAGTTTTTTGCTTTTATGAGTCTTTAAGAGGTGTCAGTATCGACCCATAATGGTGATTTTGGGTTGTGTTTAATCTCAGATTGGTCAATAAAAAGTATTCCTCTAACAAATGGGTTGAAAGTCAACCTAAATATGTTTTTGATAGTTGATACATACGGTCTTCTAAATCGTTTTATCTAATGACTTAGTATATCAGTATTATTGCACTACTATTTATTCAATCATAATCAACACATTAATTATGCACGATTAATTTAGTTTTAAATTCGGTGAATGCCCATTTTACCCTTATCGCATATTCGTATTTAAGATGCAACTTTTTGGAAAAATTCCCAGATTTAATTATAAGGGTAATGAAGGTAAACTGATAAAGTTAGTAAAACTGAAACTATGCCTTTTTTAGAGTAGAGAAATATCTGAACAACTTAAAATAATAACATGGACAGTAATCTTGCCACGGTGGGAGTGTTTTTAAAGAAATTGACAAAGTAGTGTAAGCGTGCCATGGTAGGGGGGCCTGCTCAAAATTACCTGTTAACCTGGACCTGTTTCGATTCATTACACTACTGGCCTGTCTTGCCTCCTCTAGAGTCTTGTAACGTGATCGACTCATGTATTAGTTGGGTTTACCATTTCTTTTAACTTTTAAGTACAATTTCTATTTGGTTGCAGGGAGTTACCTGAGAAAATGATCATAGGGGGATTATTACTTGAGAGTTGTAATAATGAGTTCTGGGTTGCATTGGGATGCTTATCACATCACGTGGAATTGAAACAACATGCTTTTATCAGGTCACTGCAGTTGGATGTATCGTTAGCTGCTGCATGGGCATATCTGGGGCAGGTATTCTTTTAATTTTTTCCCTATTTTCTGATTAAGACTGATTCTTTTTTGAGTTCTCGTGATTTTAGAGCCGGAAATAAGCAGCATAATGTATTTGCTAGTTGTCTAAGTTAAGGCTAAATGTTGACCTTTTACAGCTTTACAGAAAACAAGGTGAAAAAACTTTGGCACAACAAGCATTTGATCGGGCCAGGAGTATTGATCCTTCTCTTGCGTTACCATGGGCTGGCATGTCAGCTGATATGTCCATTAGGCAAGTATATCTCTTGATACAGATTTATGTGAATATACCTAGCATTATGATTTGACAAAATATACAAAGACCCTCTTATAGAATTACGTAGACAAAATATAATTGAATTTACTCGCATCGGATAAACACATAAAGGCCCTCTTGTTTTAGCACACAGAGCCCACAAACCTCTATTGAGAGTTGCCCTAATTAGGTTCCCTATTTTTGACTTACCCGCTATACATTAAATTAGTAAAGTAAATGAAATTAAAATTACGATTTCGATCAGTCCCAGATCCGGTTTCTGTTTGGCCCATGTTTCTACAAGTATTTAAAGAGAAAGCCTACATGTACAAAAGAAGATTAATAAACTTTGACTTACAAACTCATTTGGATCAACCATATGAAGAGAAGGGGAGAGAAAAAGTTAATTTGATTGGTCATGGAAGTTTGTCTTGTTTTATAAGTGTAGCATTTGTATCTAAATAAGCCCTTTTTTCAGGGCACTTAAGCCAGATGAAGCCTACGATTGCTGTTTACGGGCTGCGCAGATACTACCAGTACTCTCTCTTTCCCTCTCTTTTCTACCTCTGGCAGTAATAGGTCAAAACATGTCATTTACTCATTTTAAGTATGAGTCAAAATGGGCTGGATTGGATTGGGTTGATCCTCAACTTCTTTTTACATATTTCTTTGTATAAATGATTAATGTGCTATATATGATATAAAACAATACTTTGAACGTATTAATCTAAATCTGTGAACAAAAATGATTTAGGCGGTTAGATGCATTAAAAAGAGCCATTGAGACTCTTTCAACCTGCTTAACTAGTTTCTCATTTAGCAATTTGTTTTAGTTTAACCTGTTTGAGATAAAACCAAACCAAACCAAATCAAAATGGACTGAAATTGCCACCTAAAGTACTCATGCTTCTAAAAGCAAAGTTTATTCTTGTTACGTTGTAATTTTGTTTGAGCTTGAGCTTGGTTGGATACATTTTAGTTTAAGTTATTTGACTCGTCTATCCTTTAACAAAATTTGGTTTATTCTTGTACTTATTATCTATTAGTAAAAATTCTTATTATTTGTACTTACAAGTAACATAAATTTTCTGTTCAGCTTCCAGAATTTCAAATGGGTCTTGCAAAGCTTGCTCTGCTTTCTGGTCAACTTTCGTTATCAGAGGTACTAGTTAACTTTCATTACAATCGCCCACCCACTTACAGTTACACTAAAAGGGTGCACCCGGTGCTTGAGTTGCAGCTACACTAAGAAATTAATTTAATACATACAGGTATTTGGGCCCATACGTCAAGCCTTGTATCATGCACCCCAGTATCCCGAAGCTCACAATCTTCTTGGGCTTGTTTGTGAGGCAAGATGTGATTATCTCTCTGCTATAGCCTCTTTTAGGTTAGCACGTTGTGCGATCAACATTTCTTCAAGTGACGCTGAAAAACTCCTTGATATTTCAATTAATTTGGCGAGGACATTCTGTAAGGTACTTATCAATTCGCATTTCCCTTGTTTTTTTCTCCATAATTCAATAACTAGTAGTGGCACCTTGGGCAGGCTTGATGGCGTGTAAACATAGATTTGGGTTGAACTGTGCTACTTTTTAAATACAGGTCGGAACAGGTTAGGTCGGGTTGTATTGCCTTGTCCTTTTTTTTAAAGTGCTAATTTTAAGTGCTAATTACTTAAAATAGAAACATTAGTGGAAGTTCGTTGCTAGCTAGCCTTTTTTAGAAGTTATTTAAACCTATTAAAGTGTTATCTATGTTGACAAAGACTACTCTTACTGTAATAGTTTAAAGCTTTGTTTCAAACGATACACGAGGTTGTATGCTTTGTTTAACCTCCACTGGTTAATATAATAATTTGATCTCTTTGAAATAAAACACAACCCATTATTGACCCATGAAATTTCATGCTATAATCCTTGCAAGTTTGTGATCTCTTCTTGATTCCAACAGCTGATCAACCTTGATTTGTAAGGTTTTATAAAAACTTCGTTTTACATTGTATCAGGCCGACAAAGCTAAAGAAGCAGTACAAGAATGTGAAGAGTTAAAGAAAAAAGGTGTTCTTGATTGGGAAGGTTTGCATATATATGCTTTATCTTCATGGACGCTTGGAAAAAAAGATCAGGCTTTGTCTGTAGTGAGGATTTTAGCCGCACGTGTTAAATCATTGGAACCAAACCTGGCTTCTGCATCCATAAGTTTTATATGTAGAATGCTTTATTATATTTCTGGGAGAGAATCAGTTACTACAAGCATTCTGAAAATGCCCAGGAGTTTATTTGAAAGTTCTAAAGTTAGTTTTGTGGTATCTGCTATTCATATTCTGGATCAAAGCAATCAGCTTGAGGCAGTTGTTTCAAGTAGTCGATCTTCACTCCTTAGTCATGATGAAATTACCGGAATGCATTTTCTGATAACGCTAAGTAAATTGGTACGCTCCCTGGTTCATCTGTTTGATATGCTCTTTCTGTTATGTAACAGATCAAATGTGTCGCTTCTGGTGGGATTGATCCAGTAACACTTGTGGTTCATTTTCTAGGAAATATATAATTTGCTAATAATGACTACAGAAACATAGACTATCATTACAATACTAATCTGTATTTTGGAATAAAATGATGTAGGAGGTTGTATGTATTAGAATAGAGTTATAGACTATTGACAACGTTAAACTTGTTCGACTCATTTGACCTGTTTCTATTTGTTGGACCATTAAACTCATTTGAGATGAAATACAGTATTGAAGTTACCAAAAGTCTATGTTTATGAAATACAAGTTCATAAGTAAACGTGATGTATCTACTATTACAAAACTAATGTAAATCTTTTAATAAAACAATTTAAGAGGTTGTATACTATAAACATAGACTTTTGGTAACTTCAAATATGCTCCACGTGTTTGGTCAGATCTTAGTTTTTATGGATCATTAGATACGTTTGAGATAAAGTAGGACACACTTTGATACATTTATAAATTATAAGTATATGGGTCAAATTGCCAACAAGTTTTAGTATTTCAAACTTGAGGCAGCCAATGAATGCGTAAGTTATTTTCTTGCAGGTAAAACATAGCTCAAAGGATTGCTTGGGGATTCAAAATGGAGTATATCACCTTAGAAAAGTTCTCCATAAATACCCTAACAGTTATCTACTAAGGTAAATTTTATTGATGGTTTTAGTTATTACTAGTAACGTATTAATATACTTCAATGTGACATCTTTAAATATTAATCTTACGAGTGTGAAAAAGTAGCAACCTTTAGATATTTATCTACTATAGTCCCTCATGAAAGAGGACCTTTTTTGAAATCAAACCTCAAGATAAATGTTTCTTTACTTGGTTCTACTTTGACCTTTAAAGCTGTGTACCATAATTGAGAGGTGACTGTACATGGACCCAAATGTCATAATGGACCACCTCAAAGGGGGATATAACAAACTTTAAAACACTTTGGCCTAGATGAACACAGTCAACGCACTGATGTTCAGCAAATTGACACGGATCACAATTTATGTATGTTAAATGATATTATTGGGGATATATGATTTCTTCAAGAGATGGGCAACCTATACAACTAGGTACTTCAAGGCTAGATGATGACATAGGCCAATAATCCTAGACTAAGCCCTACAAGCCCATTAGACCTAACTAATTTCGGTGCTGTAGATATTTTATATTGGTTGTGCTCGTTGTACAAAGGATTACACACTATATATAGACATGGATACATAACCTAGACTGAGTCCTATAAGCCCATTAGGCCTAACTTTATATTTACGGTTTGATATTTGTCTAAGTTTCTGAACTCTGAAGCATTACATACAATTAAAGTTGGTTTCTGTATATTAGTCACCTATTGGTTTATTTCTGAATATTTACTGAAATAGTGTCTTACAGAAGTTTTTTTTGTCTAACAGGAACTTACTTGGATATTTATTAGTATCCAGTAATGAGCATAAAGATACTCATTTGTCTACTAGATGCTTTACTGTGAGGTGCTCCACAGCATTGTGTCCCAAAGAAGAAGGTTTAAAAAGTTCACCTGAAATACTTGGTGCAAGTGTGGTTGCTTGCTATACAACAGGGAGTTCAAATCATAAATACTCTTTCCCTACCTGTGAAGACCAATCGCCACATCAGCACGGATCACTTAAACTACTTCAAAAGTATCATAAGCTTTATTGCATATTTGTGCTTTATGAAAGTTTACATGAGAAAAGTAACACTTTAAAAATTTGAGGTCAAAGGGACTACCTTTTTACTCCATTGTCATTTTCGTCTGTATATATTAATAGGATTCTGAATTTTCAAAATACAAAAATAATTTGAATCAAGTCATGATGGTAGTCTGTTTAATCTTGAAAGCAAGGGACTACTTTCCTTTTTTGAACTATAAGAGGTGTCAGGTTTAACAAGGTTACTTGTGTATGGGCTGATTTGGGTTATGCTTTTATCTAAAACGGGTCAAATTGTAGCTAAATGGGAAACTAGTCCAATGGCTACGGTTGAAAGTTCCCAGATTCTATTTTTTTATTGTACTAATCGTCATAAATTGTTCAATTATTAGATTTAGACTAGCATTGCAACAGTTGTTGAAAAAACGCTATGTACTTCCACTGAGTTTGCACACAAGTGCTTAGACTTCAGTTTTGAATGCATTCAAGGAAAGATCTTTGTATAAATTTTAAGGACTTCATAATGTAAAAAAGGTCTATCTGTTATTTTTTTTAAAATTACTTTATTTGCTAAAAGTAAAATTCAAGGACTTCATTGTTAACTCTTGCAATTACGGTATTTGATCATATAAAAATATATTCAAGGACTTGTGTATTTTCTACAAAAATTTAGATTATTAAAATTCAAGGACTTCAGAGAATGTCCATAGGTTTTTTTTCTACATTTTCCCCTTTCGTAATTGCAATAAGCGTTATCAGTTCATACTTTAAAAATATAAACAATTGAAACCAATATGTATTGACCCATACTAAACGTTAACCTGTTAACTAATTCATCTATTTAGCCATTGATGTATCATTTCCTTCCATTTATACTTTTTTAATACTGCTGTTAATTTCTGACAGGTGGTACCATCAAGAACCATGGAATAAAAATGCAAGATACATGTTAATTCTCAACTATATGCAAAAGGCCCGTGAAGAGAGATACCCTCAACATTTATGCATAGGACTTGAAAGATTAACGGGCTTGGCCCTTTCAGATGAATCCCGTCCCTATGAAAGATTCCAACTTCTACTTTGTGCGTCCGAGACAAATTTGCAACGTGGAAACCTAATTGGCTGCATAAATCATGCTAACAATGCTTTGAAGATTTCTGTCTCTGATGGCTATCTTTTCTTTGCCCACTTACTATTATGCCGGGCCTATGCTGCAGAACATAACAGGCCCCGTTTACTTGAAGAGTACACGAGATGTTTAAATCTGAAAGTAGATTATCATATCGGTTTGATTTGCTTAAAATATATTGAATCTTGGTATGGGCTAGATGAGACAAATGGGAATATAGTTGAATTGAAGTTTGAGGAATGTTCAAAGGATATAAAGTATTCTTGGAATGTTTGGATGGCTTTATTAAAATTAGTTCAGGGATTGATTGCTGTTTCGAATAGAGATTTTGTTGCTGCAGAAGATCTGTTTGCACAAGCATGTTCGTTAAACCATAATGAAAGTTGTCTATATATGTGCCATGGTATATCTCATCCCTGACTATAAACTAGAAGTCCCTAAATTGGCTGGTTCTGTGGGTTGGGAATTGGGTCAAAACGGGTACAGGTCAGAACATGTACTTTTTTTATGCGAATCAGGTTGAGTAAATTCAAACACCTTTTGTCTATTTTTGTTAATTATTCAAAGAATATGCCATTTCCTCCTAAGTTCTATTCATACTTAACCTCCTAATGGTGTGATAGTGAAGCTTGTCAAAATCAACAGACTAGATAAGGAGAGAGAAATGGACATAGACACATGTCAAGATTGTATTGATAGGAGGATGAATTAGGCATACAAGTTAGGAAGAATTATAATTTCACTTCAATAATAATTTGATTTTTGTGAATAGTGATTTAGAAGGATTTTATGCATTAAAAAACACTGGATGCAACTTTTGAGCAGTTTGACCTTAACAAGCACTTCTTGGACAGGTCCAGTTTAATTGATCTTAAAACACTTTTTGTACAATTTTTTTATACATAGATTGTCAAATTCGATAACTAGAACTATATTATTTCAATTAACAATTATATTATGATTTTGGGAATAAAAAGATTTAGGAGGTTTTATGCATGAGGAAACTCTTGACTCCATTTTCGACACCTTAAACATGTAGTTTTCTTCAAAAAAATTTCTTAGATAGTTAAGTGGTCAACTTTCAACTGATTGCTGGAATTGTATTATTTCAGTTATAACCCAACTTTGGAAGTTTATGCATTAAATACACTTTGGACAACCTTTGATTTAACAGTTCGTTTAGAATTCAGTTTCTCAATCTCACATGTTTGACCCGTTAACAATAAACTGTAACCTGAATTAACGTATTCATAAGTAAACAGGTTGAAATGGTCACCTCATCATAATCTTATGGTCGGATACAGGTGCCATATGTATGGAACTTGCTAGACAACAATGCAATTCAGACTACCTGATGCTTGGAACAGGGAGTCTGAAGAAAGCTAGGGACACTTGTGTGGCCCCCTTACCTATCTTGCAACTGTTACTAGCACAGGCCGAAGCAAGTCTCGGATACAAAGATCAATGGGAACGATACCTTCAGCTTGAGTGGTCAACATGGCCTCCAGGTTTGACTTTATTTTAATGCTGGTGTTTTTGTAGAGTTGGCAAGACTAATGGGTTTGGTGGGTGGGCCGGGTAACGGGCTGACAGCATTAGAGTTGAACATTTATAATCTTTATAGAAGAGAAGAGAATGAATATGAGTGAAGTCTCAGTATTCAACTTGATTGTTCCCTTTGCTATGTGTGGTTTAGCACGTAGCAAACAAAATCAACTTGATCTTTATTTAGAAAAGATATGATTACAATAAATGCATCGTAACAGTTTGATTTTATTTAGAAAGGGGTGTTTTAGATTGCTTTTTAAATATCTCATTTTCTTATTGTGTGTTTTAAAAGCAAATAACCACTTTTGATAGTTCTGATGTGTTTTCAGTAAGTAATTTGAGATTTTTGGTGTGTTTGAAGCTCAACACCTACCCTTAGGTTGCAATAAAGTGTCTCATATGACAAGTTATAACTTATTAGCATAAGCTATTCAACTAAGCAATCTAAGCATCGCCTAGTAAAACAGAGTGTTTGACTGATCTTTTACCTAAGCTTTTCATATTTACTTTTTGTTATTCCCATTTGACCTGTTAGAGATGCACAGCATAAATGGTTTATTTGATGCAACCGATTTTGTCCAATTTTATATAAACAGTTTTAGATAAATATGATAATGGAAAGTGCATTATTACAGCAATAATCTAGTTTTTTTATTTTGATGATTTATTTGGATGCATTCATAAACAATGCACTTTGAGCAGCTTTCAACCCGTTAGGACATGTTTTCTTTTTAGTTTGCTATTTCATTTTACATGTTTGACCCGTTAGAGATATAGTCATATAACACAACCCCAAATGGACCACAAGAACATTCATAAGCATATGGGTTAATTTATTTTCTTCCTTATAAATTATGATAACACTCGTGCAGAAATGAGGCCGAGTGAGATCTTCTTTCAAATGCACTTGCTTTTAGGCCCGTTGGATGATGGTATGCAATCTTCGTCGAGAACAAAACATCATCAGAAAAATCCTTTAAGATGGATCCTTCAAGCAATCCACTTGAATCCTTCTTGTTCAAGATATTGGAAAGCTTTACAACATTGTAATTAACTTGTCTTGATTATAGTTACGCGATGTGTGTTAGATAATAAACGACTACTGTATTTGTTACTATATCATTTGTTGAATGTAAAATCAAACCTTTGATGTTTGAGTTTTGAAAAAAACATGGTTTTAGACCATGTGTGTGTTGCGGCATGTTTGACTCGTTACCTTTGTTAAGTTGGTGCATTAATGTGTCGTGACAGTTAAACTTACGTTGGCCCCACACGTGACTAAACATAGTCGTGTGAGTGTGACACTAACGTGATATCGTAGCCTTATAATTTTAAGTAATTGTAGATAGAAAAAAGTATTATGTCTTGCACGTTGTAGTTGCGGTGTAAATGACTTGACGTGTGACGTTGAAGTTAATATAATATTATGAACTAGTAATTTGTAAAAGTAATTTATTTAAGTTTTATAAACATAATAAAATGTCCCATATTTTTTAAGTTGGTATAGAATGAGTTGTTTTGTTTCCAAATGGCCTCACAATTGGATTTAGACATCCCAAACATAACTTTTAATGACTTGAATTAATACATTTGTTAACAAAATAATGAAAACTTAACACTTTCATTACACAGCTATGTGATTAAAGAGCATAACATAAATTTTGTTTATAAAAACATCGAATATTTAAACTCAACGATTAACAACTTTAAACTGATCTGTCAAACTAATATGTATACAAATGTTAGTGTTACTGAATGGGTTTTAGTCTTTAACAACTAAGTAACTTTTTATATAAATTACTTCAAATTTATCTTGCTTTAAAACAAATTCTTTTAACAAGCAGTAGCTTTATACACAAACTAGTTTACCGTACGTTAGCAAATGTTCATTTATTTATGCTTTATTTTTATTTACTTTATCGGTGAGTTGTGTCAAAGATGATTGCAGTGTGAGCTCGGCCAACGCAAGACTCCTAGTCCTATGCAATGTCATTGAAAAAGTACAGAATAACGGATGTGTTTTGCAACACGTCAAAGTCCTTAAAAATGTATTTTAAAGCAGTTAAAAGAATGTTTATATAAATAATGAAACAACTATTTATTTTAGGCCATAAAACTAACATATAAGTATATAACAATGCTTAAAATAAGTGGTTTATTATTTAGTGGTTTATTATTTAAGTAATAATTGGTAGATGGCAGTTAGAAATATTGTCGACAAGTATCGAGGATTGTAGAAGTTTTATTTAAAGTAAAAAAAAATGAGTTTAATACAAAAATGAAAAGAATATATATATTTAAAAATTAACACACGTGTCAAGGAAAAGCAATACATTACTTGGCATTGGCATGATATAGTTAAAAAAATAAATTAAAGTTTAATAACGAAACTAGTTAATTGATTGTTAAAACTATAGTAAAACATTAGTAGGATGGAAGACACTAAATCTTTGTTTACGTAAAACGATGAGAAAAATTCTTTAAATAACGATTTTACGCTTTAAAGTAACTAACGATTTTAGGCTTTAAAGTAACTAAAAAAATGACACTTCAAATCATACTCAAAATGTAATTGCAATTGTAGAGACTCTAATGAAAGTCATTTAAAGAATGTGTTTTAAAGAATTTAATAAAATGCTATTTAAAAAAAATGAAACGACCTTTATTTTTGAAAAAAAAATAGTGACATCTATAGTACGTTTTGAATGGGCAAAATAGTCATTTCATCATCTCTTAAGTTTTTAAGAATTTTAGAACTATCTTTGCTTAAGTTACAACCCAATGAAGCGTTAATAATCCCGAGTAGAAAAAAAGAAGGCATATGTTCTGCAATAATAAGCAGGACCGGCCCTGGGTTGAGACTCCATTTAAGTCGTGTTCTTGTTCTTGTTGTTGAATATGCCAGCCGCACCGTTGCTCCAAAGGTTGGTTGTTGCATTTATCACGTCTCACATTGGTGTGGGAACAAAAACATTTATAGTTTATATATGTTACTCTTCATAACATGTTAAGTTCTTATGCTATGTTTTACTCCACTATCTACCCTAGTCGCCTCCATCCAAGAAGCAACCTCCTTCCTTCTTCGTCTGACCTGCGTCTTGTCTTCTTCATCGTAGTTTCCCATGCTCACCACACAGCTTCTTCCATCTCTCAGATCTGGTCGTCTCCCCCTCTAAATCATTTAGAGTCATGTCATCTCTAAATGGCTGAGAGGTTTCACCTCTGAATCGCTCGGAGGTGATGTTGCAACCAAACACCTCCGAACCTCTGACCGATTCAGAGCGTCCTTCCATTCAGAGACATTCAGAGGTAAACAAACAGCCCCTGAATGGGTTATGGAAAATTACAAATTACTAATATTTCCTCATAAACGACTTCGTGGTTTGAAAAAGAGGTAACTTTATAAAAACATAAGCAAATTTCGACCTTTGAAATCGAGTAGTGAATGTCTAGCTTCCTTCTTCTCTGATGCTTAATGTGTGATGCATGCATGACATTTAGTTCTGAGTGGCGTGTATATCTCATAGTATGATATCATCCCAATTTGTTTGTGTTTAGATGCTCTTTATAGTGTTCTAATATCACCACATTGCTACAAATAAAAAAACAAAATGTCTGTAAATTTTAAATAATCCACATATGTCTAAAAAATATGAAACTTTTCTTTAAAAACCGGCTTTCTAACGGCACTTTTATAGATCAAAATAAAATAAAAGGGCACTAGTAAAACGCTAGGACACGAGTACATCCCAACAAACAAAAACAACTACATCATGGGATTATTAACCCAGTTATGCCAACCTACATCCCTATGGTTCGACTCGTTTTTCAACCAAATAAAAGAGTTCACCATAATATTTGAACAACTCCATCAACGTCCGGGGATCGAGCCTAAAAAATCAACCCGTTTCTAGCCAACCAAATATACCACACGGAAGCCATTAAAATCGCCGCAGTAGGCTCCTGTAAAACGTTTGACCCACCCATAACCGCATGGCAATCAATATAGTCTCTGGTCGATCCCCCTAACCAAGGCCGGTCCTGAGGATTTGGGTGCCATGTGCGGGACAAGAAAAAAGACCCATCCGCCCCCTCAACCCGAAGCACGAACACAGTAAATTATATAAACTAAATTTTTAACCAAAAAACAAATGTTTGATAAATAAACATAAGAAAATCAAAGTATTCAAATTAGTTAATTACGTTTTTGGCAGCAGTGAGTATTCAGCCTTCATTTGTTGAAGCTTTTAGATTGTGTGGGCTTTTAGATGTTTAGTTAATTAGTTGTAGTGGGCTTTAGCCTTTAGGTATGGAATTTATATCTTTGCTTTTTTGTTATATGACTATTGACTAAATATAAGTTTTATAAAAAAAATATATATAATAATTTTTTTTAAAATTTGGTGCCCCGTCAAACGAGTACCTGTGCGGTTGCACATGCCGCACACCCCTCTAAGCCCCCTATGCCCCTAACATTGGGTTCCAGCCGCACCAGTTGAAAATGCGTTTCCAAACACCAGTGGTAAATGGGCAAGAACATAAAATTTGGTGCCCCGTCAAACGAGTGCCTGTAACTGTTGAACTTTCACTCCTAACGCCAGGCTCCGCCCATACCCACTTCCAATTGACGCTATCTGGAGGCCGATCACATCTATCATCGACGTTGCATCTTTTATTTTTCTCCAGGTTGATAAGATTAGGAAACAATACCATTAGAAGAGCATCCCTAATCCACCAATCCATCCAGAATAACACTGACTCGCGGCTACCTGGTCTCGCTTTTACAAGGCACGTGAAGTCCAAATTTTCATTTATAAGATCATCATCTACCACTATTGGGCTGAATCGGGTCTCTCCTGTTGGTCGATTGTCCGTCTAGTGAGTTAGCGTTGATACCCCACCAGTCAAGTCAGGGCGATAAAAATAAAAGATATCTGTAAAGTTAAACTCGCTACTAAAGAAAGAAGGAGTCACAAACCTTCAACTCATCGAGGAAAATATTTTATTTTGAATCTATTAGCTCTTGACGCCAACAATTTCTCTAAGACTAAGGACCAGACGTGGGATCAGAACTCATTTCCCTTAGTCTTTTACGTTGCTGCCCCCCTTATCAGATTTCGTGGCATAGACAGATTGTGTGACAACCCAAAAATTCAGATTGACACTGTTGACCATCTTTTACTTATTTCATTACGTTGTAATAAATATATGGTTCGTTTTGTAATTAACTAAACTAGTTATTAACTATATAACCTATTCTAAATACACCTAACACTTTCACATTCTGTAAGGGCCTAAGTGAAAAACTTTAAAATATATTAACCAACCCACCCCCTGTCCCATCTTCGTCTTCCCCCCTCAAATCGTTGACATCATAAACCCTAACAGCGGCTGCATTTTTCACCTTCACAACTTCTTGCAACGTATTCGATCAAACCGTCATCGCTCTCTAGCAGCCACAAAGAGACCAGACACAGCAAACCCCCCCCCCCCCGCCGTCACATCAGTAGCTATTTTGCTTCACTCAACATTTGGTATATGTTTTATCGTATCACTTTTTGTTATATATCCCGATATGGTTTCGTATTCGACCGAGTCTCGAGTTTGGTTTTCAGGTTGTTCCGGGTTTTATTTGCGGTTTGATCTAGTGCGCGTACTATGGATATGAACATGTTTATGTAATTGTGATATAGAGGGTCGATTTGCAGTGTATGGGTATATATGCTCTGTGTATGTGCGATATATGTAGGAATATATGTGATCATGTATGTATATATCACATGTGAGCATGATAGCGTATGTATGTACGTATATGCAAGTATGTGTATATGTGTACGAATTGTATGTGTTGCAGTAAATGTATGCGTACGTATGTAAGGAATTGAGAATATGTATATATGCATGAGTATAGGGTGAGGATCATTACAGAACCACTTCTTATTTACAGAACTACAGAACCACTAATTTACATACATGTAAATTAAGCCTTATGATATTTAGGTTGTTTTACATATGTGTATATTTGCCACAACAAAAAAATGGTTGTGTTTTTATATTAAAATACTTATGTCTAATTTACACATATGTAAAGACAATTTAATATCATCAGACTTAATTTACATGTATGTAAATCAGTTGTTCTGTAGTTCTGTAAATAAAAGTGGTTCTGTAAGAATCCTAACCCGAGTTGTATATATATATATATATATATATATATATATATATATATCTATATATGTGTGTGTGTGTGGGTGTGTATTGTATGTGAAGGTAGCAGCCGCAACTTGTAGGCAAATTATAAATATATATATATATATATATATAAATATATATATATATATGTGCTAATTTAATGTTGCAGCAGTATGCATATATATGCAATTTATGTATGTAGGTACTAGATTAGAAAGGAATAAGCAGCAGTACTAGAATTTAATTATGAAGATGTCATGATATGTATGTATGGATACAAAAGCATGTGTGAATGGTAAAGCTATAATATGTACATATACGTGTGTTGTGTAGATTAACGCATATGATTATGTGAGAACCAACAAACAAGTTGATACATGTGTGCATGTGATGGAGTAGTGTTGATGATATATATGTGTGTACTGGTGTGCGTATTCGTGAAATGTAATTGGTAGGTTGTATGAAATATATATGTAAGCCATGTATGAATAGGAAAATGAATACGCAGTAGATATAATGCATGAAAGTATATACAAGTATAAAGTTATAATGTGTGGCATAAGTGAAATATTGTATGGTGTGTTATTATTATCATAAGAAGCCGAACCGAACACTCGAAACCCTAGCGAATGCGATCTATATGTATGTATATATATATATATATGTTATTCATATATACGTTCAAGATGGTAGTTAATAATTAGTATTAAATTACTAAGCAGGTCATTGAGTAATGTAAGGTTGTAGCTTTTGCTTGCTGTTGTTTTGCTGTACAATTCAAAAGTGAGTTTTTTTGCCCGCTTTTAAAATCTTTTTCAGGGAGAAAACATACAAATGTTTTACAACGCCTTCAGGCAACTATTTTACAGCGCCTTCTAGCGGGCTGCGTTTTTATGCATTCGGGCAAAACTTTATTGCCTTCGGGCGGGGCCAACTACGGCTACGTTTTATACCTTCGGGTGGGGCCTTCGGGCAAAACTTTACATTGCCAACTTGGGCAATCTTTTGGATAATAATATTTATTGTTAAGGGCTTATTTTACCGAGCATATTAACATACTTATAAAGTCCTTTCTTTAGTCGAGATTATTTATATGCCAACTTCGGCATAACGGGGAAATTTGAGTAGTACTATCAGATTCGGCAGACCCCATCACGTTGGTAGGGATCCAAGTGGTGCAGATTGTCCTTGGAACTTTTGGTCATCTAGTTTGATGGCAGTAAGGCAAACAACACAACGTTCAGTTTAATCTCAACGTGCTCATGTAGTAAGCGAGTTGATCTAGCTAACAAGCAATAGCAAATGAAATTTATCAGTTAAACTATTTTTGATATTTAAATACTTTTGTTAAATATCTCATTGAGCTCACCAACCATGTGTTGACCATTTTTAGTATGTTTTCTCAGGTAGCTAGGAGCTGTGCACGTAGGACATATCATGCTTAAGTCGTTTTACTTTATTTTGAACTTTTTATTTACCTTGTTGGTTTTATTGAAAACAATTGCCGGTTTTGTACTAGACTATTGAGCACAGATTTTAAGTCGATATTGTGCTAGACTGTTGAGCACAAGTTTATTTAAATAATGGGTTTGTTTGAAAGCTTCCGCTAAACTTTGAAAACTTACATTTTTATACCCTGAGTTTTGGGTTAATGTCTAAGTTAAAATTTTGTTAAAAATATTGAGTTAGTGTTACTGTAACTAATGGATACCCCGTTTGTGGAAAATTGAGGGTGTGACAGATTGTCAAATGGCAACGTATATAAAGAAGTGGCCAGTTCCTCATAAACGGAATAGCTTTCTCGAGTTGCTGTTGGCGAAGCTGAGTTTGAAGATTCTTATTTTACTATGTTCAACTCTATGTATCCTCTATCCGTAGAGTACATTGAATGTACAGAATTAGCTATAACAGAGTTTCTCTTATTCGTATTAATACTACAGGAGGAACTTTTTATGTGGTGCTAACGGTTTAATAACTATCTTTTAGCTCCAAAATGTTTTAGTTGATGCTCCTACCTATTATCTGGATATACCAAGAAAGATGTACGGTCTAATGAGACTACTATGAAATATTTACTCATGGGTGGGGCAAGCTCTTCTATTCTGGTTCATGGTTTCTCTTGGCTATATGGTTCATCCGGGGAGAGAACAAGCTTCAAGAAATACTGCTCTTATAACTTTAGCCCACAGGGTATGCAAGCTCGATTTGTGAAGCCATTTCCATTTAGTCATAAGCGCCTAATTAAATCCTTTATTTTCCCCACACCTAGGCCCCCTGCTTCCTTCAGAGCCACGACATGCGACCATTTAACCTAAGGGTTGTTGCGCCTGCCAGAACCACCCCCATAAGAATCTCCTACGGATCCCTTCCAACTTGTTAGCCACCGGAACTTTAAACAGGGGCGGATCTACCTTATCGTCAGGGGTAGCTCGGGTTACGGCTCAAATTTTCGCGTGTAGTTGAATTTTTTTTAGTTTTTTTCTTATTTTAGGTATAGGATACCCCTGATCAATTATATGGATACCGCTGAACAATTATAAGTAGAAAAAGAGGAAAATGAAGAAAAGAAACCAAAATCAAAGCTAAAAACTCCCACAAGTACACTGGTTTTCATCGTGAAGAGAGAAGAAGATGAGTTTATGTATTTAAAAAGATGTTTTTAAAATATACAATAACGTCTATATGAATGACAACAATCTCAGACGTGCAGTATATAACGTTATTCATAAAATTAAAATATGAAATTTATCAAGTTTTTTTAACTTTTACTAAGTGTTTATTATTTTGTATTTAGTAACTTTTATTTTTGTCACTTGTATATAATGACATTGCTTTATATAATACTATGTTTAATACTTGTGTGTTACATACGGATTAAATAATAATGATTTATAAAGAAATTATAACAATTATGTATGTTGATGTGAAATACTTAATAATTAAAGATTTGGCTCCATCAGCTTATGAACGGTGAAAAACTCCACCAAATTTTCTCTCCTAAAACTTTCTATTATAGTACAAATAATTCCCTCAAAACACTACTAGAAAATTTGGCAATAGCGACGGTCATTTCGGTCGCAAAACGGTCTCAAAAGGCTATTTGAGACCGCTTTGTAACCGAAAAGTTAGTTGGAAAAGCGCTCGTCTCTAATGCCCTATAGCAACCATTTTGCGACCGCGTTTATATTGCGACAATAAATTCAATCGCAAATTTTGTGACTGCTACTTCGGTCACAAAACTTGCGACCGCTACTTCGGTCGCAAAACTTGCGACCGCTACTTCGGTCGCAAAACTTGCGACCGCTACTTCCGTCGCAAAACTTGCGACCGCTATTCCGTCGCAAATAAATCTTTGCTACCACTATTCTATCTCAAATCTTGCGACTGGTTTTTCGCTACCTACGACAACATTTTGTGACCGGCCTTTGTTGCCACAGTTATGAAGATTATTGTCACCATTTATTATATACTAAATTAAGCTACTAATGCTCATATTTTTAAAAATTAACCATTTATAAAAAATTCAAAGCTATATTAAACTATCCAATTAAATTACAAAATAAAATGACAAAAACATACAACATAAATTGTTTTAAGTCTAACTTAATGAATGACTTCGTTTCCATCACGAACTCCTCATCCTTTCCGTCACGAACTCCTCATCCTTTCTTTTTCTTCATCTTTTTTTTAACGAGCTGCTTCGAAACTAATGTTAGGGTACCATATTTACCAACTCACCATCCCTGAAAACGAAATACCATATTAGTTTAGATTGATTGATTATTTGACCCATGTGTTTTGTTAAAAGTTAATTGTTATACCAAGTTAATGCACGTATAAAACATGTACTTTAGACTCTTTACTCACACTCTATTAATCATAATTAAACCAGTGAACCTGATCATTTGCCATTAGAAGATAAGTGTCCCATCTGGATGCCTATTTGATTTCACTCTCCTATAGATCAAACACAAGACTTATCCAGAATTAGTGAAGAAAATTAACAAGGTAAAACAATAACTATTTATATATGTAGAACACTGAATAGTAAACCTTTAAATTAAATATTTTACAAGATTGTATGCACTAAACAATAGACATTGCACAACATTCAACCCGAAGTTCCATTCAGGCTAATTATTTTTCTATTTTAAATCATTTTTAAATATTACCAAGCAAAAACCAACCTGTTCACAAATATATGAGTGGAAACAGTAAACTTTAAATAATAGTGATAAAATAAAAACATCATTAACCTAAGACTAATCTGGAAATCTACATCATAAGTGAATATGATTTCCTTTTTGTTTTCAACCTCTTGAGGAGGATCAGATCTTGAGACCAACCGTTTTGCATGTGCATCACATGTCGTAAGGCGTGTCTTGTTAGTCCACTTTCCATCATATTGATGCTTAACACTAGATCCAACCAAACAATCACACAATTCAATCCATTTTTACAAGTGGTAATTCGACCCGTTTCAGGTTGGGTTTAGTGTGTAAAAAGTAGGGAAAAAGCTTCAAAACCTTTACCCAACCAGCTTACCTGAAAGCATTAACTTCAAATCCTACAATTCTTGCAGAATCTGTTTGAGGGTCCTTGTGATACTTGACTGTGAATGTCAAATGATTATTGATAAAATACTTCTCTTCCTTTGTCTGCAGACGCACAAAAGTTACAGTAAAACTAATGAACATAGATTTTAAAAAAGTTTTTGTTTCTGAGGGCTGTTTAGTTGCTTACTCCTGCATAATAATGTACTTTGCGTCCAACAAAAAATCCATGCTAATATATAATGGGTGAATCTTTTTCCAGCCTTGTCATGGGAACAACCAAAGGTAGATTGTCCACTATCCTGTCAAAAAACAAGATGACCAAAAATGAGATTCTCTGAAAACAATGAGACGTGTGAAATGAAAATAAAATTCTCCCATACTAGGTAAAATAAGGGTTAAGTAGGTATATTTGTTTTACGCTACATTACTCAGGTAGTTTGAAACTGAATATCCAACACCTAAACAATCTAGTACGTGTATTCTGTTACAGTATCTCAAATCAAAACAAGGGTGTGAAGTGACTTACATGTTAACTCTATATTCGTCATCAATCTTCTCCTTAAATTCTTTGGTTGTTTTCTCATCCGGTACTATGCGACATACAACATTACACATATGTGGAACTCGCATTTGAAACTGCAATACGAATGTCATTAAAAACATAGCAAAACAAGGAACATAATCAGATAAAAATCTCCAACAACGATAGTTTTACCTCATATGGAGAATTTCTATACGATCACCACGAAGAACCTCACCAAGATTCTCGGCACTGTCAACTATTTTTTCAGGGCGGCAATAAGGAACAGAGTAGTAAGAATATGGGAGTTGGGTCTTTGTAGAAGCCAATTTGTTTACTTTATAAGGGATTTACCCTTAGCTTATCTTCCTATAGCATTATAACTTTATACGTAAATATTTAGACACCTTATCACAAAATTGGCATTTGCTGAAGCTTAAAACATTTTTTTAAAACAGCTAACTCACGTACCCCCTAAACCTACTCCTAAATCTATTCACCACACACTGTAAAACATAGAATATATCATTACATATTGTCATGTACAGAAAAAAATACAAGAAAATGACACGTAAATCCCTTGTGACATGCAAACATTATTTGACCATTAACTGTGATTTATTTCCATACTGCCGTTACAAACTAAGATTTATCTTCAATATTAGTTATTACCATTACAAAAGTTACAGTATACTACTATAGCGCCTGAAGTTTACTGTCGCACATGAAGTCATTTGCCGTTCAATAGATTACACAAGATCTTGGATTTATCAACCAAACCAAAATTTAAAAACAACAAGCAAAAGTTTCTTCCCTGCCCAACTTGTGACTACAAATCGACATGGATTATTGCCTTTATGTTTATTTATAATTTAAAATACAAGCAAAAGTTTTTCGTGAACGCATTCACACATGCACATATCGGGTTTTAGTTATTGAGGTTTTTTAGCTTCAAGCAATAGAGTTTCCAAAAAGCTTGTAGGACTCACTTGGTTGACATACCAGAAGATCTACTCTTTAAACATTATCAAGCTAGATCAATTCCATGCACATAAACTAGTTCTAGGGGATATATATATATATACAAACTCATTGTAGCACACAAAAATCCAGAGTAAACTTGTCAATAAGTAGCAAGTACTATTAACAACAAATATTCACATTAAAGTAAAGAGGGCACAATAATTATGATGTTCAGACAACAACTGCAATATAACATTTTAAAAAACAATGATGAAAGATCAATATCGCTTAAAACATAAATTCTACCAGCAGATCTTCATTATAAACACACACAAACATCATATTATAAAGAATACATTCAAATTAGAACAATATATAAACATCTACCATATGAAAACAATCATAAAATAGTGAAACAACAGAATTAGGTTATAATAGAACATAATTTCTTGCCTTCTAATGGCAGATGATCAAGTTATGTCTAAAGACGGATGATTGGACACCGCTTGGTCTACACATGAATATGACTTTTTAATGGATTAATTATAATTAATAGAGTGTGAGTAAAGAGTCTAAAGTACGTACTTGTATATAGACGAATGCAAGTAGTTGTATTAACGGGTCACACGGGCTGGATTATTGATGCGATTGGGATGAATAAAAGCTTCCTAGAACGAACATCATGAGCAAGTAAACCTTCAAAGGTGCATGTAACAAGTAAAACACACGCAAGATAAACAAGATTTGTACATAGCTATGCAAATTGAACATAGATCTAAAGCAAGCAACCAATAAAAGTAGCAAAATATATAGTGAAACCATCAACACAATAAAAATCATTAATTTTATGACTGTTTTTAACAAACCAAAAGCTTAAAAAAACCATTCATATAACTAGACCTTATAATTGTTCACATAAACATCAAATCAAAAGCTTAAAGAAAACCTAATATTGAAAATAAAATGTTTCTAACAGGACACAATGACTAAATTAATTAAGGAAACTTAAAATAAGTAAGCATATATAAACCATTAACAATTCAATAAATCCACAATTCTTCATTAACACAATCAGTGAAACTATCAACAGCACAAATAAGCATATATTAACCATCAACAACACCGATAAACCTCAACACCGATAAATCCACAATTCTAAACTAACACACATCAACAACAGTGAAGCTTAAACAACCAAAATCACTATATAAACCATTCTTCATTGCCGTAGATAGTTTAAGAGGTATATTCTTGTTTAAGTTTATATCTAGTTAATAATTATATTTATTAGTATATATTTTATGGGGCTTAGGGTTAGGGTCGGGGTAGACATTGCGTAACTTGACCCTGGTCTAGACATGGACTGATCAACCATGTCTAAACTAGATAGAGTTCTCCATAGTTGACTACGATGCTGACAAGCCAGTACCCCACTCCTTACTTAATTAATAGCTAAGATTTGCCCTAATTATAAATAGGAACCAAACTTCATAGCTGTTATAGTGGCGCCAGTTAAGCCACATGTATAGATTCAAAGTGCACAAGGATCTTACTCAGAAATCTCAAAGGGTTAGAGAGTGAGAAGAAGTGTTGTCCAATGGCAGTTATTCTAATTAAGGTGAATACATTTGTATTTTAAATGCTTTTACGAAATCTTTGTTATTTCGAAACCAGCATGAAAAGTAGTTAATTTATTAATGCATGCTGGTAAAATACGAGACGGATACTTGGCACGTACGGTCTGATCAAAAATGGTATACACGTGTTTAGGCAGAACTCATACGGTAAGTTCTGTAACTAAGCGTGGCTGGTACAGTTTGCGTGCCCAAAGGAGTGAGATTCCCTAGGCACCAGAGTAATATATAATGAAATAACTCACAGCCAACAAACTGTTATCAGTGTGCAAGATGGTGTGTATTTTATCCATGTTTCTAAAAAATGGTTAATCTAAATTAATGCTTTCATGCTTATAAATGATTTGGGTCTACAGATGATATTCACCAGCATTATCGCTGATGTTTTATTTTTAAAACCTTTTACAGGTAATGAATAAAAGAATGGAAATGCTAAGTGCCATGTTGTACATATGATGTTTTACATGTGCATGTTAGCTAATTAAGCACACGATACATCAAAGAAGAATGGATGCATTCGATGAAGAAATCTTGTGGCTTTAAATATCATAGTAATATGAAATTACTATGTTTTGTAAAATAACGGGTAGTTAAGCCTATTTATATGAAAACAATGTCAAATAACGGGTAGTTAAGCCCAGTTATATGAAAATGATGTTTGTAAACATTGTGAAATATTATGAAATGGGACCGAGTTTTGAGAAAAACATTCCGCTGCATTGAACTTTGTGTTTTCATAATAAAATAATCAAAGTAGGTACCAATCGGGTCACACGTCCGGGCATGCCAAACCCGGGGTGTGACAATTATTGGGCTTAATAAATGATTATCATGTGCGTTGTTTACTAGATATAAACTTAAACAAGAATATACCTCTTAAAATATATACTAATGTAGAGTCTCCCTACTCGTGCTCCAAAAACGACTACTAACAACACCCATCAGGGTACTGTATACACGGGATTCTCTAAACTAGAGTGTTCCCGTAAAAAAAACTAGATATATAAAACTCTAATCCAAAGCTTCTATATATAGAAAGCAAGCAAACAGCTCAAATTATATTTAGGTCGATGTAGGATTCAATTTAAATTGACATGCTAGCTTGCTAGCTTAAATATATTATTATTAATTAATTCAGCTGCTTCATTCGTTTTTCTCGTATAACTTTTAAAATATAGCCTTCTATAAAATTATAAAAATACCATTAGGACGAGCTCATCATTCTCTACGCATCGACCTAAGTTTCGTTAGAAACGGAGAAAGTTCAAATATAATATAATATTATTATATGAAGGTCTTCTATAATAATAATTGATCGCCTAAACATCTCATGTGCTAATTCGTTTCTTAATCGTTTGGCAATATTTGAAATACGATTGTCGTATATATACCAACTACTTAATTACGACCACAAGGTTGAGTATCCTAACTAATAATTCGGATACGAAATTTTTATAGGTGTTACAATAATGATTAATACGTTTGGAACACGAGTCTTATATAGAACGACAAAATTCATAAAACAAAACAATACTTGCAATTGTCTTTATTATTTAACTAGGTCCAAGGCAATCCTAAGTCTTGGCAAAACAGCAAAATAATATCAAACATCACCTGAAATATGTAAAAATAAAGTTAGCTATTTAAAGCTAGTGAGTAAACCACAATTGATACATAATAATATAGAAATCCGAGATCATCATAATATGCTGCGCAATCTTACATGCATAGCTATTTCATATCATTCTCGACCATGACACCTTGAACACACATCGAAACCATCATTGTATAGTAACTTGTAACCATTTGTCATGAAGAACCAAGTCATGTTATTAATTAAAGATAACCATTCTAGCAACCGTCACGTAACCGTCTCGATATAATAGTTATCAATAATTATTTAGCAACTTAGGGACATAGCATAACAACATAGCATAGCAACTTGTATCATCGTATATCAACTTGTAACATTGAATAGCAACTAGAAACATTGAATGGCCGGGTTTAAATCCCCTATTTTGAAATACATGTAGGTGAGTTTTTCAAACCATTAGCGCTAACATTGTACCGGTGGGATTACTAAGTAACAATACTACTTTAAACTACCACATAAGGATTGCATCTTGGCACGAACAAGACTAACACATTGAATGATCTCTTTTGGAAAACAAATAGAAAACTAAAAACATTGTATACTAATTGAACATATTTCAGCCCCAAAACGTAAAAGTAAAAAGAGGAGTGAATTTACTCACCTTGAAAAATAAATACAATTGTAACGCTAGAAACGCAGCTATAGAGAACCGAGGTTTGCCCAAATATTAGTATCACCTAATTAATTGGTAAAAACCCTAACTTAGAAACAAAATGTAACATTTACGAAATTTGCTTTTAATTATAATATCGAATACTTAAAGTTTATGTTACTTATTTTATAAATAATTTAGCAAGTGAAAAACACTAACAATAATAGCAATAACTAAAACAAAACTTATCAAGTAATAATGCTTGTTAACAACCAAAATAAAAAAAAAACAAAAAACAAAAAAAGAAGAAACATGCAAAGATAGGGGACCAAAAGTGTCAAAAAGCCAAACAACTTTCTCCTCCTTTCCTCCTCCTTCACGTCAACAGTAAACCTCCAACCTTCTCACCATACTCTTTCACATCAACCAAAATTCAGTCCAAAATCAGACCCATTTCAAGTAATAACGTGTTGAATCAATCCCTAACTATCATTAAACAGGTAATTTCGTGTGCAATTGAACAAAGAATTGGCCTGAAACCTTCCTTTTTCTTGTATCCGGCCGAAGTCAAAACCAAGACCAAAAACATATCTAGACCTCATCATTTTTCAATTAAACACACACACATACTCACAAACACACCGCAAACAAACCCCCATATCCAAGAATCGCAAAAACAAAGTAAAAATCTCACACGAAGGGCTCAAAGGGCCGAACCCGTTCGTCACTCGAACACGTATGTAACCCACACCATTTTGTAAGTTTCTTATACCATTGAACTCGTTTTTGGGTGTGGATTAAAAGCCCTAACTTTAATTTTGTCAAAATCTACAAAAACAAACTCAATTTGGGGGTGAAAGATTTAGGGCTCGTATGGTTATTTGGGAAATTTTCGTTTCTACTAAAAGAGGGGTTAAAACGTTTAAAGGGGGATGGATTTATGGGTTAGTCACCCAGCTCAAGTGGCTGGGTGCATTGCAAAACAACAAGGAGGTCAGGGGTTCGAATCTTGGCCTTGCACACTCCACCTCCTTTTTATTTAAAAACCCTATTTAATGCAACACAATCAAATGATAAAAGAGTTAAGTTCCGAGTATTTGATGGGTTAGTCACCTAGCTCAGAAGGTCACGGGTTCGAGTCATGGAACCCGATTTTTTTTGTTTATTTTGTATTTTGACCACAAATTCACATTTTTAAACATTTAAACTTCCCACTAAACAAGTAAAAATTATATTTTTCATTTTTATGTCTTAAAAACCCAAAAGTTTTCATGAACAAATATTAACTTTAAAAACTTTATAAAACCAAGTAACAAAACATGTATATATTTTTATAAAATCCTTGTGAGTGTTCATTTAACCAAAAATACTCATTTTAATCCTTGTAAGTATCATTTATATAAAATTAGACACATAAACTTAATTCGTCAACTATATAAAAACTTTATAAACTAAAAATCCACTTAAACGTCATACCGAATTTGTAAAAAAATCAAGTAAACGACTTGTAATGGCAATAATCTTTAGAGGTATATTATTTACAAATAAATAATATATTAACCTATTTTTATAAAAACTTATTAATATACCAACATTCATAACTATTTCACAAAACAACTAAAAATAAGAATTTGACTCGTACGATCTCGAAACCACATATGGACTAAAATCATTATGTTCGATTAATAGGATAAGCTACCGAGGGTTATTCCCGGCTTCCACCGTATATTTTCTTAAGTAGATTTTGGAGCCGATTAATGTGAGTTCACATACCCCTTTTTATATTTATACACTTTTGGGGTGAAACATCTATACTATCTATAATGCAGATTGGAAGGACACCCAATTTGTCAACCACGTACAACAATTTCATGCACAATGTACAATCAATTTTAAGGGTATTTTGGACTTTTTGACCCAAGTTTCAATTTAAACCCCAAAGATAAGTACACTTCAATACCTCAAGCTGTTGAGCTTTATTTGCAGTTTTTGAATTGAATCCCTACTATTACGTTTGGAAATTGGAGCAGCCTCATAATTTAAATCTACCATCTCTCTCTCTCTCTCATAAATGGTAAATTGATTTCAATCTTTCTCCCTCTTCTTCGAGTTCTCAGTCGACACCACCAGCAGGGCTTCATCGCCACATACCGTAGCTTGACTTCCTATCAGTTTTCCTCTTCAAAGTAATCATTGAATTATTATATGGCGCGTTGGCAGCAGTGAGGAAGGTGGTTCATTCTATGGATCGCTTTCTCTGTTCGACTTAATAGGTTTTTTTCTTTGTGCTCTAATTTTGAGATTTTGTTTCATATACCAGTGGGTATTTTGCCAACGTGACCGTGTGAGATGATCAATCGAAGTTTCTTCAATCAATCTTTGGTATGTTTCTGTTTAATTTCATGTTGCCATTATTTTTTATACTAGATAACGAGGATAATGTTGTAGGTGCAAGGTAATTTTCATGTAGATGCTGCTAATTATAGTTAGGATTATAACCTGCTTTATCCTTTTTTCAATTCAAACACGTGATGCCCTAGACGCATCTATATTGCAGCCGGATGATATTAAAATAAGGGTCTAAAGAAGTGATTTCTGCTACAACTTAAGTTGCAAAGAAAATTTTAGTCAACGGATACAGCTTCTACGATAAGCCTACAAACGTTTGTTCATTTTTCAGTTACTGTTAATGTTATACTATTTGTTGGTGATGACTGATGAGCTTTGGTTTGAAACTTGAAATCCTGATTGTGTCCAACATCCTAAATATTGTGTTTTAATGGTGAATATGTGATTTGGATGCTGGATTGATAGGACTTGGTCACTTGGCTCCCTTTTTTTATTCAATAATACACACCACTTGCTTGTTTGTTCAGTGATATTTTTTGAATAGTTTCTTCCTTAATTTTATCAATAACGCGGAGCACTTACTGTTTCTGGTAAAATAAAGTAAGTTTGAATCAAGTAATTGTATCTAGAATTGGATTAGTAACTCATCGATCAAGTTGGATTAATAACTCATCGATCAAGGGTCATTATATATCCCATGCGGCCATGCTACTAATTATGTCATTGTTGAAATAGATAAGTGCTACATTTAGATCATATTAAATTGAACATTTCTTTAAAGTGCATTTTAGAAACAAGTTATGTGTTGTTATTTAAAGTTTACCATTTCAAATCAACTGCTAAACATAGGGATTTGAATCAAATCAACTGCTAAACATAGGGATTTGAACCATGATTTTGCTGCCATTTTTTCAGGAGATTCAATGGCATGGGTTGTGGTGTCTAATGGTGTTCATTGCATCGAAGCAAAACAGAACCGGATAATGAATGACATATTCTATTAGCAAGCTAAACCAAGACACTCATTTGCTCTTGTGTAGTATATAGCAGCTTCTGTAATGCTAAACCCAAGTAATTTAGTTTTTCTCAAGCTTTAGTACTTCAATCTGATGCATGTGCTTTTACCTTCTTAACCGACAAATCTAACCCATCAGAACTATAAACCATAAGAAACACAACCCACCATCTTTGTTGGTTATAAAAATTTATTTTATTTTTTCAATTCAACCATGTGATGCCCTAGACGCACCAGAGTTGTAGCCGACTGATATTAAACAATGGATCAAAATATGTACACGGTAAAAGAGGTTCTCTTCATAAGGGTGGATGCGATTGGAATGGTATACTTGTTATCAAGGTAATTTTATCTTATTTATTGTGTTTATTTATTTATTTATTTATTTTTGTTATGGTTAAAGATATATTCCAACTCTTTAGGAACGACATTTTAAAACTTTTTGTGTGTTATATGTATAGATGCATGTTGAATACCCTTTAAGCATATTTGTTGTTCTATTATATTTTAGTTCTTACAACAAGTCGGTTTTAGTTGTAATATGTGCTATCATGAAAGCATTGGAGATTTGTTACCTGCAGGAATGTGAGATCTGCAAGACTGTAGAATTAAGCCCCAAATGGGTTCATTTACCACCTATATCTTTAAATCACAAATACCAGCTGGCAAGTTTGTAGTTTTAATATGTCTATTGATTTCTGTTTTTTAATTGAGTTTTTCATTATTCATAATCTTTCTTAACCAATTGTTTTTCCTTTTGTGCTTGTAAAGTTCTTAACACCATTTTCTGCTTAATTCAGATTGTGTTCTCTCCTCGGTTGAATAAAATTCAAGTGATTAATTTTTGTATAATAACTTTAAGGCAAGCTATACATTATGATTATTATTTGATGTGTTTATTAACGAAGAATCATGTGCATCCTCTTGCTTATGGTTTTATACTAATAGTTTCACTTTTGAGGTCAAGGTGCGGAATTTGTGTGTATGCATAATTTTATATATGCTGGTATTTACACATATGAGTATCCACCATTTCACTCAGCTACAAGCTGTCTTAGAACCGAAAAGGAGCCGAAACAAAAAGGAGCCGATCAGGTTAGCTTTGTTCTGGCATATCCATTTCAGGTTACTTTGGGAATCAATTTGGATCTGGAAAATTTTGTTTAATGACAGTTGTGTGAAAATTTATTCAGTTTTTGTCAGTTTTATCCGAATTTTACTTGGGCAGTTGGAAAGTGAGAGAATATTATTTTTGTCTGGAGGGGATTCTAGAGATTATTCCATTACCACTACTCATGTGAGGTACATTTTTTCAACCTTCCAATATCTCTTTGTTTGATTGTCAAACATCAAGCTTAAAAAAAGTTGATTTTTTGGGACATTGGCGTCCATTGATTCATGTAGATGATTACTTTTTTTTTGTATGATCTTATTTAAGCTAAAGTAGAGATTCAGATATTGATGTGATTTTGTTAAACATAATTGATTTGAATTCTACCAAACAATAAATTTTCTGAAGCACCAGTTTCATAGTGCTATATGTGAACTCGCTAATTTACTTTGTGAATCATTGACTAGACCAAAATGACCAAGTCTTATTTGTGGTGTGTTTTCGTGCTTAGTTTTTGCTTTGCGTAATATTAGCAGATGATTAACATTTAACAATACATTGTTTCTTGATTCAGCATGCATTCAACGACACCATTTGCAGTAATGGTTTTCATAATTAGGCACATAGTTGGCTTCATTTCATTTGAGCGATTTCTAGGCTTTTGTACAGCTTTCATATACTGTCGTTTTGTAGCTTTCATGTGCACTCGCTGTGATTTTTTTGTATTTAATTTGTTTTATATGATTGTTAGGAATGGTTGGATGTGCAGTTCTAGGCATTGGAAAAGGTGTCTCTCTTACATGCGATTATCTTTTTTTTCTCATTTCTCATTTCTCAATAGCAATAATGATGATTAGTATGTAGTATTATTGATTGACGAACTAGGAGTAACATTACTAAAGTCTGCTGCAGGACAAAAAAGCAGACTGAAATCCAGATAGGGCTTGCAATTTCTACAATATATAAGCAATTTTTAACAGGTGTGTTTTTGTTCACAAATCGCAACACTCGACAGGCCTGGAATCATTCAACTGTGACGACCTGTAGGCTGTAGCTGGTCTATTATGTTTTGCAATTCTGTTGCTATGGTTTCTGGTGAGTGTTTCTGACTTGAATACCAAGAACCTAGGGTAGTTTATTTATTATTTGCTACATTTCTGCTGCAGTACATACTAGAACTAGGATGTTGATTCAATTCTCAAATATCATTCACAATTTAAGCATTGATATTGGTAACATGGTTCAGTTATCAAACACAAATCAGTTGTTGATGTTGAGTCGTGGTTTGATTAAGCTTCGAGTTTATCTAGGTTATAATTGCACAGATGATATTGAGTTTCTAAAATTGATTAGGGTTTGATATTGTGTTATCCGCTACAAGGTTTCTAAAATGGCTATTGGTATAGAAACTAACAACACCATATGACTTAACATTGCTTTTTGATAGATAACCAATTCTTTAGATTTTTAGATTTAATGATGCAGAGTATTTTTTTGGTTTAATTTTATCACCTAGGAAGAAGTATAACTGGCCCTATAAAATGGATTGAAATCTCTAGATATCGTTACATGCTAAAAGGAAACGGGTCATATGGATCTGAAGTGAACCAAACTACTTTTCAAATAACCTCCTAAATCATTTATTTCAAAAAGTTTAATAATGAAAGATGGAAATTATGCCTGCACGTTTGACATTATTTTGTCAAACTAATGGTATTAACTATTAGTCAAACTCATGGGTCATAAACACTTGCCTATACATTGTGTCACCCTTTAAACTATTTGATTTGTTTAACCTATCATCACTAAAATATTACTAAAACTGACCAGTTTGACATTATTTGGTCAAACTGATGGATTTAATACATTTAAATACAAAAGCAGAATTCTTAGGAATATTCTTCTTATATGATAATCTAGGTACCATGCTCATCATTACACAAGTCGAACCACTTGTGATCTTACAAACGAGTCTAGAGAAACTGAGGTATGACGCGCTTCAACTTTTTATGTGATAATTTTTTATGCGTAGGTTACTTAACTTTCAAATTTTGCTATGAATCTCTAAAAAACTCCCTTCTCAAAGAGCTTTTGGATGATTCTAACATATTTTACTTTGGTGATTTTAGAATCATATTGTAGGAGTAGCATATGATTCTTACATACTTTATGATGTTGATATAGGTACGAAAGAGGATTCTAAACTTTATATTTGCTGCAGTTCAACAATCCTCGGGGTTTGTTGCGATTCTAAAGGTATTCTTTATAAGGTTTATTATTGACATTATTATCATAATGTCAATACCAAGTACCAAGACACATCTCTATCTATCTAAATAGTATGTTTAGTATTTATAAAGTATATTTTGTGTCAAATGCACCTTGTCATTGCTGTTAATGAGGAATGTCAATCATTGCCACTTCTGCAGAAGCCCATAGTAGACAGACTTGGAGAAGTTTACGACATTCCAGAAAAGGTTAGTGTTTTAACATCATGCATTGAATATTCCTGTTAATTTTGTTACAATGATCAACAGTAGCAATTACTCCTCAAATAGTGGACTACCAACATGTTTTATCGCATTCACCACTTAGACTGTTCACTTATTCACCCATGATTACACAACAGACCGATTTGGCATTACAATCATGTTGGGCCATCGGTGAGCATGGAGGGTTCAAAATGGGCAGTTCACATGGTTTGCATAATATGTCATAATTTGTAAATGTTTATGGCGGGTCTTCCTCTTGGATTCTGATTCACTGTGTTATATATTTGTTCATAATTATTTGTTACTTTGCAGTGTGTCCAGAGTTGACATTGGTTTGACCAATTGCACATGATATGAAGCTTATAGAACTCGAATTCTTGATTTGGAGCTTCATGTGATTTCATGTAGAGCTTTATAATGCTGCAAATGGGGGTTGTAAATGATGTTTGTTTGCTGAGAAATGTTGCTGTAAATTTGGTGCTTTAATTGTGTGGTGTGCAATGTTGTGTGTGTGTGTCTTGAATGTGTCGGGATGGGGGTAAATCTGATGAAAAGGTTTGTTTGTGTGTCAAGATGCTTAGTTTGACCCGTTTATGAAGTTACAGATTCGTTATTTGTTTACTTGCATGTCAAACTGCTTTGTGTTCAAAGAAATCACATCATGACGACTTCCCAAGAAATAAGGCATACAACTATTAAGCTTAATCTGACAAATAAGTCATTTACAATTTCACATAATAGGCAACCTTACCTTAATAAACAACCACCGAATCCAACAACTAAACAGCACACATTTCATTCGCTACAAGGTGTGCCACATGCTCTTTTATCTCAAGTATTTTTTGATCCATTTTTACCATTTCATTATTGTTTTTGATGTTGGAGTGTGTGTGGGTCAAATAGGTTTATGCTAAATGTCATAAAATTGAAGCCAAATAATCGCGAAATGTTTTTTTAAGAGGTTTATACCTTGGTTTAAAAATTTGTTATAGGAAATATTATAATTTAAGGCGTATTACTTAAATGGGTTTTGTTTCTAGATTTTCTCAAGAAAATCATTCTGAATATTACGCAAGACGGAAAGTACATGACACGTCATCGAAGCCAACTAAGATTGGAGATGACATGTATAGTTTATCCATTTAAATACAACCCTATGCAAAGTATGAAAAATGTAAAACAAGAACGTTAGAGTGTCACTACAATAATTACACAACAATGACGAGTACTGTGTTATAAATGTCACCCACGTTGCATCGCGCGGGCAGCTACTAGTGTTATATTATTCAAATACACCACATGCACTAAATCTATTTATCAACTATGTGATTCCATTTATGTCTTGGTTATGCTTTATGTATACGTGTGGTGTTCTATATTATGATCGATACAATCATTAACTATTGCTAGCCCAGCGACGTCTTAGATCTAAGGGCCTGACAAGCATTTTTGGTGCTAAAGCCGATGCTAAGTCCGGCTCTTCAATGACGCATTCTAGTTCATTGAAGGAACCAAATTTCACTTAGCTGATCATATACTATATTCTAAATTGTTGAGGCTTGATTGTACATTCGAGGCTGTACGTGTTGTTACATATTTGTACTAACCTTTGTAGACATGGAATCGCTTATCATTGTGATCTATAAACTATTATCTATGTATTTAACTATGTGAACTCACCAACATTTTTATGTTGACATTATTTTCTAACATGTTTTAGGGAATGCCAACGTTTAAGCTAGCTTTGGATCATGATCACCATAGGCTTTTGGACCTAGCTAAAATTTAAATAAATGAACAATTATTAGCTATGTCATTTGTGATTTGCCAAACTGTATTATTTAATTTGGTGATGCATGCTTATTTAAAACTTTAACTTGTAGCATCATGTGGCTATGAGCAATCTCTAACACTCACGTCTCGACGATTATCCGTCTTTTATTTATTTAATTGGTCGGGGTGTGACACAAAACAATAGCCACAAGAATCAAAATCTGAAATCCAGGGTTTTGGATTTGGAGTTTATGGTTTTTAAGTACAAATTGGGAATTAGGGTTTTAAAGTACAATTTGGGAATTAGGGTTTTAAATTACAAATTGGGATTTTGTACGAAACGTTATGGTATTTTCGTATGGTAAATATTTTATACGAATCCATTTTAGTTTTCTACTAAACAAAACATTTGTACAATTTTAAAATACGTATATGCATGTAATTTTGTTATTAGTATATATTTGAATTTATAAGTTTTGAAATCTTTAAAAATGTATTTAGTTTTGAAAGAATGTTATTTGGATATATGAACATATAGTTTAATGTTTAAATGAGTAAAATATAAGTTTTTAAATCCTAAAAATGTCTTTAATATAAAAGATGTTACTTAGGTTTATTTAGAAAATATAATATAATGTTTAAAATGTATAAAAGTGAGTTTAAATGAAAACACGGGCAAGGGGACTCGAACCCGGGGTCACAGGCACAGAATAGATGCAACAACCCAGTGAACCAGATTTGTTTTTTGTTATTTGTTTTGATTTTTAATTCTTTTATTCTTTATCAAATAACTATACCCATTTTAATCCAAGCCCTAGAATCAAGAAACCATCAAATTCATTCAACCTGTTAATCCAATCCAACACAAAACATAGGGCTTTTAATCTGCGTCGTATCACGATCATTTTGATATAATATACTTACTTGGAAACGAACGAATTGATATGGACGAGTGAGGAAGAAGAACTCGGTTGTTTTGGATGATTTCAGAGAATCTGGAAGTGATAAGAGATCAAATTGAAGGATTAGAAGGTTATATGATCAAGAGGAATCAAACGAGTGTAAACACTACCTATTACGTTGCTCGGAAGGTAGGAATCAATTATGTCGCTGGAAAATGATTTTGTTCGATTGATTTGGTGAATTGCAGAGACAAAGAAGAATGTTTGATGATTAGGAAATGCTAATTTCATGTTAAGGGGGGTACGCGTATGGTTTAATTGTTGATTACGGTTCTAATTACGGAATTGAAATTTTGAGTTGAAAACCCGAAATCAATCGACTTAATTACGATGTAATCACGTGTTATAGGTAATTAGGAAGGCTTGAAATTTCATAAGGTTTTGCCGTGATTTTTGTTGATTAAAATTGGACGAAACGCGTCAAACGGGGCTTGCCGGAGACATGCCGGAAAATGGTGCAGGAATTACGTGCTGTGAAGGGGGGAAGAATGGTTTAGTAATTTACACTTTAGGTCCTTATGGTTTAGTTATATTTTTTTAGATAATATAAACTTACCCGAGTTGAAGCGTAACGTTTATGTAAATGATGTTTTTATGTTTTTATGTCGTTCTTGACGTTAGATGGCTATTTTAATAGTATTTATTTATTTTTACCAGTCTTTATAAAATCTCTTTTATAAAATACACTTTTATATATACATATATACTTTGGAAATTAAATAATTGTATTTAGTAATTAATTTGGTAAACGTTGGATAATAACTCGGTCGTTAATATTAAAGACGAGAATAACGTAACGTTCAATTTATATATATCTTTAATATCAAATCGTTACATTTAAAAGGAAAAATAAATACAAATACAAATAAAAGATAACAACTTCGGGTTCGAGTCGGGCGTTCGGATTCGGGTTCGGGGCAGATGTCACAACAGTTTTAGAACTTGTATGCTTTGATGCATTTTGAGACCTTAGACTTGAAATAAAAACAAGAATATGATTGACGCATTTAGGATTCACCTATTCCGATCTGTACATACCTGCTCCTTTTATATATTTCCCCTAGTTACCCTGTCTGAGTCTGCGCCTTTTTATTTGTTTTGACCCATTTAGCCTTTTCCGCTTCAGTTATATCAAACCTTATCTGTTTTGACCCAAGTTTTTGGAAATCCGGCTAAGTTAATGTTTAAACAAAGCTTTTTATTGTTTTAAGTAGTTTGATATTTTTAGAAGTTTTTATATAGTCAGAAAGCATGAATAAATGTTTATATGAAAATATTAAAAAAAAGAAAAGAAAATGTTGAGAAAAATGAGAAAAGACGAAAAAGGGTAAGAAAATTGTTCCTAAGTTGATAGTATATTAGGTTTGAGATCCTAAGTTTAATCCAAGTTTTGATTTTTAATTACAAGTTGAATGTTTTGATTGTTTAGATGTTAACAAAGCCGGGTTTTTAGCACTTTTCGTTTGTTTGTGATTTGTTTATCCTACCCCTAGCCCTAGCCGCGTTACAACCCGAATAAAGACCTCTTGATTCTTATAAATTTCTTGTCAATAGGTGGAGATATGATTGACATACAAGCTTATGTTTATATTACACTACTTTAATTGGTACTGAGAGTCACTCTCAAATTTCATTTCTTAGTCTTCCATGACCCATTCCTCTAGAAATCCTTTTTAATAACCTAATAAGAGGTCGATTACGCGCATCATCGCAGAATTTTTTTCTTGGAAGGAATTAGCTAACTAGCCGAGTGATTGAGTGATAGTGAGGGATGCAAGTATGTATAATTTGATACTTGAAGGTGAACAAAGCTTGATTGGGTAGGCCCTTGGTTTTAAAATTGTTTTACCGTGCTAGTTGGGTTAACGTTGTAAATCTTTTGTCGTCATAATAAACATAATAATAAAGTTAAGGACCCGTGATTCGAATTTGATTTTACTTGATGGAGACGTATTTGTTTGAGAATTGTGTTGGATGTGATTGATTTAATCCCCGACTTTGACTAATTATCATTTTGGCTACTGATGACTCACTCAGTTTCTGGCTTTGACTCCTTACTCTAAATTGACATATGTACGACGTCAACCCTCTGGATTTGACTTGGTTATCGTTTTAACCTCTATGTTTTGATATTTTATTGGCTTTTAATCTGTGACACGTTACGGCTTAGCACCATGACGTACATAACATGAAATTTTTTTTTACTTTAACATACGTACGTGAGACCCGGTCTATTTAAAGCCCGGACGAATGCCTATATAAAGAGATGGAAATAAAAAGAATGGCATACAACAAGTCATAGAGCATTGGCAAAGAGTAGCAACCATGTCCTTGGTAAACATCCTACATATGAATGTTGGTGATGAAGAAACAAGTTATGCAAACAACTCCTTCCTCCAGGTTTATCTTAGCTTGTGTTTATGTCATTAATATGTAAACATTTGTTTGTGGGATGTTATAAACTTTTACATCTTACTTCTCTTTTTTTCATTTTTTGACAGGAGACTGTGATACGAAAATCGTTACCATTTTTAAAGTATGCGATAACGGATATGGTTAACTATGATGTCTTTAACAATTGTTTTGCGGTTGCAGATTTAGGATGCTCGTCTGGCACAAACACGCTACTTGTTGCATTTAATATTTTTGATATAGTGTGTGAGGCGTGTCGAGAATGTAATCATAAAGTACCACAGTTTCAAGTGTGTTTAAACGATCTATTTGGAAATGATTTCAATACTATCTTCAAATCTTTACCTGATTTTTACGTGAAGATTAAGGACAAAGGAGAAAGTTTTGGTCATTGTTTTGTTTCGGCCATTCCAGGTTCTTTCTATGGTAGACTCGTCCCTGACCAAAGTTTACACCTTGTTCACGCTTCTACTAGTAATCATTGGCTATCTCAGGTATGCGTAAATGCGTAATTAATGTTTGAAATTATTTTGGATGAACAACTATATATATATAGTGTGTGTAACATGTGATAGGTACCTCAAGGCCTTGAAAACAATGGATTAAATATATACATGGCGAAAACAAGTCCTCCAAATGTATACCAAGCATATGCAAAACAATTTCATACTGATTTCACGAAGTTTTTACAAATGCGCTCTGAGGAAGTAGTACGTGGTGGAAGCATGGTTTTAACATTAATTGGACGGAGCGAAGTTGATCCAACTACTGAAGATAGTTGTGCACTCTTGGAGCTACTCGGGCAATCACTTGTCGAGATGCTCACAGAGGTCAGATATTTTAGTTAAAAGTTTTAGCTATACTAGTTTTCTTCGGTTACTAACCAATTACGCTTTACTGATGTTGTCATGCTATAGGGGTTGGTTCGAGAACAAGATATGAACTCGTTCAACGTCCCCGTGTATTTTCCTTGTATTGATGAAGTTAAGAACATTGTTGCATATGATGGATCCTTTTCTTTAAAAAACTTCAATGCTTTTAATGTCAACTGGGATCCAGATGACATGGATTATACAAACATGAATGATTGTTATGAGTCAAGCCTAATCCATGGGAAAAACATATCGAAAGTTATCCGAGCGGTTTTCGAACCGTTGTTGAGTTCTCATTTTGGAGGTTGTATCATTGACATGCTATTTGAGAAGTTTGGGCAGCATGTAGCCGAGTATCTCACAAAAAAGAAGACCAAATACTTTTTCATAACCCTTTTATTGACCAAGAAATGAACAATTCTTGTTCTTAAATCACTCTTATTTTAAGTTCTATCTTTATGTATAAAAATATCCTTGTCACTATATAATGCATGAACTCTCTCTCTCTCTCTCTCTATGAAATTGTATTTTTAGTTGATTTACATCCGGCTTTGATAGGTTCAGTGGTGGAGTCACCTCAAAAATTCAGGGGTAGCCTAAAAAAATCCCTGAATGTTCATACAGTAATAAAAATAACACCATAAAATTATAAAAATATCTAATAGATTTATCCACTTTGTTCTTTCATAGCTTAAAATCAATGATTCAGGGGTATCATTTTAATTGTTTAAGGGTATCCTTATACATAAAACCGAAGAATATATGTATTTTTTACACTTCGCAATGAAATTTCAGCCATAGCCCGAGCTACCCCTGGCCTTCATTTGCCTACGCCCTTGGATAGGTTTACAGAGAAAACCAAACCTTCAAGCTCTCTCGAATTTCATTCAATAGCTTTCTATTCACTTCTTTTAATAATGCAAAGTGCAATTTAAAGAGATAAAATACCAACATAACCTAATGAGTGGGATGATGTATTTGTGGGTGCTAAATACGGGTGTTCAAAAATATCCGCATCCGAAAACCCGATCCGAAAATCCGATTTTCCGAACACAAATTATCCGAAAATTCGGATACCCGAAAGTTCGGATATCCGAATTTCGGATACCCGAAGATTCGGGTTCGGATTCGGATAGTGATTTTCATATTTTTCGGATGTTTCGGATACCCGACTATCCGAACTATTTATTTTCATTTTAAAATATATAAACACATATACGTTTATATAAATAGAAAACCCTAATCAATCATCAGATCTCCTCCGCCTCTATCATCTTCGTCTCTGCTCTCCTCTGCTCCACGAACTCTCCATCTCCGACTTCATCCTCTCCGATCTCTAGCAAAAGAAGCCCAATAAGATTTGAATCAGATTTTATCTTTAATCGACGTCATCAGAGGACTTCATCTTCTTCGATCAGACGAGTGATGACTTCATCTTCTCGGATCTCGACAGCCGCCTCATCTTCTCCGTCAGGTATCAATTAGTCACATGATTAACTGTTCTTGTTTGGTGATTTTTCTTGTTTTAGATGGACAGGTATCAATTTTGTTTGTTAAATTAAGTTGCAATGGATAGCATGATGTAAATTCGAACAACTCTTATTGTGAATGTAGATTGAAGAGGTGGAGGATGATGATTTGATTATTGGATTGCTTTAAATTTAAAGACTTTGGATTGAAATTTTATTTGAAGATTTGGTCATCGTAATGTTTAAATACTTTTGGTTAAATTGATGTATTAGAACTTTGTTTTTTGTTAGTGCTGGATTTGAACATTAGCGTTTTGAGTTGTTATAAGACATATTTTGGTAAGTAACTTGGCATTTGGTTAAGCTTTGGATTGAATATAATGCAAATTACACTTTTTTTTGTTCAAAAAGTTCGGATAGTTGGTAACTATCCGAATCCGTATCCGAACTTTCGGATACCCGAACTTCGGGTATCCGAAAGTTCGGATACGGATTCGGATAGTGAAATCCACTATCCGAAATTTTCGGATATCCGAAATTCGGGTATCCGAAAATCCGGATACCCGACTTTGAACACCCCTAGTGCTAAATGCAACAATAATGGAAAGTGCTATAACTAACACAATAATTCATTAAATGGAACGGGTCATGTTCACGAGTTGGACATGTATGTTTAGCATCGCTTCTAAAGAGTTGTTTGGCAACTTCTGAATAAGTAAATGCTGAATCATTAAGTGATGGTGATGAACTAGTAAGAGTTCTGAACTATTAAGAGCTAGTAATATTTGTTAACTATTCATATGTGTTAATTATGTATATATGTATTAGCAGCCCATTTGTACTAGTTTAGTTAGTTCAGGCCCATGGGCCTCAATCTAGGGTTTCTTGTATTATTTATAGAGGTGCTTTACCTCCTTGTAAACCATCATTTGAAGAAATACAATCACTTCACTTGTTCCAGCCACCACTTTACATTTTACATGGTATCAGAGCCACCAAGGCTCTCGGTACAAACCCAAGACACCAACTGAAAGTCCGGATCCAGCTACAACCAGTCTCAGTCGAATACCTGCTGCTACGTCTTGGAAATCTTTTTTCGAGACCTGATAGAAGTACACCGCCACCACCATCAACTCCGCAAACCTCCGATTTAGATACCCTGAAAATCCCGCAACCCAACTCCGTCACACGCGCCCCCACGCGCCGCCCGTCTCCGGCCACTCTCTCTCACTCGCCGGCGCGTGAGAGCGCGTGACAGCTCCGGCGAGCTCCGTCTTTCTTCCACGGCGATCAGAATCTCATTTCACGCAGACCTGTGTCATCAGTTTTCAGTTCCAGCAACGTTTTCAGTTCTGTTCTGGTACTTCAGCCTCTTCCAGCTTCGTACGTACTCAGATCTGTCAGTTTTTCAACAATGGGTGATGAAAAGAAGACCGAGCCTGCTCCTACTGCCATTCCTAACTAGATTGCACCAGGTATAATCAACTACACCACCGTCTTACGTATTCCCGTCAAACTTGATTCAAAAAATTGGAGTTCTTGGAGTCTTTTTGTTGAGAAAGGACTCATAAGTGTTGGTAAATAAGATCATTTGTCTAAAAGCCCTCCAGATCCGGTTACCCGAGAATGGCGTATTGATGATAGTGGTATTCAATTGGCTCTATGGAATGCTATGGAGCCACAAATACTCACTATTGCGCAAAACTTTCTCACAGTAAAAGAAATGTGGGAACATTTGGCTTCATCATTTTCTGCAAAAGAATCCCTGTCGCATGCGTTTTCGGTGGTCCAAGCTTATAGCAAAGTTGAACAAGGTGAGTCTACCTTTACCGACTACTTTACCCGTTTTTCAAAAATTCGAGATGAATTACGTGCCTTGTACCCACCAACTACTGACCTAAAGGTCCAAGAGGAACGTAACACTAAGATGGATATCATGATATTTATCGCTGGTTTATCACCCAAGTACTCCAGTGCTCGACCCTTACTGTTGAGCAACTCCGCAGCTACATCATCAGTGGCATCCACATATCATCTTCTACGTGAGATGTATGGATCCAACTCTATTCCCGAATCATCTGACTCATCTGCTATGTATACTAATGCATCCATGGGTAAAGGCACGGGTCGAGGATCTCATATGGCTCAAAAGAAAGGTATTGGTCGAGGCACCATCACATGCCACTATTGTCATCAGGATGGACACATGAAGTACAACTGTCCGAATCGAGGTCCTGGATCCTTACCACCTCCTCGCCCCAAAGCACGTGTAGCAGCTGTTGATGAAGTCCCGGATCATACCACCCCGACCTTTACACTTAGCCAAGAAGACTACAACAAATTCCAGCAGTTCCTGAACCTTCAGTTAAATGCCTCTGGTCCTCAAGCCAACTCAGCACGCTCAGGTACGTTCCCTAGTCTTAACTCATCTTGGATTGTTGATACAGGGGCCACTCATCACATGACTGGGAATCGGAGTATATTGTCTAACCTTAAAAATGCCTTTCACCCCCTGTACGAATTGCTGATGGATCCTCATGCCCGGTTCGTGGTATCGGGACCATTAGCAACTCGCAAAACCTGACCCTATCCTCTGTCTTGTTAGTCCCTCAATTTCCAGATAATCTTTGTTCTGTAAGCCAGCTCACCAAACAAAATAACTGTTGTGCAATGTTTTATCCTACTCACTGTATTTTTCAGGAACTGGGGACGAACCGGCTGATTGGCACAGGTGTTGAATCAGGAGGTCTCTACCGTTTGTCCTTAATGACCCAACCTACAGCTAACATATGTGATTCAAGTATCAAAGAGGTTCATTGTCGGCTTGGTCATCCATCTACAGCGGTTCTGAAGCAAATGAGACCGGATCTATCAGTTTCTTTTGATTTTCATTGTGAGTCTTGTCAACTTGGTAAACACACCAGGCGTCCCTATCCCCCAAAAGTGTCTAGTCGAGTCTGTAATCCATTTGAACTTTTGCATTCTGATATTTGGGGACCCTCCCCTGTAATCCATCTACAGCGGTTCTGAAGCAAATGAGACCGGATCTATCAGTTTCTTTTGATTTTCATTGTGAGTCTTGTCAACTTGGTAAACACACCAGGCGTCCCTATCCCCCAAAAGTGTCTAGTCGAGTCTGTAATCCATTTGAACTTTTGCATTCTGATATTTGGGGACCCTCCCCTGTTAAGACTCCTCTTGGTTTTGCATATTTTGTTACCTTTATTGATGATTATTCTCGCACTACTTGGGTTTATTTGTTGAAATCTCGCAGTGAATTAAATTCCACCTTTCGTGATTTTCATGCGTATGTTCAAAACCAATTCAACACATCAATCAAAACTATTCGTACTGATAATGCAAAAGAATACTTATCTGTTGACTTTTCCTCGTATCTCAGTACGCATGGTATAGTTCATGAGACTTCATGTGCATATACGTCCCAACAAAATGGAATCGCAGAACGCAAGAACCGTCATTTGTTGGATGTTACTCGCACACTCATGATTGATTCACATGTGCCTCATCGATTCTGGGGGGATGCAGTCCTTACTGCTGCCTACCTAATTAACCGCATGCCATCCTCTGTCCTAAATGGTCAAACCCCATTCTCTGTTCTATTTCCTACAAACACACCTTTTCCGCTGGCACCGAAAATCTTTGGATGTGTAGCATACGTGCATGATCATCGCCCAGGGACCACTAAACTTGACCCTCGGGCCATTCGTTGTATCTTTGTTGGTTACTCTCGTGTTCAGAAGGGATATCGCTGCTATAGCCCCTCCCTCTGCCGATACTTCACTAGTGCGGATGTTACATTCCATGAGTCATGTCCTTACTTTCTTGAGTCGGCTGAGTCAATGGACGATCTTTTTCCCTGCTCCGCTTCTGACCTTGATCCTGATCTTGTTCCTCCCGAATCCAATCTTGTTCCTACCATTCATGTCAATACTGCTCCCACGGTCTTTGATGCTACAGACACTGCTCCAGCTCCATCCGACATTCCGACAGAACCTCCACCAGGCCAGGACACGGCTAGGGCTCCTGATTCACAACTAGGCCATGACTCGGGTACGTCCACAGCTCCATGCTCACCTGATATCAATGATCCAACCTTCCCAACCACTACGTCGGCTACACCTGATTATGACCCACCCGGTGCCCCATATCCTGACATTCCCATTGCCTTTCGCAGAGAACCCAGACACCATACCCGTTACCCAATTCAGGATTATGTTTCCTATGCTCATCTCTCACCTGAGTGTCATGCCTACACCACTGCCCTTGACTCATACCAGATTCCCAGTAATGTGAAGATGGCCCTTGCTCACCCAGGATGGAGACAGGCTATGGAGGAAGAAATTGGGGCCCTTCGTGCCAATCATACATGGGATCTTCAGCCGCTCCCCCCTGGGAAACGTCTTGTTGGTTGTCGATGGTTATTCACAGTCAAACCAAACCCTGATGGACTTATTCCCCGCCTGAAAGCCCGCTTAGTTGCTAAAGGTTATTCTCAGGCTTATGGCATTGATTATGAGGAGACTTTCTCTCCGGTTGCTAAAATGCCATCTGTTCGCATTTCTATTGCTCTTGCTGCCATTAATCATTGGCCGCTCCATCAGCTTGATGTCAAGAACGCCTTTCTTCATGGTGTTCTTGAGGAGGAGGTATATATGGAGCAGCCACCTGGGTATATTGTTGAGGAGGAGGCCTCCAAAGTTTGCAGACTACGCCGTTCATTGTATGGCCTTAAGCAATCTCCTAGGGCTTGGTTTGGTCGGTTTTCTGATGTTATGGGTAAATTTGGGATGACCCGTAGTGCATATGATCATTCTGTGTTCTTCAGACACCGTCAGGGTAGGAGAATCATCCTGGTTGTTTATGTGGATGACATAATTATCACGGGTGATGATGAGGTTGGGATCACCAATCTCAAACAGTTTCTTCAGTCACAATTTCAGATTAAAGATCTTGGCCGACTTCGATACTTCCTTGGCATAGAGGTATCCCGTTCTCCACAAGGAATCCTTCTGTCTCAACGGAAGTATGTCCTTGAAATGTTGACTGAGTGTGGTTTACTAGGGTGCAAGCCAGTAGATAGTCCAATGCTGTCTACCGGAAAACTACTTCCAGAAGATGGAAGTCCGATGAAAGATCCCGAACAATACAGAAGGTTAGTTGGAAAGCTTAACTACTTGACAGTTACTCGTCCAGATATTTCATTTGTTGTTAGTGTACTAAGTCAGTTTATGGCAAACCCGTACACGGGACATTGGGATGCGGCACTTCGTGTTTTACGATACCTTAAGAATGCTCCAGGGTTAGGCATCTTATACTCAGATCAGGGTCATTGTCGTGTGGGTGCCTTCACCGAGGAAGGTGATGGCCGAATATCAGGATTCTCTGATGCTGATTGGGCAGGATGCCCGTTCTCTCGACGATCTACGACTGGATATTGTGTGTTTGTTGGAGGAAATCTGGTATCCTGGAAGAGCAAGAAACAGCACACTGTATCTAGGTCAAGTGCCGAATCAGAGTATAGAGCTATGGCAGATGTTACATCCGAGATGATTTGGGTTCGTCGTCTTCTAAAGGAACTTGGGGTTGTTTCTAAAGATTTGATGAGATTGTATTGTGATAATCAATCAGCCATACATATAGCCAAAAATCAAGTGTTTCATGAACGAACCAAACACATAGAAGTTGATTGTCATCTGATTAGAGATCGTGTGACCGGCACTCAAGTTGATCCTCCATCAATTCAACCGATTCATGTGAAGACAGAGTTCCAACTTGCAGACATTCTTACAAAGCCTCTTAGAAAAACACAAATAGATTTTATATGTAACAAGTTGGGCATGATAAACATCTATGCTCCAACTTGAGGAGGAGTGTTAATTATGTATATATGTATTAGCAGCCCATTTGTACTAGTTTAGTTAGTTCAGGCCCATGGGCCTCAATCTAGGGTTTCTTGTAGGGGTGTGCATTATTCGAATACCATTCGAATTATTCGAAATTCGATTCGAATCGAATTCGATTAAGGCCATTCGAAATTGACTTTCAGTCATTCGAATTCGATTCGCATTCGATTCGAATAATTTTGTCGAATGTGGATCGAATACGAATATGATTTTCTGTATTCGCATTCGATTCGCCCAATTCGAATAAGAAATTTATATATTTTTTAATATATATTTTTAATATATCTAATTAGTTATCTATATATGATATGATTTAGTGGGCTTAAAGTAAAGTTAAAATACCCAAATCCAACCCATTACTCAATCTTAATTGCTGTTTCTGCATATGAACATGATTTTGTGTTATGGCAGCTGCTTAATTGTTGTTTCTACAGGTTTTAAACTTGTTTATAGTCTTTTTTTTTGTTTGATTATGCAGTTTTAGACCTTTTGTTAACATGTTTTAGACTTGTTGATGTGTTAGTATTTTGCATATTGTTTGGGTGATGTTTTGCACATTGTTTGGGTAATGTTGTACACTTATGTTATGTTGGTGCTACATTTGTATTGTTACTTGATGTGTTTGTTTATTTATATTTTTTTTAAAGCGAATACATTCGAATCTATTCGAATTCGATTCGAATTCGAATAACTTAATCGAATCGAATACATAGATTTTTATTCGAATGTGGATCGAATACGAATACAGTTTTTAAAAGTCCCAATTCGACCAATTCGATTCGCCTAATTCGCCCAATTCGCATTCGATTCGAATGAACACCCCTAGTTTCTTGTATTATTTATAGAGGTGTTTTACCTCCTTGTAAACCATCATTTGAAGAAATACAATCACTTCACTTGTTCCAGCCACCACTTTATATTTTACAATATGCAAATGTTTGATTAATTCATATAAGAGATCTTAGTCATTCAGACTCGATATAATGTTTAACCACTCAAAGACAAATGTCTGAATCATTAGACACCTGCTCGTAAAACAAACAGTTTAAACTATTAAATTCTAAATCATTTAAACACTAAGTTATTAAGAATCTGAAACAAATAGACAATATGTGAACATAACACCCGTAACCTCAAGTAAATTTTGTAGGCCCATATGTAATATTGGACAAAATCATGCATTCTATGCTTAAAAAGATAATTTTTAAATTTAATATAGGACATGGGTGGTATCATGAGTCTGATCATGGTTTGATTCATGGTTCAAGTCATGATTCGGGTTATAAGGTGATTTATTGAGCGGATTGTGAGTTGGTTCATGGGTTGGATCTTGGTTAGGTCATGGTTCATGGTGTGGGTTAGGACATGAGTCGGTTCATGGAGATTGGGTTAGTCAAGGTTTAAGGAATGGATCGGATCATTTGTTCTGGTCATGAATTAAAAAAATCATTGTATTTCGTGAAGGAAGGGAAAAAAAATACATAAGGGTGGATGAAATGAAATTGAAATGATTTTATTCAATTGACCAATCAAACACACATTTTTTCATTCTCTTGCAATGAGTAATTCCATTCTGCTTATCATTTTTCCATAACAAACACTACCTAATTGTTTAACAAAAATACCGACGTATTTGAACTCGTCTTAGTAATGCATTGGAACATTTCAACAATTTTTTGACAAAATTACTGAAAATGTTTTTTTATGTGTTATAATAAATTGGAGCTTTCATAAAAAAATTAATACTTACACTGGACATTTTTTATATTTTTTTTTTAAGGATGAGCATTTGTTACCCAAGTACATGTATTGTACCGATAGATTCAGTACTAGTATCGGTACCGATTTTTTAGAATTTTCGTAACAGTTCGTTACCAATACCTTATATTTAGTAACAAGTACATGTTCTGTATTGATATCGTACAAATAGATTTGGTATTGGTACCCACTTTTCCATAATTTAGGTACCAAGATTTTCAATTCGACACTAGTATGGTACTGATCTCATCCCTAACTTTTGGTAAGAGCGGCCTTTAAACATTTAATTATTAAAGTTAAAGGGCCGTTTGATCTTTCACCCTTAAAGATTTGCTATCAGTGCCCACGTTCAAGGGCCATTTGATCTTTCACCCTTAAAGAGCTTCCTTTAAACCTTTAATTATTAAAGTTAAAAGACGATTTTATGCATTTTTATGAAATGTGGGATTGGGTGGTGCTTGTGATTTTAAGTAGATGATGATATTGTATGGCACACATGATGTTATAGTCCACGGTCTTAGGAGGTTTTAGGTTACTGTTTTTTTTTTTTTGTCGTTTGTGAAGTCCTAACATCTTACTAGTAACCAGCTTGTTTTTAATAAAATCACCATTCAAAAAAGAATAAAATTTTCATTTTTTTATTGATGGCAATTTGTCATTTTATATTAAACTAACATAAACTTTTAAAGGCCGTATAAGAGACAAAATAGTAACAATTATTATAATAAAGGATATTTCATGTAACTACTAAAGCTAAAGCTAAAAGATAAATGACATAATAAAGGTAACTAGATATATTACTATCGTCACGTGTTGCGGCAACCTAGGTCACGTTGGGTTCATCGTGCGTTTGTGTGTTGCGATGATCGTTTGATTACTGTTTTGTGTTTTGTTTCATGTTACTACTTAGTTACTGCAACTTTTGCGATATACTACATTCATTAGCTGCTGCATTATATTTACATTTTTCTTGCTACTAACTACTATTGTTTTGGGTAACCAAAAGACCACATTGTTTTGGGCAACATTAATTGGCTTCTTGTTTCCTTTTAGCAACATCATGTCTATACAACTTATACCTAACAACAAACCACTTCAAGCAGAAATGAAAGACAAGCAAATTAGAAACTACAATACATATCAACAACACACAAAACAACAATAAATACATTAGAAACAATGTATTTATTTTACATATTTTTAGTATTTTTATTTAAAGTAATGGGAGGTTGAAAAATACATTTTGGTATTTTTAGTATATTTTATGGTAGATTAAATACTTTATTTATGATACGTAAGTAATACTGTGAGCGTTATTGTAATCTATGGATACATATTTTAAGAACGAAACATGTTCCAATATAGTTCATTGTTTAAAAATTTTGAAAATTACCAGTAACTTTCAAAATCTTTGGAAAATCACCATAAAGTTATGTTAATAAAAGTTAATTAAAAGATCACATATATAAAAATTGTAAACGTATATAAATAAATGAATTTTGTAATTAAAACCGCAGAAAACGCCCTTTAAATTTCATTAAAATTAACTAAATATTTAAAGGGTAAAAATACCAACATGTTATTAATTTAACGGAAAAACTAATTGCTGATTAATTTAAAACACAAAATCGATTACAAAAAGTATATAAGTTTTAATGATAAAGTATGAAGCCTCAAATTTCTTATAAACGTAAAAAAGTATTATGTAATTTTGTCAAAAAGATTATTGAAATGTTCCGATGCAATACCATGGTCGTTCAAACGTTAGTTTGTTAAAATACATGTTAGGATTTCCTGAGTAAATTACTACATTTGTTTTATTATTATAACTACTAGGTTTAATACCCGTGTGTTACACACGGGTTAAATAGTAATATTTATAAAGAAATTATAACCATTATATTTAACAATTTGTAAATATATAACATTTAAGGAGTTGGCTCCATCAACTTGCATGGTGAAAAATTTAGCTAAATTTTACCTCTCAAACTTCCTATTATAGAAAAAAAAAATCCCTCCAAAAATTGTTCCCTAAAAGTTTGATTTATTAGATAGATTATATTTAATTTGTGATACATTACAAGTTTAGTAAACTGCAGTTTTGGTCCATGTGTTTTGATACCATTAACAGTTACTGTCATACTTTAACAGTTTTGGTCCATGTGTTATTATTTCCTAACAGAAATGGTCACAAACATTAACTCCGTCAAATTTTCCATTAAATCTCTCACACGCGCTCCGCATTTGTGGAGTAAAAATATCATTTCTCTTTCTTTTTTATCTAGGTCATTATGTAAGTTAACATTCTTATTCAGTTGTATGTCAAAAAGAGTGGGAGAAATGACATTTTTACTCCGTATGTGATGGATACTTAACAAAAAAATTAGATGAAGTTAGTGTTCGGGACCATTTCTATTAGAAAATGAAAACACAAGGACCAAAACTGTTAAGATATGACTGAAACTGTTAATGATATCAGAACACAAAGATCAAAACTGCAGTTTACTCTTACTAACATTACATATCCAGGTTTTTATCATAAATAACTAAATATAGTTATAATTTTTATATAACTTTATAAATAAATATACTTCAAACATAAAAAATCTCCAGGTAAATTATTTCCACATGATAACCTTGTTATCGACACAATTACCTCATTACTTACCCTTCTTATTTTATTTAATCAAATTTATAATTCATAAACTAAACTAGTTTTCATTAAATCAATCATTTCTCATATTAACAAATCAATTAAAAATTTTTATCTTAATTATCAAGTATTTATTAATTTAATATTTTCATTTAACCGGTGTAATACATAGATCACGTCGGACTTCAATCATACCCGTCCCGCTAGTTTCGACTTTCGAGTATACCCGTCACACTCGGTTTTTTCCCATGGTTTGGGCCTTGTGGTGGGATTGAAAAAATGAAAACATTGCAAACAATTGGGCCCTTGCTAATCTTCCTATGCATTGATCGCTACAAATACTCACATAGTTTCATAAACCATTAGCAAGCTACGAAGAAATATTTACTGAGAACAAACTGTGGATCGTTCTCGATTGTTCTTTCATCTTCTCTTCGTCATCAAATTCGCCATTACGGTATCTGTTTTACAAATCTCTACACTCGACGAAATACTGAATTAGTCATCGTAGTTGTAGGTATTTGGCTTTAATTGTTTGTTGTTATTGTTATTGTTATTGTTTTTGTGTTTATGAAGATAGAACAGTAGGTAGGTTTTCATGCTGTGTGGTTTTTTTTTCATTCGGTTGAAATTTGATGCTGTTAGGTATTAGTTAGGGTATGATTGTGGTTTTTTTGAACTGTTTTACGTGTGTTATGATAGGGAAGGAAATAATGATGGATGAATGTAGCTGAATGAGTTGAATTGTGTTAGGTTAGATTGTTTTCTGTTTATGTGTTTTTGTTTTGTTTTGTTTTGATACTTTTAGTTTGAAGTTAAGATCTGGAATGAGAAAATTCAGAAGCTTGGGATGGATACATTGTTGTTATGAGGAGTCTGATTTAGAGACATGGTTTCGAATCGGACATGACAACCCTAGCTGGTGGTAGAGTGTGGAACCGATCCCTACCTGAAAAAAACTGTCGTTTCCAAGCCGGAGAACCCGCTCAAACCTTGAGAAAACCAGTAAAAAAAACCGAAAGCGAATTGGAACCAGTACATGTAGGAACTGGTTTGGAAGTGAAAAGAAAAATCGATTTCTGCACCTCTAGTCTGTTTGAAGTTTTTTATGGTTTTGTTTCTCGGTTAGTACTCTGAAGCGGATTTGTACATGTAGGGGTGTTTTCATTATGGTGTGTTAATGTCTGGTTGGTTATTTTGGGTTTGTTGTTTTACAGTTTTATTCTAGGTTTTTTGGTTTTCGAGTATTCTTTTGAGTTTAATTGGGTATTTTTTACTGCAGAAGGGAAAACAGAAGAAATATGGTTTGTTATTGAACTAGTTTTGATTATGTTGATTGTTGAATATGGCTTGCATATTTTGTTGTCGAATTTAATTTCTTGGTTGTTTGAAATATGCTGATAACCTAAGCAAGACATTTTAATTACTTTCTAGTTTATGCCAACAGTTTCGCAATTTTCAAACTTACTGTTTTCAGTTCCATGAGTTCCATGTTTGTAAGAGTAATAGGCCTAAATATCGGCAATATAAGTATATGGTTTTAAATAAGTAAAAGAACTTGATAATTTACTGTTTGCTTCAGCATTAACTATATTTAACTTGCTTTGGGCGTTCCTCTCTTATTACAAGGTCAATAAGTTTTCTTAGTTTCTTAAATGCTATTGGTTTCAGATTAGATGGAAACTGGAGGCAATTCGTTAGCATCTGGGCCAGATGGATCAAAGAGAAAAGTTTATTACTTTTATGACCAAGAAGTCGGAAATTACTATTATGGGCAAGGTCACCCAATGAAGCCTCACAGAATTCGCATGACGCATGCACTTTTAGCTCACTACGGTTTACTACAAGACATGCATGTTGTAAAGCCTGTTCCTGCTAGGGACAAAGATCTGTGCAGGTTTCATGCTGATGATTATGTATCTTTTTTAAAGGGCATCACTCCAGAAACACAGCAAGATCAATTGAGACAGTTAAAACGGTTTAATGTTGGTGAAGACTGCCCTGTGTTTGATGGTTTATACTCCTTTTGTCAGACATATGCAGGTGGTTCTGTTGGTGGTGCAGTTAAGTTGAACCATAAGTATTGTGATATTGCCATAAATTGGGCTGGTGGGCTGCATCATGCTAAGAAATGCGAGGCATCTGGTTTCTGTTATGTAAATGATATCGTGTTGTCAATTCTTGAACTTCTGAAAGTACATGAGGTTAGTTAACTGTTGTTATTAGAATTTGTATCTACACATAGTACTTATGTAGGCCATTCAAGTACTTAAAAGTTTCACTAACGCTGTCCAAATCTTAAAATGATTTGTGTGGCCACCCAAGCATTAGTTTAGTTTCTTTCTGGTTGTGACAAAAAAAAAACTTGCTAGATTATTTAAAAATAGCAGTGCAGCTAAATTTAAAACTTGTCACTTTTCTGGCTCTAGAATTGTTTTGACAATCCATCTGAGTAGGTTCTGGGCTATTTGTATTTCATGACTGTAATAGTGACAAAAAATAAAATTTAGAAGCATTTTGTCATTTCACAGTTTTGTTACTAGTTTCTCTTGATGGAATCTACAAAAACAAAACAAAAGGATACTTGGGTGGCGTATAAACCTGTTCCAGTATATTGGTGGTCTAGTAGAACTTCTAAATACTTCGATGGTATATGCATGCATCCCTAGATAAGTTACTTAGGATATTTTAAGCATTTGCATACTCATTAGTACATTATGGGATCTTTGACCTGCTGACCTCATTTGAAGCATTTCATTTTATAGCGATTTTTTACTTTGATCTATTATTAATAAAACAAGGCACTTTTCTGAATTGGAAGTATGTTTATGTGGTGCAGCGTGTGCTATATGTGGATATTGACATTCATCATGGTGATGGCGTGGAGGAAGCATTTTACACTACCGACAGAGTCATGACTGTTTCGTTCCATAAGTTTGGAGATTATTTTCCTGGTACAGGGGATATAAGAGATATTGGATATTCGAAAGGAAAATATTATTCTTTAAATGTACCTCTTGATGATGGCATTGACGATGAAAGTTACCAATCATTATTTAAGCCAATAATTGGTAAAGTTATGGAAGTTTATAGACCCGGTGCAGTTGTGTTACAATGTGGAGCAGATTCTTTATCAGGAGATAGATTAGGATGCTTTAATCTATCTATTAAAGGTCATGCTGAATGTGTGAGGTATATGAGATCTTTTAATGTGCCCTTACTATTGCTTGGTGGCGGAGGCTATACAATTCGCAATGTTGCTCGTTGCTGGTGCTATGAGGTGATTGTTAGTTTAATTTGATTTTAAGTCATTCAGTTTAAATAAGTCACTTGTAATAGGCAACGTGACACATAGTGTTTAGGTGCTAAGTATAAGGAAATAGTGGCCGTTCAAAATAGTTTTAAAAAAGTATAAGCGAATAGTGGCATCTTTATTGTACTAATAGAGAAAGAATGTTGCAAATAAAGAAATTCAAAGCTGATTAGGGAAGCTTTTTGTTTAACTATATCCATTTAATATAAATGTTTCAAATGGTAACTACTGCTATTTAAAACTAAAAGTATAATGGATTGCTAATTTATTTGTGCAGACTGGAGTTGCACTTGGGGTTGAGCTAGAAGACAAAATGCCTCAACACGAGTATTATGAGTATTTTGGGCCGGATTATACTCTTCATGTAGCTCCAAGTAACATGGAAAATAAGAACTCACGCCAGCTGCTGGAAGAAATAAGATCAAAGCTTCTTGATAATCTTTCGAAGCTTCAACATGCTCCAAGTGTGCAATTCCAAGAACGCCCCCCTGATACAGAATTCCCTGAGGTTTGTTAACTGCAATTATTTCTTTTATGTGATACGTAAATATCCTAGAAAGGTGCATGTTGTGATGGATATATCCTAGAAAATGTAGGAATTGCTGCTTAAAAGAAGTAACTGCATTAGTGTTTTTTACATTTCATGCCTATTACAGGAATATAAATACTGCTAGGACTTGTCATTTTGGTATATATATATATACTTTTTTCACTATCTCCGTATGATGTTATTTGGTATGGTTTAACTTTTTGTAGAAATCTGGTTTCTAGATTAAGTTTTTTTTTAATATAGTTTTCGGTCTTCTTTGCATACAATACTTGTTACTTGTAGTCCTTGAACAATGATAAAGGGAGGAAATAGGCATTGACGCATTGTGAATCTGTTATTGCACAAACGCATGTGGTTTCTTCATGCTTTATAATTTTCTCTGAAGAGAAGCTAACAGAAGTAAATTTATTATTATTCAGGGAGATGAAGATCAAGAAGATGATGATCGAAGATCAGATGATTCTGATGTTGATGAAAACGAGGGGTAACATCTCCCTTTCAAATTCCAAATTTGTTTTATAGTTTTTTTTAGTGTTGCTGATTTGTTCGTTTTTAACTTAAAAATTTGTTTTTTGTTTTGCAGCAAATCTTTTGGACGTGTGAAAAGGGAACTTCATGATATTGAGCTCAAGGCCATGGTATGTGCACTTTATGATCTTTGAGTTCATTTCATAAACTGTTCATCTGATTCAATGTGAATAAGCATGCAATATTGCAATTACATTACTTCTATTAATATATTAATTTACGTTCTATTTCCTGCTACTTAAAGCCTCTTGCTATTCATTTACTACCATATTCAATTTAAAAAACTAGTATAATACAAGGTCTAACTAGCATGAGTGATTTTTATGGGAGGAGTCATGTATCATTTGATTACAATATATCTTTGATTTTAAGGATTCGTGTGTATTCAGGAGGATATAAAAGAAGGCGATCATGCTACTGCTAGAGACATGGATGCATCATTTGCTGAAATATCCATAAAGGTGAAAACCACTTTTCATAAAATCATATTGTTGTTAAATAGTTATATGCACTATTCAAGCGTGTAAAGTTATCACTACACCAGATGACGCCATCATATGGGCCGTATAGGTATAGCCTTTGTCAATGGTATACAATGTTTGGGTGTCAGTCAGAAAGGTATACGACCCGTATGACTTTCTTCTATACATACGGCGCATATAGGTGGGGAAAAAGTTTTATGACACATATCATCAAATGGTGCTTAACTAGTAGGAGATGTTGTTTGTATAGTGATTCTCTTTAAAAACTTTTGTGTACATATATATATTTCCAGGGTTCAAATTCAGGTTCAGTACCAACGGCCGATGTTAAAGTAGAACAAGGGAGCTCAAACAAGCCGGAACAACCTGCTTCGGATATGAATCTATGATTGTACCATATCATATAAGCCTTCTACTTTAGTTTACATTAAACTTATGCAGTTATGTGTGATATATGGGCTTTGTAAGTTAACAACTTTTGATACAAAAATGAAATGACAAATAGATTGGAGGATTATGGGAATGTAACTGTTTATTGCCAGTTTATTATCATGTTGTGTTTGCTTGTTGGTTTAGTTTGGTTTGGTTTGTATTGAGCAAAATTACGAGAAACAAAGAAAATTTGGTTGTGAGCTTAATCACTAGTTTTCGGTTGAACTCCATAGTAGTGTTCATGAATTCGAGGTTTATTATCAACGGAAAGACCACATACGTGGGTTGATCCCTCATCATCCGTCAACTTTCAGTTTCGGGTTGACAACTAAGAAGGTGAGAAGTTCAAACATAGCGTGGTTACAGGTAACCACCGGAGAATGGTTCGAGGGGGGAGTATAGTTACCTGAAAGTCTTCTTTACAATTTTTTTTACCTTGAGAGTTTTGTTAAGAGAAAATCTACGCGATAGTGTAAACTAGAGGTGCAAAAAACGCTAGTTCTAGACCTAACCTGGCGGTTCCAACCTGGAACTGGTTCCGGTTCGTACTCGGTGGGGTTCGTACCCGATATACCCTATTCCAGAACCACGGTTCTGTACCGCTTCCACCTTCACATTTTGTACCCAGTTCCAACCCACCCCGAACGTAACCGGTGTCTATTATTTTTTTTAACCCAAGTTCGAATCTGTACTTAAATATATGTTTGTTGGTTTGGTTGATCACCACACAAGAAAACACAAAACCAAAAGCAAAAGCTGCAAGAAGGTGCAAAAAATACCCTTGTTTTCATCTTTCTTGATATGGCGTCACACTCATCTGTTTGTGAAGGTTTTTCTCAAGCCCCAACCGTTGTTAACGTTATTTCACATAATCGAAGCCAAAGAGTTTGACAACATTGAGATTTTTTGGATATGAGTGACGAATCTTATAAGGCTCACGAGTACTGTGGAGTTTTGTTGGGAGAAAATTCAAACTCAACATTAAACAAGCGTATCATAAAGTTTTGTCTAGTGTTGAAAAATGTCCCGGATTTTTTAGCACTAAGGAATGAGGGTGGGTGGTGAAATATTTCATTATAATGTCGACTTGGTCCAACATCGTATGGTGAAGTTCGTGATTCAACATGGTTTGCCATTCAACCATTTCAACAACCCGAAGTTAACCGTTTTCATTCGCGAAACGTTTCAACCTCGTTACACCTACGTTAGTCGTTCTACTCTTAGACCTTATTGCTTGAAATTGTGGAAATATGCAAAAAAAAATATTTAACTGAATTTTTACAAAATTCAAATTTTAAATACCGTGTTAATTTAACTAGTTATATTTGGTCCGCTCCACACGGTTGCGTTGAATCGTAGCTTTGTGTAACCACTCATTTGGTTGATCCCAGTTAATGGCAAATGATGAAACGTACGACTGAGTTTGATCTTTTTTCCGTATCCACACAAAGGAGACGATATGTGTGTAATTTTAGATACCGTAACTTTTCATTTACATAACAAAATATTTTCAATGGCGTTCCGATAACGCTTCAAATAATCTCGTTACGGTTGACAAACTAAAAATAAAATATAAACCAATTTGCAATGGTGATTTTTTTCTTTCTCGATGTATTGCACATATTATTAATTTAGTAGTGCGCCTAGAGGCCGAAATACGTGTGGCCTATACATTTAAGTTTAAACTAATGTTGCAAGACGTGTTAAAAAAATAGAAAAATATATCAAGATTATAAAAAAAATATTGTAAGGATACGAATTCAAGATATTTAGGTGCGAATGGGAATGTACCTACCCATTGGAACTCAACATGTACCTACTCGGATGTGCCTTAAGCCAATGAGATGCTTTAAAACTTTTTTTATAATGGTATTTCGTCGCCCGAGATAGTAGATGCGTTTTTGAAATAAGGTTGGAGTCATACACAAATATTATCGAATTTCTTGGTGTTTTTAAATCTTGTACTGCAAAATTGTCGGGGTTTATTACCCAACTAGTAATTTGGTGCTTTACGAATTATATTTAATGATTTTACATATTAAAAAATTTTAAAATAATATTAAGATATTTAGGCAAATAATACAACAGATGAAATAAAAGTTCAAAGAATATTTTTAGGAGTCTTCATGGTTTTTACTTATGCCGCCTTTTTAGCCTGTTTTAAATGTCACGAGGGTTGAATGCTTAAGACAAGAAATATTTGATAATTTGGATATCCACATGGATAACCCCAATTATGCTACCAAAGCACGCCTTTTGATGTTTATCTATTAAGATATGGGCCACAAATCATTGTCATCAGGTGCGAGTTCAAGTAGTGGTAGGACAATGAAGGATCCGTTGAAAAATATATTGAATGTTGTTCGGGAAAATATGGTGAAAAAACAAAAGGGTAACATCCAGCGTAGCAAGCTCGATAGATATAGTGGAACGAATTTTATTTTCATCATGTCTATCGAGGAGTATGGGGATCTTTATCTTTTGGCTTGGGGAAAGGAAAGGTAACGAAATCTGCCTTTTCTATTAGTGGCAACGTATTATCGTCAAGGAGGACCTAATTCTCTCCGGCGACGGTAGAAATGTACATTTGTCTAAAGGCTCACTTGGACGTGATGGATTGTATACAAGACAAAACGACCTTAGAAAACGAAATTGAACCAGAATCAAAAGTACATGAAGAGGAGATCGAAGAGGGAATGCCTCTGGAATGCTCGTTGGAGAACTCGCAAGCGATGAGCAACAGGAGCAACGGACACTACAAAGATGAAGAAGAACCCAACTAATAAAAATTATATGATGTCTTATTTTTTAAAAATAATAGTTTTTTACGTGGTGACTTTAATATTCTGTATTTTGTAAACTCTTTTAATTAATAAAAAAAAATTGTATCTATCTAGCAATTTCATATTCTACACAAAACACAAAAAAGGTAAAAACATATCATGCACCCGATTCTACCCTTTTTAGTTACAGTGGGTATGAAACCCCACCCCCCCTACACATACCCGGTTCCTATGTGCGATGAAGCCCCAAAAGTCCTATATTTTTTAACAACAATTTGGATCACTCACATCACATGCCACTAGCCCACATGATCATCTCCAATATTTCACTGTTAAGACGAACATCACCTTAGGTGAGAAAACCCATATTTTATCTCAGGTAAAACTTGAAGCCAAAACTTCATACTCCAAATACAAAAGTGTTAGAATAGTCATCAACTTCATCATCCTAAAAGTCTTATATGAGTTAGATTTTTTCTAATCGGAGTGTTGACCGTGTGTGTGGCTTTGCATTGTCCATCAACCAAAATCATAGGCAAACAACTGAACACGTCTCCTGATCACATAATCAAACAAATCACTTCAAAATAATCTTCATCTTCCCAAAAACCAATTTCCTTCATTGACTTGCTTGAAAATATGCTAACAACTCAAGCAAGAATATATATATATTTTTAACTAGTTTGTAGATCATGCTAACAACTTTGCAATTTTCCAACTAGTTTTTTCCAGTTACATGTTTGTAGGACAATATAAGTATATGCTATTGGTTTCAAGATTAGATGCAAACTGGAGGCAATTCTTTAGCATCTGGGTCAGATGGATCAAAGCGAAAAGTTTATTACTTTTACGACTCAGAAGTCGGAAACTATTATTACGGGCAAGGTCACGCGATGAAGCCACACAGAATTCGCATGACGCATGCGCTCATAGCTCACTACGGTTTACTACAAAACATGCATGTTGTAAAGCCTGTTCCTGCAAGGGACAAAGATCTTTGCAGGTTTCATGCTGATGATTATGTATCTTTTTTAAAATCCATCACTCCAGAAACACAACAAGAGCAATTGAGAGAGTTGAAACGGTTTAACGTTGGTGAAGACTGCCCTGTGTTTGATGGTTTATACTCCTTTTGTCAGACGTATGCAGGTGGTTCGGTTGGTGGTGCAGTTAAGTTGAACCATGAGTATTGTGATATTGCCATAAATTGGGCAGGTGGGTTGCATCATGCTAAGAAATGCGAGGCGTCTGGTTTTTGTTATGTTAATGATATTGTGTTGTCGGTTCTTGAACTTTTAAAAGTACACCAGGTTAGTTAACTGTTGTTATTAACTTATCTTCTCTTCTAATAAATTGCTAAGTAATAGCACCACACTATGCCACTTCTCAGCAGTTTAGCACCACAACCACTCTCAAATAAACCCATGTTAAATCTTTTATATTTGTCAATTTTTTTATTACTTATTTCAATATAAATTTATATAATTTTTTACTGTTTAACCCGTGGGTACCCACGGGTGTTAACCTTGTTACTAATAAAACAAGCCAGCAAGGCACTTTTCTGAAGTGTAAACATGTTTATGTGATGCAGCGTGTGCTATATGTGGATATCGACATTCATCATGGTGATGGCGTGGAGGAAGCGTTTTACACAACCGACAGAGTCATGACTGTTTCCTTCCATAAGTTTGGAGATTATTTTCCTGGTACTGGGGATATAAGAGATATTGGATATTCGAAAGGAAAATATTATTGTCTAAACGTCCCGCTTGATGATGGCATTGACGACGAAAGTTACCAATCATTATTCAAGCCGATAATTGGGAAAGTTATGGAAGTTTTTCGACCCGGTGCAGTTGTGTTACAATGTGGAGCTGATTCATTATCAGGAGATAGATTAGGATGCTTTAATCTTTCGATTAAAGGTCATGCTGAATGTGTGAGGTATATGAGATCTTTTAATGTGCCGTTACTATTGCTTGGTGGCGGAGGCTACACAATTCGAAATGTTGCTCGTTGCTGGTGCTACGAGGTGATTGTTATTTTAAAATGATTTTAAAATGGTAACTGGTGCTACTTAAAACTAAAAGTATGATGGTTTATTTGTTCAGACTGGTGTTGCGCTTGGGGTTGAACTTGAAGACGAAATGCCTCAACACGAGTATTATGAGTATTTTAGTCCTGATTATACTCTTCATGTGGCTCCAAGTAACATGGAAAATAAAAACTCGCGCCAGCTGCTGGACGAAATAAGATCAAAGCTTCTTGATAATCTTTCGAAGCTTCAACACGCTCCAAGTGTGCAATTCCAAGAACGCCCACCTGATACTGAATTCCCCGAGGTTTGTTTACGTACTGCAATTATTTCTCATGACAAAATGAAGGTTATCACCTTTGGTTCTTTAGCGACTTCATTAGTGTTTTTACGTGGTCGTTAAGTGGCGTGCCTGACAACCAAAAGGTTGGGGATTCAAATCATGCAACCGCATTAGTGTTTTTTACGTTTCAGGCCTATTACAGGAATATAACTACTATTAAGACTTGTCATATGATGTTATTTGGTATGGTCTAATAGAAGTAACTTTATTTTTATTCAGGCAGATGAAGATCAAGAAGATGATGATCGACGATCATATGATTCGGATGTTGATGAAAACGAGGGGTAGCCCCTCTTTTTTACAGTTTCTTTTTACTTTTGCTGATTTGTTCGTTTTTACCTTAAAATTTTGTTTTTTGTTTTGCAGCAAATCTTTTGTTGGACGTGCGAAAAGGGAACTTCATGATATTGAGCTCAAGGCCATGGTATGTGCACTTTATGATCTTTGATTACAATATATGTTTGATTTTACCGATTCGTGTGTGTTTAGGAGGATATAAAAGAAGGTGATCATGCTAGTGCTAGAGACATGGATGCATCATTTGCTGAAATATCCATAAAGGTTAAAACCGCTTTTCAAAAAATCATATTGTTGCTAAACAGTTATTTGCCGCTATTCAAGTGTGTAAAGTTTTCACTACACCAGATGACATCATCATATGGGCCGTATAGGTATAGCCTTTGTCAACGATATACGACGTTACATCAGTCGTTTTGGTGTCATTCACAAAGATATACGACCCGTATGACTTTCTTCTATACATTAGGCCCATATAGGTGGGGAAAAAGTTTTATATGACACGTATCATCAAATGGTGTTTAAATAGTAGGGGATGTTTGTATAGTGGTGCGCTCTTAAAAACGTTTGTGTATATATATTTCCAGGGTTCAAATTCAGGTTCAGTACCAACAGCCGATGTTAAAGTAGAACAAGGGAGCTCAAACAAGTCAGAACAACCTGCTTCTGATATGAATCAGTGATTGTACATTTGTACCATATCATATAATGCTTATACTTTAGTTTACATTAAACTTACGCGTGTATGGGCTTTGTAAGTTAACACCTTTTGATACAAAAATGAAATGACAAATAGATTGGTTAAGTTATGAGAATGAGGATTATGGGAATGTAATGTGTTTATTGCCACTTTATTACCATGTTTATCATGTGTGTGCATGTTTGTTTGGTTTGTATCCGAAAGAAATTTTCGGTTGTGAGCATAATCACTCCATAGTAGTGTTTATTATCAACGGTAAGACCATACGTGGGTCGATCCCTCATCATCTGTCAAGTTTCAGTTTCGGGTTGACAACTACAAAGGTGACAACTTTACATTCAAACATTGAATGGTACGTAACGAATACCTACTTACCCAATCCCATACCCGCCCCAATTGTCTCGGGTTTCAATCAGGCGTTAGGGGCATATGGCATTTTGATGAGCTAATGGGCGATGACGACCTAGTTACTCGTGGGGTGATTAAGCAGGAGGTCAGGGGTCAACTCAATGGTTTTTTTGGACTTGATTAAGAGGCTATGTGGTTCCTTTAGTTTTTTTGGGTCCAAAGGACAAACAGTTGGCGGTTAAGTTGAGATGGATAACAACTGATATTAAAACATAGACGCTAGCTGGGTCTACTATTTTTCGCTCTACCGGGCTCCAAATCAGGTTCTAAATACTCTTGAAGGAATAATGTGCAGGTTCTTATGGGGGAAGGATGCAAACACTCGTAAAATTAGTTGGCTCGCGTGGGACAAGGTCACGTTGCCTAGGGAGAAAGGTGGATAGGGCATAACTCCTTTAAAACATGCTAACCTCGTGATGTTAGCAAAGTGGTGGTGACGATTCCGGAATGAAAACAATGGGTTGTGACGATACGTAGTCTATTCAATACACCACTTGTCTACATCCTGGACACTAGTTCCGGTTAGATTATCATATGGTGGGTTTGGAGAATTAGTTCGCTTGGAAGCAAGGTTGCTATCAGTTATACCTCAGGACTTCACGGACACATGGAAATGGGGAGATGGGTCTCAAAAAGTTTTATGTGATTCGTTGGTCCGTAGGGGCGTCATCTTACAATCATTGGCGTGCAAACTTTATGGGCTTGAAGATGAATCAGTAGAGCACCTTTTTATTTCCTACGGTTTCACCTCACAAATATGGTCAAAGATGAGCTCCTGGTGTCGGATTCAACCAATCTCCGCCTTCGCCTTCAATGATCTCATAGAACTTCCGTATCTCCTACACAAGGATAAGCATTTCAAGAAAGGTGTGCATGTTTTGATTATGACAACAATATGAAGCATATGGTAACATAAAAACATGGTAACTTTTGAACAAATCTAGCAATTCATCCAGACCGTCCTCATATAGAAACTTTGGTGTCAGACTGTCAGCTACTTTATGAATGAGGGCACGCAGTGGAAACAAGACAACAACATCACTGTCGGATATCCAGGTTGATCCGGGTTGATGTTTTATTTGTCTTTCTTTCTTTCTTTCTTGTACTTTTTGTTGCTTGGATTAATTTTTTTATACTCTCGGATTTTTAGCTTCTTGTTAGCCTCTTTTCTTTATGTATATTATTCGCCGTTAAAAAAAAATATGACGGAGATTATGTCACTTAGATTCTTTACAAGTGGAGTGTGGGGCATTTGTGTGTGTGTCTTTGCATTTTGCATCAACCAAAATCTCAGGCAAACAACGAACCACGTCGATCAATCACACAATCAAACAAACTACGACACGAAAATCAGCCACAACCAATCACAACTCAACTTAAATCCCAATTCCCACCCACCAATTTTTCGAATTTTAAAACAATCTTCAACATTCAATTTCTCCGGCTCTGCTCAATTTCACACCCAAAATTGGGCATATGCCGGAGCTGTAAACTGCAATCAATTTCACTGTTCAAATTATGATGCGTGTTATCACTTCCGGTACCGGAACTGTAACTATAACAGCTGATCGAGTCGCCGGAATTGAACGATGGAGAATGGAAGCTTCTCCTCAAACCCTAATCCGTTTCCGTCAATTCAATCACAATCTCTCTTCAATTCGATCAATTCAATCAATTCGATCGATTCGATACTCACCCTTGCAATTCAACATCCGAAACACTTCTGAAAACAAAACCCCAACAAAAACCCCAATAAAAATCAAAACTTTAACCAAACCCAAATCCAAAACCCTAATCAGAGGAAATAATGGGACTAAGAAGAAGATGATTCGTCGGAGTGATGTAACAGATGAGTATAGGGATTGTAAGCCGGTTGATGTACGAAGTTTGTCTCAAAATGGGGATCCGTTAGGGCGAAAAGATTTGGGGAAATGTGTGGTGAAGTGGTTGAGTCAAGGGATGAGAGCAATGGCTATTGATTTTGGGGCTGCTGAATTGCAAGGTGAGTTTGCGGAGATTAGACAGCGAATGGGACCGGGGTTGACGTTTGTGATACAGGCTCAGCCTTATCTTAGCGCTGTACCGATGCCGTCTGGGCTTGAATCGGTGTGCTTGAAAGCGTGTACTCATTATCCCACTTTGTTTGATCATTTTCAGAGAGAACTTAGGGATGTTGTTCAGCAGCTTCAGGCCAAGTCGTTGGTTGAAGATTGGCAGAAAACGGAGTCGTGGAAGCTGTTTAAGGAGCTTGCGAAATCAGGTTGTTTACTCTTTACTTGTTTTTGATAAAGTGTAAAGAAGCTAATTAATTTGTTTAGGTGGTGTTTGGATGCTTGATTTGAAAGATGCTACCTAATCTTGAGTACACATTTTGCTATAGTAATCAAAGACGTTAAGCGCACTTAAGGCCAGAGGCTTCATCTTTGGCCTAGGCAAGAGGCGCAAAAAAACACATATCATAAGCATACTATTTTAGGGATTTTAGACATGTTATAAGCTTCTATAGGACTATTTAAGCTTTTTTTTAATATTTATATTTTATATACAATCACATAAGCTTATAAATATTTACAATGTGTAGTAAAAGAAATTATATTCACAACTAATAAACATAAAGAAACAAAACAACAAGCTTACAAGCTTGAGTTAGGAATAATTTGTATTGAGTCCTTTAAATACTAAAGAAATTGATTAAGTTAAAATAAAAATAAAACTAAATACTCTTAATTATGCATGGCCCGAGGTTTATTAACCTAGGAACTGTAAGTGCAGTCAATGGGCATAGACCATATTCATGGCCTAGGCGCTGAAGCGATGGTGTTTAACAACTATGACTTACACATTGTAAACATTTATAAGCTGAAGCAGGGTATCCAAACTGTTTATTCAAATAATTATCTTCAAATTGTGCATCCAATCACCGTTATTTTTTTTATTAAATGTTGTGATGATTTGATCCCCTATGTTCTGAATTGATAACATGATTAATTTTCAGCTCAGCATAAAGCCTTTGCAAGAAAAGTTACACCCCCAAAAACTGTTCATGGTGTTTTGGGCATGGAGCTAGAGAAAGTGAAGGCAATTCAGGCCAAAATTGATGACTTTTCAGAACGTATGGCCAACCTACTTCGTGTTGAAAGGGATTCTGAATTGGAGTTCACCCAACAGGAATTAGACGCCGCCCCTACCGCAGCCAGTTCTGATCCAAACAAACCAATTGAATTCCTTGTTAGCCATGGTCAAGCGGAACAAGAATTATGTGACACAATTTGCAATTTGGTTGCAGTTAGTACTTATACCGGATTAGGTGGCATGCATTTGGTGTTGTTTAAGGTTGAGGGAAATCATAGATTGCCACCAACAACATTGTCTCCTGGTGACATGGTTTGTGTGAGAACATGTGACAGTAGGGGTGCAGCTGGTGCAATTTCAGGTATGCAAGGTTTTGTTAATAATTTGGGGGAAGATGGATGTAGTATCACTGTCGCTCTTGAATCCAGACATGGTGATCCCACCTTTTCAAAGTTATTTGGTAAAAGTGTTCGTATAGATCGGATTCAAGGATTGGCTGATGCAGTTACATATGAGGTATTTTTATGAAATTATAGTTTGTATTTCATTTAGATGTACAATAAATGATTTGATAAAGAAGTTCTCACTTTTTTTGGATAAAGTTTCAATTACGACTGTAGTATTATTATTTATTTACAAAAGAAGTGACAAATGAAAAGAGAATGCTGACTGGTCAATTCAGCCATGGCTCGGTCCGTTTGACCATTTTTAAAAGATGACATGTCGTGGACCGAACCTTTTTGACATATTACCTCGCCACCCACCTATTTTTGTTAAACTACAACGTGGTGCTTTGAACAGTAGAACACTGACAAAAAGATCTTCAACAATTTTGCCTCTTAAATGAACCCAACTTGAGTTGCTTAGATTTTATTATCAATCATATTCATATCCTATACATGATCCCAAATACAACTTCACTTATGTTTTACCATGTTTTATTATTTCAGCGTAATTGTGAAGCTCTGATGATGCTTCAGAAAAAAGGTCTGCACAAGCACAACCCTTCAATTGCAGTTGTAGCAACCCTTTTTGGGGACAAAGATGATATTAAATGGTTGGAAAATAACTCTTTCACTGACTGGAGTGAATCACAACTCTCTGAAACCAAATCCTTACAAAATTTTGATTCATCTCAAAAACGGGCAATCTCATTAGGTTTGAACAAAAAACGACCTGTTTTGATCATACAAGGTCCACCCGGAACCGGAAAAACTGGTATTTTGAAGGAAATAATAACCCGAGCCGTTGCAAAAGGTGAGCGAGTGTTGGTAAGCGCCCCCACAAATGCTGCTGTGGACAACATGGTTGAAAAGCTATCAGATGTTGGGATTAACATCGTAAGATTCGGGAATCCCTCACGCATTTCTCCAGTTGTTGTTTCGAAATCGTTAGTTGAGATCGTAAACATTGAACTTGCAAGTTTTAGGTCAGAACTCGAGAGGAAAAGGTCAGATCTCAGGAAGGATTTGAGACAATGTTTGAAAGATGATTCATTGGCAGCTGGGATTAGACAACTTTTGAAACAAACGGGAAAGCAACTGAAGAAAAAAGAAAAAGAAACAGTTAAGGAAGTATTAACTAATGCTCAAGTTGTGCTTACCACTAATACAGGTGCAGCAGATCCGCTTATCAGACGTTTGAATGCTTTTGATCTTGTGGTTATTGATGAAGCGGGTCAAGCAATCGAACCGTCTTGCTGGATTTCAATATTGCTGGGAAGAAGGTGTATTCTTGCTGGTGATCAGTGCCAGCTGGCACCTGTCGTTCTTTCTAGGAAAGCTTTAGAAGGTGGTCTTGGGGTGTCTTTATTGGAAAAAGCTTCAAGTTTGCATGATGGGATTCTTGCTACAAAATTAACGACACAATATCGAATGAATGATGCAATTTCCAGTTGGGCTTCAAAGGAGATGTATGGTGGATTATTGAAATCTTCAGAGACGGTTTCCTCTCATCTTCTCGTTAATTCCCCCTTCGTACAGGTATGGGAATGGCTATAGATGGAAAAATGGGCAGGTCTTGGTTGGGTAATTGGTCATAATGGGTCCAGGTCACATTAAATTTCTAAATAAACTGGCTTGTGTGTAACATGTGTTGTTAGCACGAAATGATTAGAGATACAAAATGAGTAGGTTGGGTAACAAGTCAAAACAAGATAGTTTTTTTGCGTTATATGTATAATTGATGTATAAAATAGGATATAAAAAATATATATGTCAATAAATTGATTTAGTCAAGAATATTGTTTATGTAGTGATTGTTATTAAAAATTGTTTGTGCATTACTGCAGCCCACATGGATAACACAATGCCCGCTACTATTACTTGATACAAGGAAACCATACGGTAGTTTATCAACTGGTTGCGATGAACAATTAGACCTTGCTGGCACAGGCTCGTTTTACAACGAAGGGGAAGCTGATATTGTTGTTCAACATGTCCTCTCGTTGATATATGCAGGTACATATTTTTGGTTTTCTTTCGAAAATTAAGTCGTTTTTTTGGTTTACTATCTTGATACTTTAACTCTGCAGTAGAAATAAAACCTTAAAAAAGCAGGTACATAGTAGTTATTAGGTGGAGCATAGTAGCCAAAAATAATAAATATAATAATATATTACAGATGGCAAAACGGGCAGGTTGGGCGTAATATTTGGTGTGGTCAAAAGCTGGGTTGGCTACAAAACGTTTTCCCAAAATTTTATATTTTCAATTCGTAAAAATGAGTTCAAAACATTATTGTTCATCCAAACACTCAAAAGTGCTTATCTGCTTTAGAAAACCGCAAGATGCAGATAAGCTGCTAAAGTTCCTATGAAGTTTCATTCCTTTTTAGAAGTAATGAAGTTTCATATGTAATACAGTTTATGGTCTTCGTTTCTTTCCATAAAATATGCAAGTGTGTGGATTTTGAATTTGTTCTGGTGGCCGTTTATTAATTAAGAACTTATGTAATGTGGATTGGAATAATATGTTTTGGATGTTATATGTAGGCGTGAGCCCAGCAGCCATCGCCGTGCAGTCTCCATATGTTGCACAAGTGCAGTTATTAAGGGACAGTCTAGATGAAATTCCATTGGCTAGGGGTGTTGAAATTGCAACTATTGATAGCTTTCAAGGCAGGGAAGCTGATGCAGTCATCATATCTATGGTATTTTTCGGAAATTTTAACTGAACTTAAGTTTATTTGCTTTATACGGGTGTAAACGTCAGGTTGGGTTAAATACTTTTTGCTCTGAAATTCTACAAACATTTTAGTGTCAAATACTGCTAATATTGTTGTATTATTTCAATAATCAACTCTTTTCTTAAATAAAATGATCTAGGGGGCTTTATGCATTGAATATACACACTTTGGACAATTTTCAATGAACTATATTTTTCTAGTTTACCTTTTCTAGTCATATTATATATGGCCTGTGTCATAAAGATTATTTGAAGCCAAGTTGTATATACTAGCTTGGTTCCATAGGCAAGTCACACGCCGGGTAACTGGCTTCGTTGAACATGTAATTCGGTTGACCAAAATACATTGTCATAAATTTTTTCCATTCAAAGTTTCTTATTTAATCTTGAAACTTTTCTTGGAAATTTATTTGTAAGGCAACATGGCACTTCTAGCCTTCTAGGCCACTTGTCCCGGCAAGTTGTATAGCGCTTTATCTGATCTCATTGATTAGCATGGATATTAGTAGCGTCTCATGAGCTTTTGTAACAGAATCATTACTTTCTTTTTGAGACACAAATTATTCACAAATACCGCCTTTTTTTTGTTTCCTAAGGTTCGATCCAACACTTTGGGAGCTGTTGGATTTCTAGGAGATAGTAGACGAATGAATGTTGCTATAACCAGGGCGCGCAAACATGTGGCAGTTGTATGTGACAGCTCAACAATATGCCACAACACATTTCTAGCAAGGCTGCTGCGCCACATCAGATACTTTGGTAGAGTGAAACATGCTGAACCTGGTGGTTTTGGCGGGTCAGGCTTAGGCATGAACCCTATGTTGCCTTCGATAAGTTAAAATGTCTCAAGATCTTCCAATACTCTGGTGTACATTCTTCTTTCAGGATATTGGTTTGTGTTGTATACGATTATTTATATTTCATACTGTAAATAAGAAACATAGGTTTTGTCAAGTTTAAGGTATAGTCAATCATTGCATTATGAATCGCCATGTATCGGCTATTTCATATGGGTACATTATATGATGTTTTGTATCCTATAGCTTTGCATGCTATTGGCTACAAGTACGTACTCAAGAATGAAACACATTTTTGAATGATTATTAATTTCTTTAAATCTGTATTAAAGGTGATCATTTTCTTGAAAAACTATAGGCGATATTATCTTGTTTGATTTAAAATAATGCATCATGATATCTCTTAACTTGTTTCATACTCTTTAGTAGCCATGCACAAACCGGGTTTTTTTAGGAACCGGGTCCTGTTTTGGTCAACAAAGTCAAGAACCGGGTAGGATCGGTTCCGGTTCCGGATATGATCGGGTATTTGACCGGGCTTTTTCCGGTTCCGGGTAAGGTCGGGTCCGGGTTTTGACCGGGATAAGGTGGAACTGGTTCCGGTTCGGTTCCGGGTATGGTTCCACTTTCTTGGAGGAACTGGAACCCATGTGTACCCTACGGTTCGGATATGACCGGTTCCGGTTCGGGTACACTGGGTCAGTTCCGAAACCGGTTTTTTTGTGCACGTCTGCTCTTTAGTCTTTGATAGATCTGTAGGATTATCCATATCCGTAAGCTTGATGTTGTGAATTGCTTTTAAACAGGCATACCAAAGTGAGTCAATAGTTTTGGGTAAGACTCTCTGTTAGTGACGTCGTAACTAGTTAATAATTCCACATGACCTTTAAACATGTCCTTAGACAATCCTAAGACAAGTCACTAGGCTAGGTTGGCAAGCGTAGTAGTTAGAGAGTCCACGAATAAAGGCACTACCAAATGATACTATACGAAAGTAGAACGGCATACGGTCATGTCATAGTTTGTCTAGTATGATCATAGGTCCTGAAACCCACTGTACCGGATTATATATTTGGAATAATACTATTCATAAAAGATAATAGTTCATTACCATTATGGACTTCTTGCTTTGCTCCTATCTCGACAAGAGTACTGGCAATGAGCTAGACCTAGTTGTCGTGCTCTGGGCATAGCTTCCCTCTACACAACAAGAGTTTAACCAACCCAATTTCAAAAGCTAGCATAACCTCTAACCATCTTTCAAGCAATTAACATGTGGGTTCACATACACATAGAACACATGAATATTTAGACCTCCATAACATAAGTTTAGTGGATTGTGTTTAAGTGTTGGAAAACTGAATTTCAATATATTAGTTTTTTTCTTAAAGTTATTTACACACATCATTTGAGTTTTCCAAAATGTCTTAGAGCATCCACAACCAATTATTTTTTCTAAACATCATTATTTTTTTTTCTAAAAATCATTTTTTTTTCTCACATTTTCAATTAAAAATAATTTATCATTATCTTCTTTCCACCACTCACAACCACTTTAAAAAATATTAAAAATTTTATGGTGGTGAGCACTAAAATAATCAACAGTAGATTTACCATAAATTTTTTCTCTCTTTCACGCACAACCACCTCCTAAAATATACCAAATCTACTCACATATTTTTAAGACATGGGATTTAAATGCTCTTAATCACATAGACACCAAGAGTTCAACTTCCTAAATAACCAGGAAGAACCTTAGCCAATCATGGCTTTACACGTCAACAAACTTGAAATGTTTTGATTAAACATGACAATATTTGTGATAAAATTAGAAATTCTTACAATCTTGAAAAATTACAAAACTAAGAAAAGTAGAATTAGATTACAACTACAGAAATGAGAAAAGAATTGAGAAATTTGAAATGGTGGTAAACCCTCCTGTTCATAGCTGGAAATTGGTAAGGTACGCGTCGTGTCTTATTTTTTTTAACAGATTATAACTAAATTGGTATGGTACACACCATGTCCTATTCATAGGTGGACGAGTGTCAAGGCATGATTCCATGTCTTCAAGGCACGATCCATGGTCAACCAAAACGTGTTTATAAAAGCTTCTTAAATCAAGAGAATCTTTTTTGTCTTTTAAAAACTGGTGCATCATAGAAAAGATTTATTCTAAGGCATTGGTATCTCCCCACATCTATACGAGGTAATTATTTTTATATTTTTTTAACAAATTATAAATATTAACAATATATTTACTGTACTAATATATTTTCTATAATATCACATATGGAACTCCACATATGATACGCTGAACACGGTTGAAAAGTTTAGAATAGCGTTTGATGCTTATGATTCGATGGACCCAAATTTTAAAGATGAGTCGGTTGACGACTTGACGTTTCTAAGATTGCTAATTGGGCCTACGCGAGGGAAACGATAAGTCTTTTAGAGGTGTTTAAACATAAAACAAATTTCAAACACTGATGCAGCAGTCCGAACCCTAATCTGTATGCAATCAATGTCAATGTGTTACGATTATTATTATTTTTAGTATTTATTTTAAAGTATGATATTATTTGTCTTTTTTTATTAGTAAAGGGGAGTCCCTTGTAACTTTGGGGTCTTTTTATATTTGGTTGCATATCGTAATGAAGTTACAAGAGATTTGAGTCAATATTCTTCATTCCTATGCTTTAGCTTCTTCTCCAATTCACCTTCTTCTCTCTTCCATTCACATTACAAGGTTTCTAACCCTATCAAGGGTATCAGATCTCAGCGATCTCCATCACAATGACAAACACTCGTAACCAAGAAGTTGACAAGGCGATTCAAGACCATACAAAGGCCCTCTGATATTGAAACCACTCTTGCCACCATGATGAAACAACAAGAACAGATCTTGAAGACGTTGAATGATAAGAGTTCGAGTGGTATTCTTGGTCGTCGTCCGGACGGTGGTCAACAGGTTGGTAATCGGCATATGCGGGTAGGGAAAGTTGAGTTTCCTAGGTTTAATGGCGGAGACGTTGAAGATTAGGTCTACCGTTGTGAGCACTTCTTCACCATCGACGAGACTCCGGATAATCTAAAACTCAGGTACGCGGTTATACATCTTGAAGGGGATGCTATCGAGTGGGATCGCTCATTTATGAAAACACGTGGGGCTACCGTGGCGGAATTGTCATGGGAAGATTACGTACGAGCTATTTCCGCTCGTTTCTCTAATGCCATGTTTGAGGACGCGATGGAAGAATCAGTGTCTCTCATTTAAACTGATGCCTTACAAAACTATAATTATGTTTTGATCGTATGCTTAATAAGGTTACCATTAGTTTATATATTAAAGGATTAAAGCCGGAACTCAAGGGACCGGTAAAGATGTTCAAACCTCGAACACTACATGAGGCGTACGGACTAGCACGAATTCAAGACATCAACAATTCACATCTAGTTAACCAAATTAAAGATGGACCAGGTGGGTTGCAATATGAAAAGAGTGATGCTTCAAAACTTGCTTTGCTACCAAATCCAACAACCGAGCCACCCGTTAGTAAACCGGAACACTTAGCTCGAGACATTTGACGACTGATGAACTCGAGTTAAAAAGGGCAAAAGAGGAATGTTTCTGGTGTGCAGAGAAGTTTGTTCCAGGGCATAAATGTAAGAAAAAACAACTTTATATACTTGAGGTGGCTGGTGATAAGACAGTATTCCTTAATCACTTTTTGAGAACAAAAAGTTGGTTAAGGAGAGAGTATTGTTACGGTTATTATTATTTTTAGTATTTCTTTTAAAGTATGATATTATTTTAATTTTTTTAATATAATTACATATATTAAATATTTCGACCCTCAAATCTCCTCCTAAATTTCTTTCTTGACACAAACAAAATCCAACAATTGCTCGATTTAAACGTTTAGTCACCCAATTTGAGCTAAATATGCTTAAGTGACCTAATTAGAACAAAATTGAAACTTGATTATGTTTCTATGACATTTTCCCAAATAAATAAGTTAATTCACAATTGGCAAGACTAATAAATATCCTTGCCACATCCGAAGCGAACATACAAGGAAGAATCTTGTCCTTATGTCGAATAAACTTATAAAATCACCAAATGTTAAAGCAAGAGAATTGATGAATAATGTATAAGGGAAGAGTTAGAGGCTCATATATATCTCAATTCAAACCTCTTCACCTTTAAACACTTAAAGGGAAAGTCAATATCAAAAGCAAGGAACATGTTTGGCATATTGAAAAAAGTACTGCCAATGAACACTACCATAAAATAGCATGTTGCAAAATTTGGGAAATATTACTGCATCCAAGAAAGGTATCCTCAAAAGTAAAAAAGATACCCACCCAAATGAGCCATTTCTCTCCTAGGATCTCCACATCTATATAAGCCAGCACTTACACAAACCCTTCTTGTCTAAGAAGATTCGTAACCTTCTCCATGATGAAGCATCTTACTAAGGTTTCAGTTATCGTAAGTTTGGTACTACCAACATCCAAAGTCTAGTTTTACCAGCATAATCATTCACTAAGTCTGGTCATATCCAGCCGTGTTATCTCGCTTAAGCCTAGCCATGCCCAGGCCAAGCGTACTTTATGTTTAACTTGTTATTTCTTATGTATCTGTACAATTCTGCATTACTCGTCTCTTTACATACATATATCTTGATATAGATTACTGACTTGAGCGTCGGAGTGCCCTCGAGGTTAAACCCCTCGGGCCTCTAACGTAGATCTTCTTTGTGATTACAGCTAGGTCCTAAAGCTCAAAGATGGATCCGGGATGCTCGACTTAGCAGGAACCGGCAATGAAACCCGACCCGAGTTTCATTGTAGCAACAAGTGGCGCCCACCGTGGGGGGATGAGTATTTTAGCCCGCATGAGACTCTCGCACCCACTGTTCAAGTTGAAAAGTATTTGTGCTTCTGGGTTATTCACACCTTGATCTACCTTCATGTTCTTTGTGAAACACACTAGAATCCATGACCATATAATTTTCTCTAAAGCTACTAACTAACATTATACATGAGCTTAAGATGTGGGTGTAAAGTTCAACCACGAAAGGAGGTTTTTGGCTATAACAACTAAAAATTATATCATTGGATCCTGTGATGACTATATATGTTCTTCTTCTAAAAATAGAGTACAAAGCACTTAATAATTAAGGTGAAAGTTTAAGAGTTCCAAAGTTTTTCAGAAGAACAGTATGATCAAACGTGTTTTTCTTAGCCTTCTGTTTTACATAAAATTGCATTTTCCAATTGTAGACAATCTCATTCTCACACCCGAGACAATGGGGTTTTAGCCAATAAATCTTTCATTCGTTTCTGCAACTCCCGTTACAAGTTTTAAGCGTTCATTCGTCACCTTTTGAATCACATGTGTAGTATTGTTTTTGTACAAAGCACCTCCTATTTTTAAAAGAAAAAGGCTTGTGTTGTCTGTTGTTATTGACAACTCATATTTTCGAGGGTCAAATTCAACGATGAAGTTTTTCAGTGCAACTTTTTAGTAAATAGAAAACAAAAGGTATATAGTAAAATATATGAAACTGATATATAGTAAAATATATATGTTTCCAGTGTAGAGTTTGTATGTATTTTAACTGTTTTTCGTTGAGTTTTAATTAGAATTTGTATACTATTGAGTCGAGTTTGATATTGCAAGCTTCGGTGTTAATTTATGATGAAATGGGCTAGAAATGAAGTTAATTGAGTGAAGATCCAAAAGTTGGAGCGAAGCAGGAGATTGCGTGGAAGATCAAGAAACAATCTAATGAAAATGCCTCACCACGCCATGCGATCAAGAGACAAGGTGTCACCGCGTGACGCGCCACAATACAAAACAAGCGCGTCTAATTGTGCACGCTGCGCTACGCGGGCAGGTGAAAGGTTGTCACCGTGTGACACGGTGACGAAGAGAATGCGTGTGTCTAATTTAGAACGCCGCGCTACGCGGCCATAAGAGATCCACCTCATCACCGCGCGACGCGATGAGGCCATTTAATTATAAAGTTTCGACGATTGTTGGGTGTTTTTGGGCATAAAGTGTGGCTAAACTAAAAACCCTAAGTAGTTACGAACGGAGAGGACTTTTGGGCGATTTTCTGAGCTAAAGGCGAGAACTTTACAGTGTTCAAGAGCATGGGATCAAGTTTCTGAAGTGAAGTAATCAAAGTTAGGAAGAGTTTGCGGGTTCTATCATCCGAATTTATATTTCCTTGTTTTCTTATTCTTCAACTATGAACTATTTCACTTGTTTTTTGTTTATTTGCTTTATGTTAAGCTAAACTAACTAGAATCACCTAGGTTGAATGATGAACCATTAGTTTATTTGAATGTTATTTGGGATTTTGTAAAGTTATGGTTTTATGATTAAGCAACTGTTTATTGTTTCTTCCAATTGATGCGTTCTATATGCTTGCATCGTTTTGGTTGATTGTCTTGTTTTATTAGACTCTTGGTGAATGTCTTTCATATAATAGGGTCTAATTGAGTCAAATATTTTGCCATGGTTGCCTCTTGTGATTGATTTGCAATAAGATCATAAAAACAAACGTTTTAAACCAAATGGATAAAAGTGTGTAGCTTTCCTACTAATCGTGAGGTGAAAAGGATATTGTTAAGTTTTTTTGGTAAATTAGCTAAACTTAGTTCTTCGTGAGGAGTCCGTTTAGACTTAATTGGTCAAGTTTGTTTATCAAGTCAACTAAAGTCTTTAAATGACCATTGATGTTTAAACTATGAGGTATGATGTCATGCTAGTTGCTTTATCATAATTTGTTAGCGACTGTGAATGAGTGTAACTTAATCAACTAGTTTTCTTAGAACTTGTTAGAGATTTATAGATGTCTTCTCGGAAAGAGTCAATGGTCCTAGTCGGGTTTCTAATAGGTGACTATTATAAGATCCTAGTTCCATAACTTATACAAGTTTCAAATAACTAATAATCAAACTGTGGGGATTCGGTCCTAGGTGGTTTTACTTGTCATCATCTCAATAATCATTTCCAATTTGTTTTCCGCTCGAATTACTTTAATTTAATATTTAAATTTAATTTCAGTTTAGTTTAGTTATCTTCCTCCCTTTGTGTCACATTATAATTAATAAAAGTCGTGTCTTTAATTGAGTTTTGTTTGCTAGTAAACGTAATCAAAAGAGTCTCGTGGCTTCGATAAGCGAACTTATTTAGCTTTACTAAAGTCGATCGATACACTTACCTGTTTTAATTAAGTTTTAGGAGTCTAGATATATTACTAAGTGTCTAAATTAATTGTTTTTATTTTATTTTAAAACATAGCAACTTTTTGCACATCAGAAACCTCTAGTTTCATGAGCTCATTCACAAGAATCTTTAAAGTCTTTAGTCAACTCGTGACTTTGAAATCTTAAACCAGATACTAGCAGCAAGTCTTAAAAAAACTTTTTTCATGTTGTTATCCAACTATTATTTTTACCTAGGTCCTAGGTTACCTAAAGGTACGGTCAACCTTTTTACATACAAAGACTATTCTTTACAAACTAGTTTACAAACCAAATACGCCATAACCTTTTACGTTTGATTGCGTATCTGAAACTTTTATCATCATATTTGTATTTTATGCCCTTGTTTGTACTTATGTTTTATATGTTACACTTGTTGACCTTTTTTCTGTCCATTTGAATGTCAGGTTTTTCAGTAGTTTAGAACAAATAAATATTAAGTTTTTTTAATAAGTTCATGTTTGATTCAAATTCAATTAAAACTTGATTCGAATTTGAATTCATATCGTGTTTAAAAAGATTAGATTTTTCAATCATCCCCTTGAACTTTGAAAAATGAAGAAAAAAATGAGAGTAGAAACTAAAGAGAATATGAACAACTTAAGATTTTGTCATCATGAATTTTCCGGCGAGATCAATGAGTGAGCTTAAATGGAGATATGGACATATGGTGTTATGGAGGTTTGAGTAGAGTGAAGAAAAATGAAGAAGAAAAATGACATCTTTTTTTTAAAAAAAAAAATAATAATAACTTATTGATATATCCACATGTTTTCGGTTATTTGCTTCATAACATATTTTTTTGACAAGACATTAAATATTATACTAATAGGGTAGGGTTTAAGAGAGAACTCATTTTAAGTTGAGAACTAGAGAACTATAAAAAATGCAAGGGATGAATTTTTAAAGGGGAGAGGTAAAATTGGAACTTTAAATATATAAATCTTTAAATATTTCTATCTTTTGCATACGTTAATATTATTTTAAAACAATTACACCATTAGATCAAGAATTTCTTTCTCTTTCATTTGAGTATAAATAATGTTTTAAAAAATATTTTTTTTCTCGTTTTTTTAATTTTCGTACTACATATATGTAGTATTACGATATTGTATTTGATTATATTTTTCTTTAAACGTTAATAACTTTTTCATACGTTATTTATATTAAAAAAATTTAAAAATCACATTTTGTTTTTTTTGATATTACATATATGTAGTATCATTGTACTTGATGTATTTTTTAAAGCGGCCAAATGGCTCAAGAGTCTAATAATTATTTAAAGTGTGCATACGATCTCAAATGACCAATAACAAAGTTCATAATATTCCATATTAAAAAACTTATTAGGCAAATTGGCCTAAAATAATCCCAACTAACACCTATTGGCCGAAAATAATCCCAACTCAGTTTATTCCCTCCAGTGGTCCCAAATCCAACTTTTTTGGCCTACAGTGGTCCGCCGTTAAGTACACTTAACGGCCGTTAACTTTTTTTCTATTTTTTTCGAATTTCAAACAGATATTTTAGGGATTTTGATCGGGAGGAGAATACGAGTCAGTTGATGTAAATCTTACTTCCAATTGTTGCTTCAAATGGTTTAATTTTGATATCCGGTTAAAGCACCGTTAGGTTTTAAACACCCGATTGAAGACCGTTTTGTCGTTTGGAACCTCAGTTCGAAGTAAGGTTTACATCAATTGAATCGTATACTCCTCCCGATCAATATCCATAAAACCTTGTTCTGAAATTCGAAAAAAATCAAAAAAAAGTTAACGGCCGTTAAGTGCACTTAACGACGGACCACTGGAGGCCAAAAAAGTTGGATTTGGGACCACTGGAGGGAATAAACTGAGTTGGGATTATTCTCGGCCAATAGGTGTTAGTTGGGATTATTTTTAGCCAATTTGCCAACTTATTACAAATGAAAACAAAACCACTACATATACTATGTCTAAACATAAAGATAATAATAAACTAATAAACAAACGATAAATATCTTAACAAAATATACTAAACCTGAAATTCAAACTATAAGATAACAATGCATCAATATTGCATATATTGCATATATGTAGTAGTATGATACTACATATATGTAGTCTACGATACTGCATATATGCAATACTATAAAATTTAAAATGGGATAGTGAATATAGTTATGTTATGCACCTAAGTTACACGTAAAACCATTAAAATTACGTAGCTTTGGTAAAATAAATTAAATATTTTTTTATTGAAAAACTTAATTCATTGATCTTTATTCAATTTTAATTGAGGACTCAGTCTTCTCTTCTTAGATCGTAATTCTCTTTCCCATTTACTCAATAATCGTCATTCATTTTAGTAAAAGATTATCCGCCCTTTAAAAATCGATCGTACCTCAATTTTGCATTTTGCTTCTCAATTCCAACTAACAGATTAATATAACATGCCTCATATAATTGATATTGTGATATGCCCCTACTGCATATATTCATAACACATCACATAACGTGGACCAAGTAATTGCTAGCAATGTCAATACGATCATATGAAAAAATCCAAATTTGGAATTGAGGCATGACGATGTTGTTTTATGATGGCATCATCGAAATCAATATCGAGAAACTTTTGTTATTTTATCAAAGTGCGTAGTTTTAATGGTTTCTCAAGTAATTTAGGTGCATAATAGCGTTGTATTCACTCTCTCTAATTTAAAAGCATACACTATCGTATACTACATATATGCAGTATTGAATTAAAAAAAGAGAGAAAGTTTTATTTCTTTTATAACGTTATTTATACTCAAATGAAAGATAATGAAATTTTTTATCCAACGGTGCGAAAAAAATTTAAAAACTTAACGAATGCAAAAGATAGAAATGTTTAAAGATTTATATATTTAAAGTTTCAATTTTGCCCCTCCTCTTTAAAATTTCATCCCTTGTCTTTTGGTAGTTCTCAAGTTCTCAACTTAATATGGAGTTCTCTCTTGATCCCTCTCATATACTAATATTATAGTTGTTTCAACAAGACATTATATATTTATTTATAAAAATTACCGAATTAGTTTAACTTTTATTATATATATTCACTCGTTTATTTATAGATTGTATTACTTTTGTTAAGTGAACCAATCTTCTCTAATATAATAAAGGAAAATAAAAAAAATTATGTGGTATTATTTGAGTGTTTTCTCTCAATAATGATTTTATATTTAAAACATGTGCATAAAATATTTTATAATAACAATAATACATTTTGGTCCCTTAATATTTAGGAGAATTTTAAAAAGTTTAAGACTAATTACATTTTAAACCCTTAGCTACTAGGGTGTACATGAGTATATTTGTATTTGATAGAGTATAAAAATAAAAGTTATAGATAAAGTTGATAATAACGTACAATTAAAGACCTCGTTGTTTTAATTTGAGTATAATATTGCTATACTAATTAACAGTTTTTTAAAAAACACATCTTTTGTTCCGGTTTACCACAGTTTGTCTTAAAACTGATCGGAACCGTTATGAATAATCTTAAAATCACCGCTTGATTTTATGTCCCCGAGGGTAAAGCGGGCAATAAACTAGTTTATAATAATAATCTATCAATGTGGTTGCTTTAAAACCATTCTATATATTTAAATGCAAGAATTTAATAATCGCTTTAACGATGTTTTTTGGCAACAAACTAGACCCGACTTGATTTAACCTGAACTTGAAGAAAAAAACTATATAAAAATAGTAAAAGGACCCTAAAAAGTTTTTGTCTCCTACAAAAAAGTTTTCTGAATCCGCCACTGATTTGGTCCACTAGTTTTCTATCATTAGTTTTTTAATATCCAACAATAATATTTCAAGATAATCGGTACAAGCATATTACAAATCTTGTAGAGTTATGATCATTAAGAACTACATTTCAATTTACATAATCTTAGGTTGGATTATGATTCCTTTATAAATAACTTAGAAAATACTCATTTTTGGAATAATAAAATGTATAGATAGAAAGTTCTTGTTTTTCATGAATACAACACGGTTAATTTGACGGTGAAAGTTTTCTGAGTGATGTTTATTACTTTATTTCATCATCATTTCGTCATGTAATATTATATAATGTTATGTCATATAATATCATATCATGTATACTATATTCGCATTATAACATTGTATATATAGTTGTATATATTATATCCCTACTTTATCATTTACAAACATTACTAATAAAGTATGGTGGTTATCTATAACCATAATTACATGTGAATATTTAGACATAAGTTTGAATATATCATTAGTTTCTGCATGTGTTAACGGTTTGAATTTTCATTAGTTTTTGTGTGTTAGCATTTTTATTCAAGTGTATAGCTTTGAGAAAGAAAACCAGTGAACGAAAACAAGTTTCGGGTCAGTTTTTGGGTGACTTGGATTGCAAGGAGTTGCAGTCATGATTCATAGAATAATGAACTAGCATCCAGATACAAAGTCACCGTGTGTGAAACCTTCAGTTGTATTCCAAGATGACTAACCAAGTAAGTACACTAAACCCCTATGATGTGATTAGATTAGAGTTTTCTTTAGTTTTGCAATTCGATCAGGTGTTCGTATTTCTTGTTGTAATTTTCTTCCAAGCCTTCCACTTTGCGAGTTTTAGGAAATCGTTTTATTAATCCTTAAACTATAAGAGAAATCCCAACAGTCATTTCGTCATGTTATACTACAAAATGTTATGTCATATGTAATTATGTATCATATCATACATACTATACTCGTATTATAACATCACATGTATCATACACCTACTTTTATTATTTACTAACGTTACTAATGCAATCTATGATGATCACCTACAACCATAATTACAAATGAATGTTTACACGTAAGTTTGAAAAGATTATAAAAAGGAAAGATATGTAAAATACCCATTCTAATACATTAAAATGTCACATTATGTCAACATAAACACAAAATAATTTATAGAAACATGATTATTAATTAAGTTACACATAAACCCTAATTTAACACTTTGAAGCAACCAAACCAAACCAATACAATATCATCATCTTCCTAAAGTTAAGGGTTCATGTTTCACAAATTCAACAAACTTGAAGGAAATTTACAGCAATTCAATCGAAGATATCATCCAACAAGCAACCATACATACCGGAGTTTGTATTTTATTCATTGTATACGTGCTGCGACAAACAACGGTGATGTTATTCATAATCTTCAGTTGAAATCACATTTGATTTGATCTATTTCCGATCCTCTATTTGATTGCTGTTATTGTCATCAAATCTACTTCCTTTTGTCCAATTCAATTCTCTTCTGTTCATCGATCGTCTTCGATTATCAATCTGTTTGTTTCTGATTTCGAGACGCGATTAGGTCAACTGGAATTTGCGATTGGGATTAGGATTAGTGTTGTTGCTTTGATGGATCTGAAACTGCTGCTTTGTTTATGACGGTTGTGTTGTGGTAGGGTTTTAGTTATGATAATGGGATTACAGTCATCTGGTGTTAAATTAGTTCAATTTGGGGGGAAATTAAGCAATTAGATGGGGCATAATCATCTTCATCTTCATCTTCATAATAATCATCATCAGCAGCAGCAGCAGGAGGAGGAATTTAACTGCTGATACTTTCGATTAGTTATAACATTTAGTTATTAGAGTTTTCTGGTGAGTTTTTGGGTCATGGATGAGGTCAACACTACGGTGGTGGTAAATGAGAGCTTAGCATCTGCATCAGCATCCGTACGGTGGAGGCCGAAACAGCGTGCTTTTCAACCTTATGCTCCTCCGGTTATTAACAGTGAAGCAAGAACACGAAATTTGGGTGTTTCTGTTAAAAGACCTGTGAGTGATTTTCACCTATCAAAATAGGTTCTTTAGTATAGTTTTTGAACTTAATCGTATGATATGTGATACTTGAATGCTTGTTTGATTGAAGTTATTGAAAATTGGATTTAGGATGCTGTTATAGCTAGGGTAGTTAACTTTATTTGGGATAAAGTTGAGGATTTTCAGTAAGTAAATAAGTTTCTAAGAGGTTTAATCAGTTAAGGTTTAGCTGTTTCAACTTGAATGAAATGTCCTGAAAGACTGACTGGCAACACTTGTTATCTTGTTCTGTATGCTGACATGGTTGGACAGTTGTATAAACTAGCTGACATGGCTGGACAGTTGTTGTGATTGGTAATTGTGTAAGGGGTTGTGTGGGGTTTCGTATTAAAACGGTTTATTTGCTTGTTGTGTTTTGATACCTCAATTAGCTTTGTTGAGGGTGTTTGGGGTTGCTTATCCAAACTGCTTAGGCAGATAATCACTTTTAATAAAGCAATCCCTAACACTGCTTAAATAGTTAATGATTTGCTACAGAGTTAGTTTTATAAAATTGGGCATGTGTAAGTGGTAATGTAGGTTATTGGTCAATTTAATAAAACAAGTTATAACATTGAAAGCTTGGAACAAAATCAGAATTTGGATATTTAAACCTCTTACTCAAAAGCTTAAATGACGCACTTGGTTGATATTTATCAACATTTACCCTTTTTGTAATGAAAAACACGTGTATTTTGTTAATGTTATGCTAAAGCACTATGGTGAAATACATGATAAAACATAGCATGGCATAGCATAGCATAACATAACATAAATAATACTTCATTTGTTTTAAAAAATTATACAATGAGTTGTAAATATTCTTTTTCTTTGGCCCTAATCATGTTACATGAAAATAGTGAACTATTATTAAACGATTCATAACTGCTATTGGTTGTGATTGTTGCTATATTACTTTTAGTAAAGTGAATATTTGGTTTGTCTGATTGTTTTTTAGTGTAGTTGTTTTAATGTGATAGTTTTAGTATGGCTTGTTCTGTTAAGTGTAATTTAGTTTTTAATATAATTGCATTTTCAGTTTGCACGATGTTTTAGACAAATTAGCATATTTCAGTTCAGATTGACTCAACGACCCCACTAACATTGTTAAACCCTGATTGAACCATAGATGATTGGTTACACATATAGATCTCTACCTAGTAAGGTTTGATTGGAGATAGCAGAATGAGGTGATAACACATAAAGCACGAATCATGAATTGTCTAACTGACATAATTGAAACGCGAACACGTCAGCACCCCTAGAATTCACATGCCTGGAAAGTAATTCATCGCATCAATATGGGTGATAATTTCTATGCTACTCAAGTTACTTTATGCACCATCATTGAAGTTGTACCATTACTCCATTGGTTGTGGGCATGGCCTTAAATAATGGGAGAGATATGGTTCATGAAACGCTGTGTAGATTTAAATTAATCCTAGAGATCATCGTCTGTTGCCAAAGTCCACAAGGCACACGCCTTTGCTCTTAGGTGCGGCCTAACCCAGCGCTGTCACCTCACTTTAAAAGCCCCATTTTCAGGCAAGGTGCTTGTTCAGGCCAAGTTCCGACTAAAAATCATTTGAACAGGTCTGAAACAATATACTAGCCCTAAACAAGCCTACAAAAAATCTAAAACAGCCTAAGCTAGCCAAACATGTATAAAACCTCTAAAATGGTTTTTTGATACTACATGCCTAGATTAAAAAGCCCTTGCTTATTAAGCGCCTTGTGTCTAGGCTGAGGGCACACCCTTTACGCCTTGCGCCTTCAAAAACTATGGGATTAACGTTGTGTCATATATATCATAATGTGCAAGTGTGTAACAATCATCAAATTCCAGTAACAAGGCCTAAGAATAAGCAAGGTTGAGTTCATAGATAATAATAGAACAAGCTGGGATAGAATCCCTAATGACTGAACAGTTAACTCAACTAACTCACTTATATGTTGTAGTGAGAAAATGTGTCAACTTATAATCCAAGTGGACTAAGTGTCGTTATATTTTGCAAGTTGGGATAGAACCATAACATTGCAATAAGGTGTGATTTTATTATGATAAGCACTCTGGTGACATAATCGTTATCTTTTGCAGTTGGTATCTCGATTAACCAAGGATATTGTTGAGACATACCAAATATGCAATCCAGAGTTTAGTTATTCAGATGAATTAAAACCAAAACGGTTTTTGACAAGCCCATCTGCTGGAGTACTCAATGATGGTTTTGATAATGAAAATTCAGACTTTATTTTGAGTGTAAACTGTCCCCTGATTAATTCAGAAACTCACAGAAGGTTAAATTGTTTACTCTATTTTTCTTGTTTGATTGAATTTATCTAATCAAACTTTTTCTGTTTTCAGATATATTGTAAAAGATATGCTTGGGCAGGGGACATTTGGGCAAGTTGCTAAATGTTGGGTTGCAGAACTTGATCGTTTTGTTGCTGTTAAAATTATTAAAAATCAACCTGCTTACTATCAGCAGGCCTTGGTTGAAGTTTCCATATTAACAACAGTAAGTAAATATTTTTTTTTTTTATCTAGGGTTTGAGTTTCTAATGAAAAACACGCCTAATTTTCTTGTAACTGTCAGTTGAACAAAAAGTTTGATCCTGAGGATAAACATCACATTGTTCGAATTTATGATTACTTTGTATATCAACGGCATTTGTGCATTGCTTTTGAACTGCTCGATTCAAATTTGTAAGTTCCAGCTTGTTGTATAAATAATTTTCTATCGGCTAGTTGAATAGGATTTGAGTTTAGTTTTGTGGTGTTTGCGATCTTACATCAGGTATGAGCTTATAAGGCTAAATCGATTCCGAGGGTTATCAATGAGCATTGTGCAGCTATTCTCAAAGCAGGTTAGAATTGCTTAATATTTTAATTTAATATATTTCTATGTGAAAAGTTATTATTTGTGCCTCTAATGATTTATATATTTTGTACAGATTTTATATGGATTAGCTCTGATGAAGGATGCTGCTATTATCCATTGTGATCTAAAACCTGAGAACATCCTTTTATGCACAAGGTGAGCTACTTTGGCAGGAAACAGTTCTTGTTGAAACGAGACTAAATGGGCCGGGTCATGTTGGGCTGACCTGCTAACACTTTTTGCACAATTTTTTAACTTCTTGATGTGTTAGTCGTGATTACAAAGCCACTTTTTCTACACTGATAATTTAAGTCTGAATAAAGACAATATAGCAGGTTCTTAAATAGCATTTGGCAACTACCAACCAATTTGTCCCATCTTCCTATTAGCTAAGTCATTTGGTTTGACCTATTTAAGATGATACCCAACCCAAATTGACCCGTTAATAAGTAACCGATCCTATTATTGATGTTTATTGTTTCTTAGCAGTGTCAAGCCACCAGCAGTCAAAATTATTGACTTCGGATCTGCATGCATGGAAGATCACACCGTTTATTCTTATATCCAGGTCTTATTCAATACATCATCATTGAGTTGCATGCTTGAATTTTGGCAAGTTACTTAAAAGTGTTCTTACATTTTTCTTCTGCAGAGTCGATACTACAGATCACCTGAAGTTGTTCTTGGGTATCAGTATCCTTGAATACTAAATCTGCTGTTATATTATTATTGATATGTAGGTTTTGCTAAGCAGATCCCTTCCCTAAGAAGGTCAGGGTTAAACAACAAGCTTCTAAAATAGACTTATTTTTTTATAAAATGTTGAATTATAATTACCAACTACGCAACCATCCAGAGGTGGTTATAGATATGTGTGTGTGTTTATTTACTAACCATTAACCACTTTTATCATACTTCATATAAAAATTTGTTGGTAAACAATTTGGTTAAAAAAGAAAAGCAAAGGAAAGGAAAGAGAGAAGAAGTTTTATTTCTGTGTTTTTGAGTTGGAACAAAGCTTTGGGAGAGAGGAAATTAATTTTTTCTGTGTGGCATTTTGGTACTTCATATTTTAATAAAAGTTTTTATTCACTTTCCTTTTTAATTATTCTACATTTGGGAGGACTATTAGGAAAGAAAATTGACCACTTTTTACACATATTGCTTTCTTGTCTAATCTTCTCTCCTAAAAAATCTTGAACTCAATGCTATAAATTTGTTTTCTTTCGGCTTTCTTCCTTATTATTATAACTCCTACTGTTGTTAAATAAAGCGTCTGGATCCTATTAATACCTTCGAGCTTTTGTTAGACCTTAACCACCCTCAGGTATACCACTGCCATTGACATGTGGTCATTTGGATGCATAGTTGCTGAACTATTTCTTGGGCTGCCACTTTTTCCTGGGGCATCAGAATTTGATCTTCTAAAAAGAATGATAAAAATAATTGGGTATATTTCTCATTATAATTCTTTTTTTTGTAATTTAATTATTCTTACAATATCCATACCTCATATATAAATAAAGATATAACCTATGGTGCTATATCAGCTGACACTTGAATCCAGGAAGATATATGATTTTGCCTAATGGTTACATTTTTCGTGTTAATTTTGCATATTTTTTGTTTTTTGTTTATTTAGGGAACAACCCCCTGATTATGTTCTGAAAGAGGCCAAAAACACTAGCAAATTCTTCAAGTGTGTAGGGAGTGTAAATCATGAAGATGGTAGTCAAGCTTCTTCTTCTGGAAGAAGTATTTACCAAGCTTTAAGTGAAGAAGAATATGAAGCTGTAAGTGTTTTTTTTCCAATTTCAGTTATCTTTGGAATAATTATTGTTTTAATATATTTTATGCAAATAACATGAATTTAAGGATGTAAGTGAAGGGCTATCTTTGTATCCATATGATGAAATGTGAATTATTGAATTACACGTCACTATTGCTTTTCTCTAAAGGCGTGTATTTTAAAAACACAACTATATATACATGCCATGGCCCAATACTTGGTGAAACGTTAAAGCACTTTTTAAACTTTTATTTACTGTTCATAAACTTTGGTAAAAGTAACTTTGAACAAAATTTCTAGATTATACACCACAACCTGCATCATGCAGGATTTGAACTCCCAGCCTTTTGGTTGCGGAGTATACCACTTAATCGCTAGGATGTCCCCTTGAGGACATACGCATTGTAATTAACTTTATACATTCCTAATAGATTTCAACCTCTGTGCATTGAAAAAAGATGCTTGACTTCATATCTTTGTGAGAACTATAAGTGGTTTTGGCTGTTTGTTGTGTGTGTTTTTTATTTTATTTCTGCTTTAGAGGGAGATGAAAAAACCGTCAATAGGAAAAGAGTACTTCAGTCACATGAATCTTGAAGGAATTGTGAAAAAGTATCCTTTCAATAAAAGTCTGAAAGAAGAAGAATTCGCTAGAGGTTAGCTCTATATTCTTAAATTAGTAAAATATATTTCTCCTTTAATATTTAATAGTATATATGATGGCAATCTTATGACAATATACTACAGAAAGTCAATTGCGACTATCGCTGATTGATTTCTTGAAGGGACTTGTAGAATTTGATCCAGCTAAGCGGTGGTCACCTTTGCAGGTTTTAATTATAATTTTATGATATCATTTAGAATTTTTTTATTATGATGATATAAGTAAGGTTTTTAATGTTGACATTATGCTAAATTTTTGTGGCGTAGGCTTCTAAACATCCTTTTGTTACCGGGGAACCGTTTACTTGTCCTTATAAGCCTGCCCCTGAGACTCCTCGTGTGGTAAGCAATACATATTAGTTGATAAAAGATTAATTAGTAAATAACCTAATTGCTTTTCGTTGAACTATTTTCTTAATATGGTAAATGTACGAATCACTTATTGGTAATCCTGGAGGTGATTCTTCGACCTATTTACTTTGAATGGCTTGATTTGGGTTTATTCTTTTAAGGGAATGAATGGGTAAAATAAAGACAACAGCTACAAAAGAAGCGGGGTGAAAGTCGCCAAGGTGTATGCTATATGCATAAAACCTTTTAAATCATCATATTCCGAAAATTAGATTACTATTGGAAGATAGGAATTTTGGTAACCATGTTTGACACTAATTGTTTACGGCAATATGCAAAATTCTGGTGAATAACTGTATCAGGTCAACCCGACCTGAATCACACTAACTGTTTCCCATTTTCTCACTACTCAACCGAGCTATTGTACGACCTCTAGTTAATCCTCCATGGGTTTAACTATGGAATTTAATGTCTAATTTCCTACGATAATATCTTGCCGAGTTTAACCCTTTTTTTGCTTTTGCAATGTAGCCTGTTTCTCATAATGTCAAAGTTGATCATCATCCTGCTGGGGGCCACTGGTTTGCTGCAGGTCTCTCGCCTAATGTGAGCAAAATCTGCTACTTAAGTTAAATCTCGTCTAGGGGGTGTTTCTCAATTTTGCATTTTTTGAACTGATTATCTGATAATTCAGGGGACAAACAATCAATTTTGTATAATGATTTTCATACTAAGTATAACAAATCTGATTTGCTAAGGGTAAAATAACATTTCAAAAAACAATTTTCTTTTTCCCAGCACTATTTTCTATAGCCCGTTCTTTTACAGCCAATTAACTGATTTTAATTATTTGACATCACGTTACTGGTTTTAATGCACACCCAAACACCCCCATTTAGTTCAGCTGATTACTAGAATCAATTCCAATACCATATGCTATTCCATGTAGGTGTTAGGTGGAAATCGGGTTGGAATGTATAACAACTCTCATTTTCAAGTAATGCCTTACGCACATGGGGGTAATTTTGGAAGTTTAGGAAGTCATGGTAGTTATAATGATGGCACTGGACTTGGAAGTAGTTATGGTAGTTATGGAGATAACAGTAATATGCTTGCATATTATTCACCTGTGGGCCCATCTGCTATGAACAACTATGCACAAAATATCCCGGTTCTTGGAAGCAGTCCTGATGCTAGGCGAAGAATAATGCAAATGCCACATGGAAACGGGTTTGCGTTCAGTCCGGCTGGCAATTTTGCACCAATGTCACTTGGCACAAGTCCATCACAGTTCACTCCACCCTATAGTCAGGTGACAGCTGGGTCTCCTGGTCATTATGGTCCGAGTTCACCTGCTAGAGGGAACTCTCATGGGTCTCCCCTTGGAAAAGGAGCTAATTCAGGTAACCAGATGAATAGAAGAAAAGGATGGGGCTATTCTGGTAATTTACCAGCTCAAGAAAGCACATCTTCTGCACATTGGCAAGGGCAATTTCCCGATGTTAATTCACCGAATTTAAATGCTGGAAACTGGAAACAACAACAAAGGAATAGTGGAAATGCTGTGGCCCATGGTTCATTTGGTTCGGGTAAACCTTTATTACATCCTAAAAGTGCCATTCATGACAAACCCGAGGCCAGTAGCTCATTGCCTGATCCTGGGGATTGGGATCCTAATTACAGGTAATGACTGATGCCAGACATCTTTATCTTTTAGTTTTAATTTCACCATCAATGCAGATCCACCTTGCCTTAAATGAAACTCTGTGACCGTATGTTGCAGTTATGTAATACTGTGCTATAAAATTTTTGTTATATTTCATTGTTTTTTCAGTGATGAGCTGCTTCTACAAGATGATCCTTCAGAACTAAGCAAAATGACCGCGGAATTCAGTAAGAATATGCAAATTAGTCAACCTTTTGCTCCGACAGAATCTTTTGTTGGTGTTGGGCGATTGAATCAAATGCCAAACTCAAACATGTCAACACAAAGGTATGCTGTGTCGTCGTTTTTCGCTGATATGGTGCTGTGCTATATCGTCATTTTTACCTGCTATTGAATGTCTCATATAGCGGTAAAAGTTGAAAATATGTTATAATGGTGAAAGTTGAAAATAGTTTTTTCTTACATACAATGACAAAATGGAGAAAGTTACACATTGGTGTAATAAACCCAAAATTTACTTACTCAAAAGTGTTTTATTTTTTGCAGGCCACACGGGCCTATTCAAGCATTCTCACATGCAGAAGCATCCCCTGATGTGCATGTTCACCCTATGATGAATTCATCCCATTTAATGCCCCATATCTCTCACTTTCCACCTAGCCGATTGGGTCAACAGCCTCCTCAACGGTTCAGTCACGGACGGTCAGTGGGTGCTCGTGGTAGTGATTGGAATCATGTCAAGGTCCAGGCCCCACTTTCCAATTTCAGTTCAGGGGGTCAACGCTCCCCTGGAAGCATCAACAATGCACCATGGGGTATGTTAAATAACCTTCCTTGTTTCTTCTATACTGGTTCTTGGAATTATTATGCTAATGTAAGAGTTGAATGTGGGAAAATGGGCGTGTTGGCTAATGGGTCAAAATACACTTTGGTTGAAATGGGTTGGGTCTGGCGACCTGCAAAACTTATCTAGATAGTAATTGAATAAATTATTTAGGAGGTTTTATGCATTGAAAATACACTTCGGGTGACTTGCAACCCATTTCACTTGTTTCTCTTTAGTTAAATTCTTTGATTTTTTTTCCATTTAACGAGCTAGATAAAATGTAAGTGAATCGACAAATACATAAATATTTCAGTCGTAGTCGTTTTAGCTAATTTTGAATAAATTCTTTTAAGAGGTTTAACTTTCACGTGTTAAAATTACACCGTGTAACTTTCTACCTGATTGACCTTTCCCTTTTAACCTAGCTTTTTTATTTTATTTGTTCTTCTTGCACTCATGGGCGAAGGCACTTGGAGACCAAAAGGGGTCAAGGCCCTCCCATTTTTTTTCGTCATAAGCGTTAATTTTTTGGTCGGTAGTTATTTTTATATATATATATATAAGATTTAGCCCCCCTTGAAAATAATATATATACTAATTTTGGCCCTCTTTGATTTTTAAAATTTCCAACTTAAATTTAATGGGCTTTTTTGTTTAATTATTCCATAAAATAAAACAACAAGACTAAACTCATAATGTACAAGTCTACAACTTGAGCTTATTTTTCAATTTAACCGGTTAACACTTCCCACAATCTCACTAAAAAATTCAATCTGGTGTTGTACTTCTGCTCACTCCGAAATTGTTGCCTTCCATAAGACCACCACACATTCGCTCTGTCCACCACCACCAAATTGTATCCAATCTTGCCTCCACCACCAAGTAGGTTTTTAGTTCAATTTGGGTTTTATTTATTTCAGTTGTAGATATTCGGTTTTCTGGTTGAGTTGTAATTCTCCTTCCAGATACTCCATACTTGCATTCTTTTTGCATTATTATAAATATTTTAAGTTTTTGTTTGTTAAGCTACCTAGTTTTATTTTTGTGTAAGAACGATCTTTATAATGAATAAAGAAAAATTATATATTTAGAGTTTTTACTATTTGACCCGACCCGTACCGAATCGCTGACCTGAATATGTAACCCGAAACATAGCGTTAGGAGAAAAATTTATAGGTCTCGTGAGTCCGGCCCCCCTTATATAAAATTGCTGGCTTCGCCCCTGAGTTGCACTACCTAATTTTTTGAATTATTTAGGAGGTTTTATTCAAAGGAAATTCTTTATCCCGCTTTCAAAGCATCTATGATGTGTTTTTCTTGCATGTATATTTTGATTTTACCTGTTCCTTGTTAGCTAACTTTTTGAATAAGATGTTCTAGAATATTATAACCCATTTGACCCGTCTCTTTTAGCTACTTTTGTCATCTACTCTTTGACCCGTCAAAGATTAAACATAACCCTAAATCGACTTGCTCATAAGTATGAGTCGAAATCATCTAATCTGAAGTTTTTATGCCTTTTTGTAGGGCGTAGGGGCAACCATCCGATGGCCACCAATATTCTACCATCTTCCCATGGGGGAAATGAATATGGAAGGATCTCATGATGGTTATAATTTGACATTATATATAGAAAATATTGACTGTAAGGGATGTTGTGATGATATTTGGTAGTTGAAGTGTGACTTATGAATGTGCATTCATAGTGATTCTTTTAATTAAGACCTATGAAACTGGCTTCCTTCTATTTCTTCATTTGTTGCTACTTTTATATGTTATAGCTCATGGAATGTCGTAAACAAGTAGCGTAAAAGGGTTTGTTCAGTTTATTTTTGTTTGTTTTGATTTGGTTGTTATATCTTTGCAAATTGGATACAAAATGCAGCTTGTGTCAATATTGGGTCACACATGTCTTATCACATTTGTATGGAGATTTTTAGTGTGTTTGGATGTTATTGTGATAATTGGTTGTAAAGTATTTGTTTAATCCAGTTTTTTTACCAACAGGATAAATGTAAGATCTGTAGCGTAGACTTAATGTTTCAAACATAAGAGTGTTACCAACGTGCTATAAAAAAGAATTCTGCATATGTATGAGTTGTAACAAACCAATTTTGATTTAGCATTAATCTTGAAAACTATGTTTTTTATCCTTCTACAAGCAAAGCGGTTAGGTTTTATCTTTGTTATACGTGTTACGTTAATAATTATTAACATGTACTGCTCATATACCACATGATTTGACATACATGAAAAATATTTGGCATAGACATGACAAATTATTATGTTTCAACCACCACTTTGGTATTTAAGACTTGGTCTCTGAAGTATTTAACATACAAATTGCTTGGTATTTAAGACTTAGTCTCAAAAGTATTTAACATACAAATTGTTTTTTACCTATACCGACGACAATCGCTGTAGGTGTCACATATTGCCGTTGAAAAATGTGGATTCATCAATTTCTCTTTTAGTGGTATATGAATTCTCTTTTAGTAGTATAGGAAATGTAACATATTTTTAAGCATTTCTGATTTTATACAAAATATTTTTCTATCATTTGATCTAATAAACTTTTGAATGGGGTTCCATTTAAAAGGTGGAAATGGTTTTCACTGGTCCCAACTATTACCTTTTGTCTTTTACCGGTCTCAACTATTAAATTGGTTGTCAATGGTCCCAACTTTTATCACTTTGGTAACCACTGGTCCGACGTTAACTTTTTTTAACGCCGTTAAGTTTTTTCAAAATTCAATACCGATGTTTTAAACCTTTTGATTTGGAGGATAATACAAGTCGATTGATGGAAAAGTTATCTCGAAACGGCACTCTGAACAACGAAATAGTGCTTCAATCGGGTGTTTAAACCTAACGGTGCTTCAACCGGATGTAAAAAATTTATCGTTCAGAGAGCCTTTTCGAGAAAACTTTTACATCAATCGACTCGTATTATCCTTCCGGTCAAAATGCATAAAACATCGGTCTTAAATTTGAAAAAAAACTTAACGGCGTTAAAAAAATTTAACGATGGACCAGTGGTTACCAAAGTGATAAAAGTTGGGACCGTTGACAGCCAATTCAATAGTTGTGACCAGTAGAAGACAAAAAATGATAGTTAAAACAAGTGAAAACCAATATACCTTTAAATAAATTCAGTATATAATAATATTAATATCCATTAATAACCTACCAATATTATTTAAAACAAAAACATACAAATATTAAAATAAAGTAATAAACATACAAGGGTTAAAACAATCACCTCTTTCTCTCTTTATCTTCCCCAATCTTATATAAATAAATAATTTTGTTATTTTATTAGGTCATTGTGTTATATTATAACTTGTTTTTTAATACAAACTAAAAATACATAATAACACAATATGTCAAATCTTATAACTTGTTTTAAATGTTGGCATAACTATATGTCATAAGATAACGTCTTAAATCTATTAATTGTTTTTATTTGTTTATTTGTTTAATCCTTATCAGGTCATTGTGTAATCATCGTTAGTTCACTAGACTAGACAATGACTTGATGAAATAACACAATAATTAATGTAACAAACTAATACAATGAGCTGAAAAACGCGAAAAAAATGTATGTTTTTATATGTCAACATTATACGAGTTTTAAAGAGGAAAAAATGTTCGTTTTTATGGTGCAATTTAAAAAAAATTAAAGTCTTATGTAAAAGTTATGGACGTTTAAAAAATAGGAGTATTGGATATTAACGGACCTAACTATTAGTTTTTGGCCGCTACCGGTCCCAACTTTTGAAATATGTGCTAGCCAACTTTTAACATTTTGGCCACTAATGGACCCCCCGTTAAAAAAGTTAACGGCGTTAACTTTTTTTTTTGAATTTCAGGTCGACGTTTTATGGTTTTTGATCGGAAAAAGAATACGAGTCGATTGATATAAAATTTATATCGAAACGGTGCTCCAAATGACAAAACGATGCTTTATCGGGGTGTTTAAACCTAACGGTTCTTTAATCGGATGTACAAATTTCATCGTTTGGATCATCGTTTCGATGTAATTTTTATATCAATAGACTCGTGTTCTTATTCCGATCAAAAACCATAAAACGACGACCTGAAATTCCAAAAAAAATTAACGCCGTTAACTTTTTTAACGGCGGGTCCATTAGTGGCCAAAATGATAAAAGTTGGGACCGCCAGCACATATTTCAAAAGTTGGGACCGATAGCGGCCAAAAACTAATAGTTAGGTCCGTTATTTATGTTTTTATTTTATATTATTATATATGTTGTGAATTATTTAAACTAAACTTTTTTAACACTTTAACGGTTTAACCATCTCCCACCTATTTTTTAAACTTAATACATAACTAAAACTAATATACATAAAAAGTATATTTCGAGCTAGCTCGCGAGTTTATGAGTCGAGCCAGGCCTAGTTTGAGTTTGGCTCGAACTAATTCAAGCCGAGCCGGTTCGTTTACAACTAAGTTTTTTTCGAACTAAGCTTTTCTTGAACGAGCCTCGAGCAACCGCCTTAGTTGTAGTTAACTATACAATAAAAAAAATCAATACATGTTAATCTTGAGTTTATTTAAAAAATAAGTGTCTTTACTTAAAAAGGCTAAGAGATAAATTTAATTATTTATGTTTTTAATTAGTGGTTAAGATAAATTTGAAAGGATATTGTAGTCATGACTACTTTTGATGACTTTCTTTCATGTTTCATTTATTTTAACATTTTTAGAATCATATACACCATTACTTTTTGTAAAAATTACACAAGGAATGTTTTTTAATCTTTAAACGAGTATAATATCGTTGTGTAAAATATCAAAACATGTTCACGTTCTCTAGCTTGTTGTGATTTTTGTTTATCAATATGTCTTTCCTTTAATTCATTGTGTCTTTCTAGTTCGCTATTGTGTTATTGTGTTTTTTACAATGAATTGTGAAATAAGATAATGTTGAAAAACATTTTTTGTAGTTGTACTTTAATATTTAGATGTACTTTAATACCGAGAAACAATGATAAAATAGCATTGAATGTAGAAATTTTTCGTATTTCTCGATACTTTTTGCTTGTAGAAATTTCTTATCGATAAAATAATATTTAGATGTACTTTAATATTTAGATATTGCTTATTGATACCTCTTGCTCGTAGAAATTTCTCCCATTTCTCGATTTTTAAAATGCCGTATAGTATGCTCCGTAGTGTTATGTAGTAAATCCATTGAATGATTTTTTTCTTCTTGCCTTTCGGTATATTTGTCATTTTGCAAATACTCCATCTTAGCCGTACCACACACAATCTAAATTTTGAATTTAAAATTTTCTCTTATCAATCTATCTTAAATAAGATTTTTTTTACTTACCCACCCAATAGATAAATTTACTTTATTAGTATAACTAGATTTATGTTCCGGGGCCGCGCGTTGCGGCGGCCAAGTCACGTTTATGACCTCGTCACACACGTTGATAAAGAAATGTTCATGTGTTGTACGTTCTCTTGCAAAAAGTGAAGTAAGGGGTCAAAGTTATTAACATGTCAAACTTATTTAGATAACATTGTAAAGTCGTAAAAGTAATTTAAACATAACGTTGTTAGACATAGATGAATAAAACTATATATATAGTCTAAGACATTGGAGAGTATAATAGTTAGATAAAAGTGAAAACAAAAAATTCACAAAAGCATTATATAACTAAAATAAACAAAAGTAATCAAACTGTTAAAAACAAACATGAGAAAAAATAGATAAGAAGATGATGAGTATAAGACTCGAACCCAGGTGCTAGGTCTTAAAAAATAGATAAGAAGAAGATGATGAGTCTAAGCCATTTGTTCTAGCCGATTATTTGTAATTGCAATAGAAAAATAACATACATATTTACAAGTATTTTCTGATTTTTTTTTTAAAAAAAAAGAAAAAAACAAAAAACTCAACAGCCAATATAAAAGTGACACGTGGCCGGTCTTAAAAAATAGATAAGAAGAAGATGATGAGTCTAAACCATTTGTTCTAGCCGATTATTTGTAATTGCAATAGAAAAATAACATACATATTTACAAGTATTTTCTGATTTTTTTAAAAAAAAGAAAAAAACAAAAAACTCAACAGCCAATATAAAAGTGACACGTGGCCGGTGGTGGTTGGCCGGTGCCACCACCGACCTTACATATTAGAAAGTATATAAATATAAATTCTATTACACAAACACATAAATTGCAAACTTAGTAAGTCGCCTTGAAGCATCTATAATGTACATTCTAGACATCCATATTTTCATGCTTTAGTCACACGTTTTTCACAAGATAATATTAAAACTAAATATTCTCTTATTCAAATGCCACTATTTCCAAAAACACCATTTAGAAAACTAAATAAAAAATTATTGTTTCATTATATTTGTATACTTCTAATAGAGGTATCGTATCTTTTTTAGGTATAACATATTTATAATTTTAGTCTTTTAGTTTGACATACTCATAGCTTTCATATTCGATCTTGTCCTAATAACATATGAACCTCTAACTTTGAATACTTACACTTTAAACAAAAAAAACTTAGAATAACTGTTATTTTGGTCTTTGGGTTGTAACGACTTGCCACTCTAGTTATCCCGTCAATTTTTTTTGTTAGATATGTGTTAAGTGATTAAAATGTCCTTATTTATTAAATTGTCATTTTGATCATTTTTCCCAACTTCGTTCTGTCATTTTGATAATTTCCCAACTTTTATCATTTTGATAATTTTTCTTAACTTTGATCATTTTAGTCATTTTCTTAAGTTTCATTTTTCAAATCATCTCTACCTCAAGCAACGCCAATACAAGCGCTCCCACCATAACCACTTTTATAGCCTTAATTTCGTCACCACAATAAACAACAACCCACTTAAAACAACAATTTAAAAACAATAGAAGAAAGATTAATTCTTACCGTTAAAAATCAAAACCAAACATCAATTTGAAGTATTTAAGACCGATTGAGTTTTTTTTGTGGATGTGGTGTGCAACAACGGAGAAGACGAAGGGAATGTTCAACGGAGGTGGAGTCGGTGGTGTTATGGATAAGGGTTGCTCGATGATGGTAAATTTAATAATAATAATAACAACAACAACAAATATTTGTCATTTTGGTCCATGAAGTATAAAATGATTGTCAATTTAGTATTTAGTTTTGCAAAAAGTTGTCATTTTGTTCCCTAAAATTGTAAACAGTCTATTTGTCATTTTGGTCCATGAAATATAAAATGATTGTCAATTTAGTATTTAGTTTGCAAAAAGTTGTCATTTTGTTCCCTAAAATTGTAAACGACTATATTACTCTTGGAGGTAACAAAAAATTATAACGGACGGAAGGACCAAAATGATCATATTTTACAAAACCAAACACCAAAATAACAACAAATAAACATAAGGACTAAAGTGGTCGAATCGATACAAACTCAGCGACCAAATAACAATTTATTCAAAAACTTATTTTATTAACGCGTATGACTAACTCACATACGCGAGACACACCGCATCACGTGAGCCAATCACTATCACAGTTCTGCCGCCGCATAGCCCGTGTCATGAACCTAGTTCAAATAAAACTAGGTTATCTAAACACCTTTAAATTTTAATTCAACACTCTTGATGTCTATAATAATATAAGTTAAGTAAACTCATATAACCCGTATAAAAACCAGAAGCTCCTTAAACGTATAAAGCATCATGATCGTTATACGCCATGTAGCACTACTGTAACGCGCTATACAAGACGTATAAGATAAGAGATATCCTATTCCTATACATAACATTTATACTATAAAACACATAAGAGTTAATTGCCAAAATGGTCCATGTGGTTTGCATGTTTTTGTCAAAATTTACACTTTTAAGAATTTTTACCTAAATAGTCCATACAGGCCAAAACTTGTTGCTTATCAGTCCATGACACTATTTGTGTTAAAAAAATTCCATTAGTTGACTATGAAATGACTTAAATGCCCTTAAGGGACCTAAAATGTAACTTCTTTAACCACCACCATCTTCTTCAATCACCACCAATCCACCTTCACTCTGTTGCCACCAGACCTTCACCACCACACCGCTTCCGCCACCAGACCTCCACCACACCGCTTCCGCCACCATACCTCCACCACACCGCGAATGACTTTAAATCATATGGTAGACACGCTTGAAGAGATGGTAGCCCTTTACTTTGATGAAGAACGTAATGAGATTTATACGGGTAATAATCACGTTTTTGTTCATGTTTGGTCTAATTGAAGACATCAAGAGATTAATTGCCTAATTAAATAGTTCTAAGCGTGTGTATGATTTTTAATTAAAAAATGGAAACCAAAGCATCATCAAGGGGTTGGTGGCATGGGTAAGATGGTCATTTGCATCTTTATGTTGAAATTCTTGATCAGAAAATTATCCATCATTTGGGATGCTATAACAAATGTGTTATTTTCATAACAAATTTAGGTCACGGGACATTTCATAACCACGGTGGTGAAATTTTCAAGCCACCTCCTAGACCAAGAATGCCTAACGGTACAAGGGGATTCACAATGGGACGTGGACCAATTTAGCAGAGGTGACGGTAACTAAAAGTGGTAGGGGAGGTGGCAAAGATGTTGGTGGTCGTGGTGGTAGAGTGAGAGAGAGAGAGAGAAGGCGGTGATGGTAGAGGGTTTGATTTTATGTTTTATATGAGTTAATTGCCAAAATGGTATCTATGGACATTCTCGTCAATTACTAATCAACTAATGGAATTTTTTTAACACAGTTAGTGTCGTGGACTGATTTAGCAATAGGTTTTGACATGTAGGGACTATTTAGACAAAAATTATTAAAAACGTAAATTTTGACAAAAACATACAAACCATAGGGACCATTTTGTTATTTAACTCAACACATAATTAAGAGCACATTAAATCTGAAATCAAATTCAACATTGTGTTATTATTTTGATTTTGATTTTTGAGACAAAACAAAACAAACAAACAAACACTTGAAAATCATCGAATAAATCTTCTTCAGTGTTAATTGATTTGGTGCCCTAGATTTATCTTCATCTCCTTCACAAATCAATTTCTTCCAAATCTCATCTTTCATCCTTGCTTGCACCTCAAATACACATAACGTAACCGACCGATACATCCAATTCATATCCTCAATCGTTAATTTCATCGATCAATTCATTGATCCTTCGCTATTCATTTCCCAAGGTCTGTTTTTTTTCTTTTACCTTTTTTTTTGTCTAGTTTTGTGTTGATTGTATATATATCTAGTTACTTGTAGGCTTGTTGCTGTTGTTGTTGATTTATTGTTTTCAATTAGATTGTTTTCATTTGTCATAAACTAGTGTGGGGTAGACTGACAAATGAAATTGATTTGAAACTTATAATCAGATGAAATAAGTTTAGGTTTTTAGGTTTTGGAGTTTTGTTAGTTTAAATAGATTAGTTTGCTTGAAATTATGCTAATGCTCCATCTTCTTTGATGCATTTAATGCTAATGCCATGGTTCTGTAGTGAAGCTTTGAGCTTTCGATTAACGGTGTGAAGGTTACACAGTTTGTTAGAGTCCATGTTTATTCAACCTTAGTCCATTTTGCGTGAAGTCGATTGTTTTAGAAGTTATATCTATGAGTGCTATATAGCTAGATAAATATGGTCTGACATTTCTAGATAATGCGTGGTATTCAAGAAGCGATAGTGCGCATATAGTTGGTAGATATGTATTTTTCTAGTCACTAAACTGCGATATGTTTTCTAGTTGCCATTCGTGGTCTTTTTAGCATATTGCATAAAGCGTAGTATAACTAATTTTTGGTTGTTGGTGTCTTTAATGCATGTTTAGGTGTTTTGAACTTTATAAAGGAGATACGAGGCTTGTCTACGTGACTTGTGTGCAGATCTATACTCATCCTGTTTTTATGTTAAGGGGATGCGATGAAAAAGGCTGATGAAATTTCTGATAAACTTAATAATGTTAGAACTGTTGTTTCAAATAAATCGTGTGAATCCAAACATCAAACGATTAGTGAAACAAACAACTTAGAGAGTACAAGTTCAAGCTATTATACTACAAAGCGTAGTCGTGTAGACAAGTTCCGTGATGGACGGAACAAGTCTAGTGATGCTGATAGTATTAATCGAGTAAGAAACATTGAAGGTACATTTTATGTCACAGCATATGGAAAATTTTCTTGATTATAACTCGATTATAAAAAAAAAATTTGATAAGAATCATGTAATCATTTTATTGCAGAAAAATCTTCACTTAGCCCCGATGAATATGAGAATAATAAGGTTAGTGTAAGCAGTCAAGAGGAAATGGTGACTCAACGCCAAAAGAAAGAAGTGGAACCCAACAGTGATGGTGATAATCTGCATGAAGAACATTCAAAACCTCTAGAACAAGAAGCATCATTGCAAAGTCATGATACCGATGGCAGTGATGAATCAGATGTTGTGGAGCATGATGTGAGTATCAACCCTATTTTTTCATTTTCTGTAAAATGGTTTAAATGCATGTTACCTACATAACTGCATCATTTTGGATAATTTATTGGTTTGTGACAGGTTAAAGTGTGTGATATATGTGGAGATGCAGGACGTGAGGATTTACTTGCTATATGTTGTAGGTGCCCTGATGGTGCTGAACACACGTAAGTGTATCTACTGGTTTTAGTGGGATTATTTTGTATTAATATAGTTATTAAGTTCTAACAAAACAAAATGTTTCAGCTATTGCATGAAAGTTATGGTAGATAAAGTTCCTGAAGGTGATTGGTTATGTGAAGAATGCGAATTGGAGGAAACTAAAATCAGAAATCAACAAAGGAATATTACAGATACTTCAGCTGAAAAAGAGCAATCCTCTGATTCTGCAGCTGTGAAAGTATCTGGCAAAAGACGTGCAGAAGAATTAGAGTCTTCGTCGTCTTTTAAAAAACAAGCTCTTGAGATCACAGGGTCAACCAAAGATGTCGATCGTGGGAAAGCGAAATCCAGCCATCATTTTTCTTCGGATTCTCTTTTTGGTAATGAGACGTCAGAAGGCTCACGTTCTCTTGCTGCACGCTCGCGGTTACAATCTTTACAAGGTAAGTAACTGATATTAATGTCTGTTTGGTTTGCATGGAATGGAATGGATTGGGTGATGGAATAAAGTCATAAACCAGGTAATGGAATGTACATTTTAATTCCATTATCATGTTTACCTTGGCTTGCATGAATGGCATGAGTTGTCAGAAGATAAAACATTGCAAATGTAATATATATAGACGGTGTAAAGTTTTATTTTTTACTGTATACCTTATTTAAGTAAAAGTTAATTGCATTTTCTATGCCAATTAATACAAATTAAGCATGATAGAATTCTTTAAAACACAAATATGATTATGAATAACAAGATAATTTTTAGTTCAGTTTGAAAAACAAAGTAGTTTGCATTCCATTCAATGATCCATGTCTCTAAAAGTGCGTAACTAAAACCAAATTAAATTGCATTTTGCATTCCATTCAATGATGGAATGAAAATCAAGCAATTGCCTTTAGGGAATGATCTATTTCATCCATCAGGTAACATTTCTTTTCCATTTGACACCTTTGATAATTCCATTATACCAAATGCGACCTTAATTCTTCAGAATGTGATTTTCGTATATTAATTTCAGGTACTAAATATGTTTTCTGGTAATCTCATTCAGGTGCTCTTTCCAAGTCCAGTTCATTCAGTTTCCCAACCACAAAGTCTAAAACTAAACTTGTAGATGAAATTGTTCTTCAAAGGCAGAAATCAACAAAAGAACGTTCTTCTCGTGATACCATGGAAACCAAAGAAATGTCAAAATCTGTGTCATTTAGATCTACGAACTTGGGACGTTTTGCTCCAAGTGGTTCTAAAGTTAAAATGTTATCTCCAAGTTTGGCTCCTGCTCAGGATCACAGAAGTCTTATAAACAAAAAAGAAAGGGGTTTTGAAAGAACTAGTTCACTGAAACTAAATACTTCGAGTGCTGCTGCTTTGACTTCAAAAGGTGATAAGTTACCATCATCTCGTGCTGAAACTAGTTCAGTTTCTTCGGGTTCCAACTCTGAAGCAAAATCCTCAAAGATGGACAATAAAGCTACTTCAGGATTAAAATCAAATAATCGTTCAGCTAATACAGGTGCAGAAGCTTCTGTTTCTCAAGGTACTTTCATCATTCCTTTAGATGGGGTATAGGTTACAAGATAGAGATGCACAAAACCAAAAGGCCCAGTTAAAGTAGGACTTCGGTTCACCTATTGCAATCAGGAGTCAGGACTAGTTGTAAAGTGGGGGCCCTTGGCTTTTAAAGAAATATAATATGATTAAAGAAATTATAATGCGATAAGTTACAACATAATAAGTTTTGTCTTTGCATATATGCTATGAGTTATTGGGTTTTGATCCCAAAGTTATTGAATCTTAGTATATGATAATTGTATCCTTGGACTCAATGGGAGCAGCCTTGCTATGAGTGGGCTATACTGGGTATGTTTGTTTGTTTTGTTTTGAGGAGATTTTAGTTTTTGCCTGTTGCCCCTTCTATGAATAGCATTTTTTAATAAAACTCTTTAATGATAAATGTGTATGGAATGCGAACAATAACCATAGTTATTTGGTTACAGTTAATAACTGAAAAAAATGAATTTTACTCTAAAAGAATCCAAATCTGTTTAAAGAACCGGGTTAAAGTTGGCTATAAGTTTTTGGACCTAACGTGCCCAAATAATCCAAATCTCTAGGTATAAAGATTATGTTATGTTTGCTCAGTATTTCTTCTGCAACACTTTGATGCATTTTTTGATGTTCTGTATCAGGTCAAACTGACAAGCAGTTGCCATCATCCCCCAGTAAGTTTGGAACTGCATCATCTAGTGGAACCGTCAATTCTGTTGAACATAAGTCTATTGATAACTTATCAAAAGTGACATCTAAAGAATCAACTAATCTTGCGGATGGAATCAAGGAAAATATAACGGGTTTAAACCCTGGCCCATCTGGTGTTTCAGGCCAGAACAATAAACATTCTGCTCATTCTGCACAAGGGTCGGTTGGTAACAATGCATCGACTTTGAAATTTTCAAAAGATGCGAGGAACGGAGATAATGAGTTAAAATATGCAATTAAAGCAGCACTGCTTAAAAGACCCGGGATTTATAGGAAGAACAAAGTTTCTGATCAACCTGATGAATCGTCTGTCCCGAACATGAATAATGAAGCAGCTGTTGTTGACGGTCTACCACATTCAAGCAACGCAGGGAGTTTGACTTCTGCTAAGGTGTCATCAACTGATGGGCATGGACAAATTTCAAGAACCCCTAGTGTTGATCATTCTAAACAGTCAAATGGTAACAGCTATAAACCGCCCATGCTACTCCCTGCTGACGTGGCATTGTCTTCTCTTTTAAAGAATCCAGCTATTCCTGATCATGAATGCATCTGGCAGTATGGTTTTTTCTCCTGTTCCATACTTTTGTTTTTCTTTTTGGATTTGTAATTTTAAAATTGTTTTTTTCTTTGCAGGGGAAGTTTTGAGATTAATAGAAGTGGTAAAACGGCTGAATTCTGGGATGGTTTACAGGCTCATTTGTCAAGTTGTGCATCGCCTAGAGTCCTTGAAGCTGTGAACAAATTTCCCCATAAAATTCGTTTAAATGGGGTATCACGTGTTAGTGCCTGGCCCTCACAATTTAAAAATAGTGGTGTGAAGGAGGACAATATCGCAATGTATTTCTTTGCTAAAGACCTTGAAAGGTAACAACTTATATTCTCTATTTTTAGTTATCAACAGGCCAACTGGTTCTATCGGGTCAGAAGATGCCTAGAGTTTATGTTTAATGCGTAAACCTCCTAAAACAATTATATATAGCACCCCCCCTCTCCCAAACTTACATATATCCACAAAACACAAGTTGGGGGGGGGGGGTATAATAGCCCCTTAAAATAAGTTAGTTTTTGTGTTGGTGAGTGGAATGCTGATTTTACTATCAAATTCGTTTAAAATACCACTCTTAGGGGGGCAATATTTATGATGTGAAGGAAATTGAGGTTCAAATGGAAAATCAATTATAGTAACTATGCATTTAAAATACCACTATAGTGTTGGGAATGGGATGAAGAAGTAAGTTTCTCAATCATATTTGGCCCATTAGTTACTTGTAAAAAAACTATGTTTTGGGATAAAATGTTTTTCGGGCCAAACTGACCTGAACCGTTTTTACCCGTATTTAAAGTAGGCTTGTCACCGAACCCCAACTACCAATTTGGCCAGCTCTACTTTTATTCTTGACTTTCTCTCTATTCTTATGGCACAGCTATGAGAAACGCTATTTAGCTTTATTGGATGAAATGATAAAGAGTGATTTAGCTCTTATTGGAAGTATCAATGGGGTCGAACTTCTAATATTTCCATCCAATCAGCTTCCAGAAAAATCCAACCGTAAGAAGAAGCACCTTTTTGTTATAATTACTTATACTTGTGTGTATACGCACGTATATGTGACCTGCATTTGCTATTTCCTTTATTTATAGGTTGGAATATGCTGTTCTTCCTTTGGGGCGTGTTCAGAGGAAAGAAAAAGAATTCATCGCCTCAAACTCCTAATAATCGAGAAAAAAGTTCTGCTCCCCAATCCGTTTCCTCAACTTCAACTGATAAAATATCATTGGCTGAGAATGCAAGTATGATTGAATCTACCAAAAAGGTATTTGTAAAGTTGTGAATAAAAATTATTTTCTTTGAATACAAAAAAATCAGCATTGGGTTATGTTTTACCTTTGACAGGTGAAACATCAAACGTGTAAAAAAAATAATAGCATAGAACGAAATGTGTCGAATGGATTGAAAGTTGTCTAAAGTGTATTTTCAATGCTCTACATCATATGTGACACTACTTTATGAATTAGTATTTTTTGGACAAACGTGTTTCATGCTGACCTAACTCGTGCCAATAACTTGTCCATTTTGATCTGTTGACATATCTATCTTGCCAAATAGCATCAGGGTAGGTTATGTTTTACTTCATTGGTAAAACAAAAAAAAGGTTTACAAGGAAATGGATTGGAGTCACCCATCGGTATTTAATGCGCAAAATCTCCCACATCATATTTGAACTAAATGTTTATATAGAGTTAACTTTTACTGGACAAAAGTATTACCTTACCGAAACAAAAAAAATGACCCATATGTTTAACTTGTCAATTTTGCCATCATATTTTGACAGTCTCCTCTCTGCATGTTTTTATTATGACTTTTAATTCAATACACATTCATTACTGGAAATATTTTCTCCCTGCAGGATAAACTTGATGACTCAGACTCAAAGGCTAACCCAAAGTTGCAAAACCCTTCACATGAAAAGGCAACTGATAATGTTAATGTAGTAGTTCCACCTAGTAGCAAAGAGAAAATCTCAGAAAGCCATATGCAAAAGGAGCCCGAAAGACGTCCAATTATCGATCTTTCAGAGGATGTTGACTTTGATAGTACACGTCAAATAAACACCTGGCGTGATGTGAGTGCGAATTCTTTTTCCCTCATTTTTTGACACTGGTCATATCTCTGCATGTTTTTATGACTTCTCTTATAAGACACATTCTTTACTGGGAATTATTTTTTTCATGCAGGACAAACATGTTGACTCGGAATCAAAGGTCAACTCGATGTTGCAAATCCCTTTACATGAAAAGGAAACCAATAGTGTTAATGTAGCTCCAGCTTGTAGCAAAGCAATAATCTCAGAAAGCCATACACAAAACGAGCCCAAAAAACGTCCATTCATTGACCTTTCAGAAGATGTTGACTTAAATAGCTCAAGTCAAACAAACACATGGCATGACGTGAGTGGTCGGGTGGTGGAAGAAGATGGAAACCTTAGCAAGAAACAGAAGAGTGATTTATATGGACAGAATAGTAAGTTAGACATTGAGAAGACTGATGCAGGAACTAGTAACGGCGAAAGATACTTCTTTCCTGTAGAAAGAGGAAAGACCGAACCAAAACCCGTGTTTGCTTTGGATTTAAATGAAGATATTACACACTTAGCTGCAGAGAATGATAATATAACAGTGGTGAAAAACGATGATGATGATGTGGCGTCTTTATCGCTCTCGCTTGCGTTTTCACCACGATGACATGGCGTCTTTATCGCTCTCGCTGGTGTTTTCACCGCCAGATCAAGATGATGATGATATAGGCGGAAGGGTAAGGGCAATCGTGTAGTTTATGCATCTTTATAGAGAGAGATATGGTAGACAAGTAGCGAACTAAGACGATATAGATACATATATATGATACAGGGGGTTTGTGAATAATGATTTCTTGCCAACCCTTTGGGAAGGTATTTTAACTTTTTTGTTTTAACTCATGAAATGAGTTTTTTTTGGGGTTAAATTTCTATAGTTATTGTGTGTGTATTGCTGTGGGTGTTATGTAGTTATAGTGTGGCAAATTGAATTTGAAGTTGCATAAACGAGAAAATTTGGCCTACACTTTGCGGCCGGAGGTGGATCTTAATCATTTGAGTCGGTGGCGTTAACATGGCTAAGCCTAAAAAGACACACGGTTAAGTACATAACGTATGAAGTTACGGCTATTTGAATGTGGAGATGGAAACATAGATGAAAGACATCTATTAACGATATTGATGTTCTTTGGTTGGTGTTGGTCTTATTCTTTACGGTACCAACACGTGACCATTAATTGATATAACTCATGATAAGTAAAATATACCCTTTTTGAAAACAACTTCATTGATATGCCAAGAAAAAATAAGCACAACCGTAATTTAGTTGTTTAAAAATTTAACTAACGAAAGTTATTGAGGAAAAGTCGGTTTATATAACTACAAGGGTTAAACTTGAAAGTGTAAAAATTTGGGGGGTTAAATTGACAATTTAAAAACCTAAAACCAATTTCACATTAGAAACTTAAAGGGACCAAAGCTATAGTTCACAAAATTAAAAGGTGAGTTTTGACATTATATAAGAATTGAAGGGTTAGAAGTGGCTGATAGTAAATGCCAAATTACATATAAAAAAATTTAACTTCTTTTTTCTACACTACTTTGTCCACTATAATGGTATTTACAGCAGAGCCTCCGTAACTATTTTCATCTTTAAATTATACGAGAAAAAAAAATAGTGTGTAATTTCACTCTCATATCAGAAATCACAAAAATCTCAATCTTCCTTCATTAAGTTCACTGTTGCAGATTCTTAAAATCTCAAGTCTCACTTAACCACTGTATTAAAATAGTAACCACAGGAATATACCGCGCATTACAACAACATAGTCTTGAATATCAGAATGCAAATGGATTGTATCGTAACTCTTTCGGGTTGAGACGTGCGTTTGATTTTCGTGTACCGACTACTTTTACGTTATGTTTAAAAATAAAAGTTTTTGTGGTCAAAACACAAATCCAAAAAACTTCCGATGAAACCAAAGGGTGGCGGAATGACCAAAGTAAGCCCCATATTTTTAAGTATTTCCAATTTTACCCTTCACCACCAACCCTTTATGTTATATCCACTTCACTTCACATCCCATTTCTTGATCTTCTTCATCAATTGATAATATTTGATACCCATCAATCATGGCTGCAACCAACATCATCACTCCTGCTTCAATCTCTGGTAATTGCTCTATAATTTCATGGTTCTTTAAATCTTGAAATGAATTGACAAGTTCTTGTTTAAAAAATGTTTCTTGGGTACACTTTGGTTCTTGATTTTTTGCCTTGTTTTCAAGAACTCAAATCTTTAAATCCCTTTTGTTTATATGAGGTGTTTGACCCTTGAAAGTTGTAATAGTTAGCATTTAGTTGGGGTGGTTGTTTCAGTTCTTGTTTATTTCTAGGTTTCATCAAATTTTAGAAATGTTTAGGTTAATACTTTCACTGGTTTGTATGATTGATTAAGTGATAAAGTAAATATGTAGTAGCTAAACATCATGAGTGAAATAATGATTTAGTGAACATGGGTAATTAACCAAAATCTTTTTGGATGTTGTCTTGAAGTTGAAAACCCAATAGGCATTTTCATGAGCATTGACTAATTGATTTGTAGTGTACAAGTGTGACCCTGTAAAGGTTTCTTGATTTTTAGTTTTCACCATCTAGTAGCGTGTTACATACCGCGCTAACTAGGGTTCATTTCTTATATTTTACTCACTTATAGATTATAATGAAGTGTGATACATGATAAATTCACATTTGTTTGCATGTGTATGCTTTAAGTTTCGTGTTTCCCTGACTGGATGTAATATTAGATTTTTGTGTGACGGGTTTATCTTGATACAGTTCGCACTAGTCTCAAGGGACATGACAGTTGGTCTGGTAATTCTTCCTTGTATGGTAAAACTACTTTGACTCATCAAAAGAAGTCAAACCAACAAAGAACTTTGAGGAAGTTGGCGACGTGTGCGCAGTACAAGTAAGATTCCCTTATAATTCCTACACGGCGTAAAATTTATGTTTTGTAACAGTTTTGGTATCTGTTTATCTGGAAAGTAACGTTCTTTGCTAATATAATCTAATAAAGAATCGTATAGAAATGATTAATAACCACAATTAGTCAAGTTATCATTTTGACATTCTCCTATACTTCGGTTTTATACTCATTGGGGACTCAAATCTTTTTATTGAAGAACTCTAGTCCCTGCTACACTAGAAAATATGTTCGATAATCTCACTCTCTAATCTCTAGAAATTATCTAAATGGTTGATGATTAGAACGTGTAAACATAGTGGAAGTGTTTTTATCGGCTTATTGTTTCTCTCGCTGTATTTGTCTATTTGATATTGTATGAAAAAAATGTTCTTGGACCTGTTTGCCATATAGAATGATTTTTTTTTCTTTTTTATGATTGGTCATATAGCCCAAAACTTTATTTATATACGATTTGTTACCTGTTAGTGTCTTAACCACACCTTCTTTGCCTTTGCTTTAACAAGATACTAATTTATGCTATTTAGCAAGCAAAGAAAATAAAATCCTCTTTTTTGTCGGTTTATATGAATTTATGTATGATTTGACATCCCCTTACAATCTTTCTCAATAATTTTAGGTATGTTTTAATGTTTTTACAATGTAATTAATTATGTACTAAAGATATCTAACATGTTATATACTTAGGCCATCAGTAGTGATGGCTGCACTTTTTGGCTATAATGGCTACACACCACCCCCTTCACGTTATGGGGGCGTGATAGGCTCAAATGTGATAGTGATCACAGGCGTTGGGCAAGGTTTGGGTTTTTTTTATTTTTTTTATTTTTACCTACCACATTAATACACTTCATCAACACCAATAAATACTAACTCCATCACTATCGCACACCCACTACCACCATTTTTTAATATAACACTCTCGCCTACATGGCAACACTTTTTCACTATCTCACTTTCTATCAGACCACTCCACTACTCATGGCCTTATATCATATACTTTTTCTTGGACTAATGAGAATAATAACAAAGTACCTTCTTTTTATTAAAGATGGTTTACATCGGCAAAACCCAACCTACCTCTTCTCGTATTAGTGATTCTGTCCTTTTACTAATTATGTCTTGTTCAAACATAGATAGGAAAAAGCTATTTATTGTGAAACCGGTTAAGGTCGATGATTTGTACTGTCGGATGCCACATATGCAAACTGTGCCTACATGTTCTTTCTTCATTTAGCAGATTCCCAATCTTTTTTTTTCATAACGAAAAACCCACACAACTTATTTCATTCCATTAGAACATAAATTCATTCTCATTTTGGTGTTTTCAGAACCTGTTACACTATATTGATCTTCATTTAGTGTTGGGTTTTGATTTTATGCTAATATGTTGGAGCACATGGCTTAGGGAATCACTTGCATGTCATTTTAGGGAATCAATTTTATTCCAATATGTTGATTTTTTTTATTTTAGATCTAAAAAAGGGATTTTTTTGTTTAAATAGGGAATCAATTGTATGTCCTATCATATTTTTTTTTCTTGGACAGGATAATAACAAAGAAATATCTTGTTTTGTTCTTAGAAATTTTTGTTCTTATTTCATAAAATGGATGAGTACTTGTTTATTGAGATCATAGTACTTCAAAACTTGTGGGACTAAAACACTAAAAAGTAGGTCTAGTTTTACAAATATAAACTCTTTATAAATTCATGGATCTTATTTGGCTGTTAAAAAAAAGTAATAGTTCTTTGACGCGCTACTTTTCATATATTCTTTTTGTTATTGTTTTCTTCATATGTGTATTTCAGTGATCGTAGCGGCGGAGGGGGTGGTGACTTTGTTGCTGGTTTTCTTTTGGGCGGTGCGTTATGTGGGACCCTGGCTTACATATTTGCTCCGCAGGTGATAACGAACAACTCATGCATTAATATCTGTTTAATTCAACTATTAATATCTTGAATCAAGATTTAGCTGTAAATATTTGTGTTGACTTTATAAGTATTTTTCTTGAATCACTAGATAAGAAGATCTCTGTTGAATGAAGATGAATATGGATTTAGGAGGGCGAAACGACCTATATACTATGATGAAGGTTTAGAGGTATATAAAAAACTCTATTGGAAAATGGACAAGAAAGTGTTGGCGGGTCAACTGTAGCTGACCCGACCCGACCCATACAAAAAAGACCTGCTTTGATGTGAATCTTTTTGACCCGTTACTCAACCTGACCCTCTTGCTACTTTGACCTGTTCTCATTATTTTCATTTTTATGTGTCAAAAAATGCAGAAAACTAGGCAGACTTTGAATGCTAAAATAAGCCAGCTTAATTCTGCAATTGACAACGTGTCCTCACGGTTACGTGGTGGGAATAACACACCACGCGTACCAATCGAGACTGACCCTGAAGAAGCCACCATGTGAAGAAGTAAACATAATTTCAGTTTCAATTTGATGGGAAACAAACAGATATGATAAAAAGATGATATTTTGAAAACTATGGTTCAGTTTTATCTGTTACTACATGCATGAGTTTGAGTTGTGTACACTTTTGATGATCATATCTTATTTCTTATGATCTAGTCTGTGCTTATAAGTTCCCTTGATTGCAACTATTATGCTCAGCTGTATGCACATGCAACTATGAACTATAGCATTGTTATTTTACATTGTTTAAAACTAAACCATTCAGACAACCGTTCGCTAAACAAAAAAAAAAGGCAAACGTCTTAATAATGCTTAACCATTCAGAGGCAAATGTTTTAACAACTCAGACATCTGCTCGTGAAACGAAGAGTCTAAACTATTAAGGGGCTGTTTGGTAAAATCTGAATCATTTAGTGCTGAATAGTTAAGAGGTCTGAACCATTAAGAGTCTCTATCAATGGGAGCGATATTGAGATAGAACTTCAGGTGATGGTAAGTTTGGTATATGGCTCATTCAGTTCCATTCAGTATCTTTCAATTTCTTAACCATTCAGCACTTAACTGAACCATTCAGAGGCTTTTTTTTTATGAAACAAACGCTCTGAATGCTGAATCTGAATGATTAAGCACTGAAATGAACCCATTAAGAGGTGAAACAAACAACCCCTAAGTGCTGAACCATTCAGACATCTAAACCATTAAAAATCTAAAACAAACAACTTTTAAAATAATTAATAATAAAAATCTAACCGAAATTTTTTAAAATCGAATCGATTAAGCGAAAGCGGTTTTGGTACATGAACTTGAGTTGATATCATCCTAACACTATGTACAAAAATACTTTTATAAGAATGTGACATCTTTTAGTTATTGTGAAAATTTTAAAAATAGCAAAGATACAACTACAAGATAGATATTAAAAGGCTGGCATTTAAAAGATAAAAAAAATAAAAATAAAAATAAAAATACTAATTTGAGAAGATGATAATAAAGTGAAAGCGGCGGCAGTTGAAGCAAGTGAAAGAAGACAAAAAACTTTTTGGTGGTTGTGGGGACGACACCAAACTATCAACATCTTATTTTTTTCTTTTTTTACTTTCTTTTCTTTTCATTCAATTTAACACAAAACTTGCAAACATCTTAATTTTTTTTTACACTAGACATAAATATTATTCGTAAACAACATTATTTAAATTACATCTTATTTGAGTATATCGGGTTCGTGTTAATCGGTTTTGATATAATCGAGTCGGGTTCAGGTAGGGACAAACCACAAACAAGTACTTATTTTGAGGTTTTTAACATGCTTCTTGATTTTAATTTAATTCGTGATTTGTGTATTTTTAAATTGACATAATGTTTATGTTTTTTTTTTACTTTTTTGCATTGATTTAGTTGAAAACTTGAAATCAATTTATGATATGGGGTGTTCTTATGTGTGTAATCATAACATTCGGTTAATTTGTTTCGGGTTATTCGGGATTTGATGTTTGAGTGAAAGTGGGTTGGTTCTCATAACATTTGCCTCGATTTATTTATGCAAACCCAAACTCGAACTCATTTGGGTGTTCATTAAAGTTTATCTGATTTATCAAGAAAATAAAAACATTTATTTAATAAACTATTGTGTTTATTTAAACGGTAGTATTTAAATAACTAATCATGATATTTAAACATACTTGTTTATTGAGATTTTAGTAAGGGTTGTGGTACATCGACCTATAATTTAACAGATTAAGGCTGATGTTTTACCTCTTAAGATAAAGGAAAATAATAAATTGCATCAACAAATAAAATAGTTAAGCACACGTTAAAACGACTATATAAACCATTAAATGCTAGTGGTGGCCAACCTAACCCATTTAACTTTGGCCGAACAGTTTGGGATGGGTTTCATTTGAAAAATTATGTTGATTCCAGTCGTGCGTTACGATGATTCGTTAGGTGGTTGTTTTCGGTTATAATGTTAGTTGTTCATTTGGCTATACTGGGTTTACGACGTTGCTCATCGGCCATTTGCCTTTAAAACTGTATGTTCTATAGGTTATTTGTTTTGGGCCTTTACAATAGTTTTCATTCGTTGCGCACTCACACAGTTAATATTAGGCTATACATGACCGACTTCATGACTTTACTGTTGGGATGTGAAGGATGGAGCTATAACAAAACACAAGTCAAAACATCTGATCTCTAAACAATCTAAGAAATTACACTCAACATCTGCTGAATTATGTTTAATTAATCTGTCTGCTGAAACTGTATCTGCCGCAAGACAGTTTTCCAGCAGGTAGCTCTATCAGTTGAAGATCTTTAGCACAAACAACTGTGTCAGAGCTGAAGAGTAGTGGAGTTGCCACAACTTTTAGTACCTGTTGAAGATCTGCTAAAGTCTGTTGTCTCATTTTACTATCCAAGATGATCACATATACATGGTATGTCATGTTATAGATAATCAATTATAGAGTAGCATAAACAAGTCACACTTGTGAATATTTGGTATATACTCAAGTGTTGAACCACCACTGGTATACACTCCAATTCATACCCCAAAGTGTAGCTTTGAGCCAACAGATGCTGAAACCATTGTAGAGTCCTTCAATAAAGAAAAGATAGTGTTGAAGTGGAAGAACTTAAAATTGAAAATATAATTTAAAGTGAGAAGAAAGTAGCTGTTGAAAATCACAGTATAACTGATGATGACGTCCACTCATTTTAATGATTCAACAATACAAAATTCAGCGGCTAGAATTTCAACAAGAAAAAACATTACTTCCATTATACTAGTAAGTTCACTTTATAAATGACATTCATCAAGTCTTTAACAAGTAATTTTAATTTGTAAATTAAATAATAATAAACATTTTTATAGTAATTAAATTATACATATTTTTGAATCGTAGCTTTATGAATAGCTCTTTGTTCTAATTGGTCTTTGCAAAATAGCTAACAACGATTGTACCACAAACGTTTTGTTTTTGGTTTCTAGGTAATTATCATTTTCATAAGGGATTTGGTTGCATAGATTAAACCCAAAAGGGTGCATGTACCAAGAGTAGATGCGTGCACTCACTACGTCTCAAGTCTCAACCCATCCATGATATTCTTGAGCTCGGGGTATTGTTTCCATTTTATTTTTGCCTTTTTTTTACAAAATGAGAAAACAAACACACTAAGACCATGTATAGTAGACAAAGCCCCTTATAGAGTTTTTATGATATGTGTATGAGAGGCTTTTTGCCTAAAACTTGTGTAATTAGAAGGAGCCCAAAAAGCTCTTTCAATCATCATAGATCCATCTGAATATTTTTCATCAACGGCTTTGTTTGTTTGTGTCAGAATTTTCGGCATTTTGTGGGCAACGCCCAACCCATTTTTTGGCTTCAAAGCGCCTATGTGTAATGAGAAAGGAACGCTTTGAGGCGTTTTATATAAGGAAAACGCCAAGGGGGGGGGGGGGACCATTCTTGCTCACCTAGGATAACATGCTATTTATTAAACAACATTAAAATTGTAGTAAGTTAATAAAACAAGCTTTAATCTTTTTAGTAAGTTACAATGGTCAACTTCAATATATACCCTCACATAAAAAGATCAATCAATAAAATTATATTATAAACTAGTTTTGTATATTATATTGATTAGTTTAAACGGATTCGACCCTTCAGAATAGAAAAAACTGAATTTAGTTAATTAATTATATATCGACTAAATATATACTTAAAAATAATATTAGATTGGTAGAACTATGTATACTAATAAATAATTGATTATTTAAAATTGAAAAAATATAATAGTTTGGAATAATTTGATATATGGTGTTACATTATATTTTGAAAAGTTTATAACGATGTATCATAAATAAAGGTTTAAAATTGTAAAGTTTTCATTACAATTAGACCATGTGTAGTGGGGCTTTTTGAGGCGTTTTTGGGCGTTTTATCACTCAAAAACGCCCCATTACAGTCCAAAAACGCCCAGAAACGCCTAAAAACGACCAGAAACGCCCAAAAACGCCCCATTACCACTACGTAGGGGCGCTATGGGACGCTTTGAGGGCTAAAATCCTTCTTGGCGCCGTGTAGAAGGCGCCCAAATCTGATGTGGACTTGCATGAGGCGTTTTTGAGAGGTCTCCACTACACATGGTCTTACAAAAACAATGTAATTTTAGGTCTAAAGTTTGAGCGTAAAAATATTGTAAGATTTAATCACAGAGTGACATATGTCGCTAATTATACTCTTTTATTAGTATTAGATAGCATATATAATCCTATATTTGTATATGTTTTTACATGATTAACTTTCAAATAAATAAAAATTTACAGCATCCTTTAGATTTATACAACTCAAGATGATACATTTTAGACATAGAGTTGTCTACTTTTATTAAAAAGAAATTATACTTATTCAACTTGATTAGAAAGTTTGTGAATTTTTTAATAAAAAAATAATAAATACTAAATAAATAAATAAATGTCACCTGTCTCTGTCATCTTCTTCCAACTATCCAAGATAATCAATAAGATTGTGGTTCATTAGATTTATATATTTTTTTAGATTGTCTCTTTAATGATAGCAAGATCCACAAAACAAAATCTCTAAATTAATCTTTAAAATAATACTAAAAATAAGAATTGTCATCGAGCTCTCAGCGATACACAAATAAGAGATTTTACGAGCTAATAAGTTTTTTCTAAAAATAAACTAATATTATCCTAAAGCGTCAAACTAGACATTAATAATATCTAAGTTATAAAACGTAATATTGTAATGTTGTTGAGTTCGAATTATCAGTAAAAAAAATAATCTTGAAAATGTTAAAAGGAAAAAAGGTAGCAGGGATATGGAAATAAGTCTGGCAAAAGATAAAGAAATATGAAGACAAGACAGTGAAGCAGCACGCGAGTGACTGGGGACAAGGATACTTAGTTCATTGTACAACCATCATTGCATAACGTACAACTCTTCTTTCAAGAAAAACACCATTGCACCGACCCTAATCAAACAAATAACCCCTCTCTGCTTTTGCTTTTGCTTTCACTTCATTCCAAGATTTGCTCAGATAAATTTCATCTGCTGTCATCATGTCTACCAAATCCAAGTAAATTTCATCTGTTTCTTGATTTTGTTTCTTAAATTGTTGCAACTAATGTTGTTTACATGCTCAATTTGTGGTTAATTGTTTGTTTCTGTTTGGGATTTTGATCATTTTATGCCATCTTTATGTGATTTTGAGTTTCTTGTTTCAGATCTGCACTTTGATCTTTAGTTTTTGTTCAAGAAAATGAAACCCCATCAAGCTCCCATTGTTAATTGCTGTTTCTTGTTATAAAGTTGCTAACTTTGTTGTTAATGTGTAACAATTTTGAAGATCTCAATTTTAGGGTTTGACATTTGGGTGTAAGTAGTTGAAAGTTGTATGCTTTGTGTTTTTTTTATTGTGATTAATAATGTTGAAGTTGATCCTTGATTTTTGTTCAAGAAAATGAAACCCCATCAAGGTGCAGTTGTTAATTGTAGTTTGATGTTATAAAGTTGCTAACTTTGTCATTAATGTGTACTAATTTTGAAGACAAAGTTTTTGGGTTTGACATTTGGGTGTAATTAGTTGAAAGTTGTATGCTTTGTGTTTTTTACTTTGGTTAATAATGTTGAAGTTGATCCTTGATTTTTGTTCAAGAAAATGAAACCCCATCAAGGTGCAGTTGTTGATTGTAGTTTGATGTTTATAAAGTTGCTAACTTTGTCATTAATGTGTACCAATTTGAAGACAAAGTTTTAGGATTTGACATTTGGGTGTAATTAGTTGAAATTTGTGTGTTTTGTGTTGTTTATTGTGATTGTGATTAATAATGTTGAAATTGGATAGATCTTCGACGGAAACACCTCCGGCCACCAAAATTCCAGTCAACAAAACATCGCCGGCGACACCTAGAGTCAGTAAACTTAATCGGGGAGTTGCTAAATCGGAGACTGATTCACCATCTCCCCTTAATACAAGAGCCTCGGTTGAACGATCCCCGCGGCCTATTTCAAAGCCGATGGTAGATCGGCGGTCACCAAAGACCAGCAACCTTGCTGAAGTAAGTGGGTCCCATGTTATTTATTTTATTATTAATTTTTTGTATTGTTATATGTCCATGGTAACTGTAATTGAATGAAATCCAGTTGACAGTTATGCCCCTCACCTATATAATCCCTTTATTGACGATTAACAGTTATCACATTTTCCATATATAATCGGCTCATGATCCAAATACCATTGTACCGCTTAGATTAAATGTACATGGTCAAAATAGTATCGGTAAGTCTAGATCAAAACTCTTAACAAAAGTTACTTATTTTAACCAAACATTGTGTCACGGAGTTGTTTAGGCATGCTTGACCGACTAGTTATGTAAACATTGTATCTTCATCAAATATAATTTAAGTATATGCTCTAATTAGTGGTGGATCCAAGATTTTTGACAGATTGATACACCACCTTAAAAAGATTTAAACTTTATTTATAGGATGTGCCAAGTTTTTATTTTAATATAATTTTTTGAAACTAAACAAACCAGGGTATGATACTATGAATGGTATACTTATGTTTTTTTGTGCGTTTCAGAAACCCGCACCGAGTCCAAGGGGGCTGCAAAAGGGGTCAGAGTTACAAGCCCAGTTAACTGCTCTTCAAGAAAATCTTAAAAAAGCCGAAGAAAAGTTAATTTCTGTAGAAAAAGAGAAAGAAAAAGCCATAAATGACCTAAAAGAAGCACAAAAATTATCTGAAGAAACTAATGAAAAGCTTCGTGAGGCACTTGTGGCTCAAAAGAACGCAGAAGAAAATATTGAAATAGAAAAATTCCGTTCAGTCGAAATGGAACAAGCAGGAATTGAGTCCGCTCAAAAAAAGGACGAACAATGGGAAAAAGAGGTGGAGTCTGTCAAAAACCAGCACGCTGCTGACATGGCAGCTCTCGTTGCTGCAACTCAAGAGCTTGAAAAAGTCAAACAAGAGTTGTCCATGACTTGTGATGCTAAAGATCAAGCTCTTACCCATGCAGATGAAGCAACAAAGATTGCTGAAATACAGATGGAGAAAGTGGAAACGTTAACAAATGAGATCACACGATTAAAGGAAATATTGAACTCAAAATTTGAGTCAGAAACCGATCAAACTAATAAGATGGTGTCTGAGCTCAATTTGGAGATTGAAACTCTGAAGTCAGAAGCAAGTCAAAGTGAAAAATTGGTGTTGGAGCTGAAGTCAGAGATTGAGGCGTTGAAATCAGACGGTCAAGAAACCGACAAGTTGGTGTCTGAGTTGAAATCGGAGGTTGAGCATCTGAAATCAGAGGAAAAGGAGCTGAAATCGGAGATTGAAACTTTGAATTTAGAACTAAGAAAAGCTAAAGTATACAAGGAAAAATTGATCCACATTGAAGCTTCGATTGAGGAACTAAACGTTGAACTAGAAACTGCGAAAACATCTGAATCATATGCGAGAAGTTTAATGGAAGAATGGAAGAAAAAAGTGGAGGAATTAGATCTTCAAGCTGAAGAAGCTAAAAGATTAGAAAGATCTGCATCGTCATCACTTGAGTCAACGGTCAAAGATTTAGAAAGTAGTAACCTTTTGTTGAGAAATGCAGAAACCGAGCTTTCTTCTTTGAAAGAAAAAGTTGGTTTATTAGAAATGTCGAATGTGAGACAAAAGGGTGACCTTGAAGAATCCGAACGGGCCCTTGAGAAATTGAAACTAGAAGCTTCTGAAATGGCGAAAAAAGCTGAAAATTTGAAAAATGAACTTGAAATTGTGAAGGAAGAAAAAACACAAGCTTTGAATAATGAGAAATTAGCAGCTAGCAGTGTTCAGAATCTTCTAGAAGAAAAGAACAAACTCATAAGTGAATTGGAAAAATCGAGAGACGAAGAAGAGAAAAGCAAGAAAGCGTTGGAAAGTTTAGCATCGGCTTTACATGAAGTTTCGGCGGAAGCAAGAGAAGCTAAAGAAAAATTGTTATCAAATCAAGCTGAAAATGAAAACTACGAAGCACAAATTGAAGATTTGAAGCACGCGTTGCAAACAACAAATGAGAAGTACCAAAACATGCTTGATGATGCAAAACATGAAATCGACATGCTTATGAACACGATTGAGAAAGCTAAAGAAAGCCGTAAAAGTACAGAATCAGAATGGAAAGAGAAAGAGATTGAATTGAACGGTTGTGTCGAAAATTCTAAACAAGAAAATGAATCTTTGCAGAAAGAAGTTAGCAAGTTAACTAATTTACTTCAAGAAACCGAAAAAGAAGCTTACGCTTCTAATGAAGAACGCGCTCATATCAAGAATCTTTTAAAGGAAACCGAATCTGAAGTTAGTTATCTCAAAGAAGTTCTCGGTGATGCAAAAGCTGAAAGTATGAATTTAAAAGAAAGTTTAATGGATAAAGAAAATGAATTGCAGAGTCTTGATCAAGAAATTTTGGATCTTAAAGCACGCGAAGTTGAATCATCGAAAAAGATTGAGGAGTTGACCAAATTGCTTGAGGAACAATCTTCTAAAGTGACAGTTGGTGAAAACGATGACGGCACAGACAGCGAAAAAGAATATGATATGCTTCCAAGAGTAGTGGAATTTTCTGAAAATAACGGAGATGCTAAAATCGAGCAACCGTTGAAAGAAACACCAGTGATTGAAAATAAAAGTAAAGAATTTGAATTTAAAACGGATTCGACGGTTAAAGATGTGAACGGAGAACAAAAAGATTCTGAAGAGGTTGAATTTAAGATGTGGGAAAGTTGCAAGATTGAAGAAAAAGATTTGTCACCCGAAAGAGATGCAACAGTTCATGATGAATCTTTTGATGACGACGTAGATTCAAAAACAGAAGGTGGCGAAGGGTATGATCAGATAAATGGTGCTGAACATGTTGAAAATGGTACAACGTCGCCATCAAAGCAGGACTCGCACGTAAAGAAGAAGAAACCGTTGCTGAAAAAGTTCGGAAGCTTGTTGAAGAAGAAAGGCACAAGCAACACCAACCAGAAGTAGTGAAAGAGGTAAATTGATTACATGTGTTTGTGTTCCTGTTTTTGTTCTTTTCGATACAATTGTTCTTTTGTTTCTTGATTTAAAACAGCGCGTAATTATGTATCATCTTTGGAGGCTTGTTTGTTATTACCGTTATCATTATATAACTATTTTGTGTATGCTATTCAGCCATTCCAAATTTCCATGTTCTTGTACATGGTTTTCCGGTTGACTTTTTATGTAAAAAGTCAAACTTCTTTGTGCAAACAACTATAATTCGAGTTATAAGCAAATCATGCAATGCAGCCTCATGTTGTTTCAGGTTGACTTTTCTGTTATGGTCAAACTGTTCTGTGCAAACAACTGTACTTCAAGTTATAATTGGAAATGAAAGAGCTGGTTCTTGTGGTTTCATGTTGACTTTTAGGTAATAGTCAAACTGTTTTATGTAAACTGCTATGATTTGAGTTTTAAACAAAATTGAACCATATAACTTGATTAGTAAGTTTATTTTTAACCATACTGGATTTAAAGTAAATATCATGCATCTGCTATCATTTGACTTTTAACCATATTCAGTAACTTACTATAATTCGAGTTTTAAGGGGGAAAAAAGCAAGATCAGAAAAATTAACTAGATGGTTAAGTTTGTGTCAAGTATATGTGAAGTGTTTTGTGTAAACTAATGCAAGTGGAAATGAATTAGTAACTTCATCTGGTTTTGGTTGACTTCTGTAAAAGTCAATCCTTTTGTGTAAACTTCTACAATTCAAACTCAAGTTACACTTGATGGTTAATTTTATTGATACTATATGAGAAGTGTTTTGTGTAAACTGTAAATGGAAAGTAATTAGAAGCTTCATCTGGTTTCAGTTTGACTTTTCTGTAAAAGTCAAATCTTTTTTATGTGTAAGCTACCAATATAGCAAAATGACTTAATATTTAATTGGCAAGGAATTAGCAGCCTCATCTGATTTCATGTTGACTTTTCGGTACAGGTCAATCCTTTCTTCGCTTACACGAGTGTAACTCAAGTTTTATATTTCATGTACGTCTCATATCGTGTTCGTGTTTAGTTTGAACTCAAGATGGTTAATTTGATGTATGAGCAGCAAAAAAAACTTAATCATATGTCAGTTGCATCTTGAGGCCCATGTGTGTGCAAGTGGTACATGATGCTTGAAAATCTTTAAATAGTTAAAGGTAGATAGTACATGCACATGCATATGCATGTACACTATGGTCCATTATGTTCAATAATAAAAACTGGCAGCATGACATGTCATATATTATTTGGAGCATGTGGTGCACTACATGTCAGTTGAGTTTCCAAAAAGGCAGGCAGCATACTCTTTTATTCATGGAAATTTTAATGACAATTTGTTATGAAGGATGTACCATTTCATTCAAATTCAAATACATGTTTGGTGTGTGTGTTGGGGGTTGGGGGGGGAGTTAAGGATAACTGAGGGGCGTAAGTTGCTCGTGATCTGTTTGAGACCGTCTTGACTCCAAGTATGAGCATATATACTGATATATGAAGTTAGTAATGAGCTCGTCTTGACTCATTTACACCTAGAATATCATAAAAAAAACATAAGTTACTATTTAAATTACTGTTTTTTTAGATCGATAATCATCAGTAAGGAACTGGGCTACCAGGAATTTCATCCATATCGAGTGAAACAAAACTGACTCGGCGAAAGCAAGTTGCCGCAACGAACAAGCCACGGAGTTGTATGTAAATATGTAATTGAACTAGCCAGCTAGTTTAGAGCTTCAATATATTGCCGTTTAAAAAAAAGCTAATTTTTGGCCTAATTCTTCTTCTGATGATCGATTCAACCTCTGATCAAAAAGATATACCTTGGTTATATTTCATCTCTTCAACAAGTTTAGTATTTTTTAACATTTGTACCTTTTTATTTAAAGCTTCAAGTTGTGTCTTGTGTGTTCTCTAGGGCTTACCTAGTTACTCAACTTTAAATTATTGTTCAGAAACTTAAATTGTCTTCGGTTGTTGACTTATTTCCATGTTAATTTGTTTTTCCATATATTTCAAAGAAATATATAATTTAAGAAAAAGTTAATAATCTAAGTTATAACATTTGAATAAGTAGTGATTTATTCTAAAAACTAAAAATTGAATTAGTGACACTTTTAATTGTAACTTTTATTTTAAAAAACATTTTCACTCGTGTAATCATCATACATTTACATTTAGATTTCCTCAACTCGCTAACAATAAAAGTATGTTTTCTCATATTACTTATAATTTGATGAGTGAAATCGAGCAGAAATTAAGTGTAAATTTATAATGATTATGCGAGTGCGATTATCCTGACAATAAGAGTCAAATTTATAAGTGTTATCTAGAGGTGCACAAACCGGGTTTTTTAAGAACCGATTCCGGGTAGGAACCGGATCTGGTTTTGGTCAATAAAGTCAAGAACCTGGTAGGGTCGGTTCCGGGTATGATCGGGTTTTTGACTGGGTTTTTACCAGTTTAACCGAGTTTTTTTCAGTTTCAGGTAGGTCGGGTCCGAGTTTTGACCATGTTGAGATGGAACCGGTTCCAGCGGTTCCAGTTCTGTTCCGAGTCCGATTCCACTTCTCTTGGAGGAACCAGAACCCATGCGTACCCGACGGTTAGGGTACACCGGGTGCGATTCTGGTTAGGGTACACCGGCTCCGGTTCTGGTTAGGGTACACCAGGTTGGTTCCGGAACCGGTTTTCTTGTGCATGCCTAGTACTGTTATTAGTCAACTTGATAGCATAAATGATAATCGACAATCAACTTAACGGGTCCGATAACACTCATTTTAGTAATATCTCATAAAACTTACCCCCCCTTGGAAAACATAAAAAAAATGGTAGCCTGGTTTTCAAGTGTTTCGATAAGGTCACTTCTGCATTTAAAAAAAAACTAAATTGGGTTATTAAATCTTCAAATCAAGCCACTATCATTTTCTTTTTGTCAAAAGAAAGAAATCGATAAAATACGGGGGTTGGATTTCCAATATATTAATACACAAACTACTTGTTCAATATATATTCACTACTTTAGTGTCCGCGCTACGCTCGGAAACACAATTCAAGTGATGCTTTTAAGGATGTTCATGAATGTTCCATTTAGTTTTGAGACAAAACCGTGGTAAAACGGAACACATGATATATTTTTAAAAATTAGATTTTTAGTATAGCAATAATATACTCAAATTAAAGAGAATAAAGTGCTTAGTTTTATGGTGTAGTTTATTTTTTTTAGAAAATCATATAAAAATGTTATGTATATTTATAAAACACTGAGGTCTTTAATTGTATGTTATTATAAACTTTATTCATAAGTTTCATTTTTAAACCCTATCAAATATAAACCGACTCACGTACACCCCTTGTACTAAAGGGTTAAAAATATAAATACTCTTAAATTTTTCAGAATTCTCCAAAATATTAGGGGACCAAAAATGTAATTAGTTTATTATAATAAATTTTATATACATATTTTAAATAAAAAATCATTATTGTGAGATAATCTCTCAAATAATGCCACATAAGCTAAAAGTTATGAAAAGATGCCACATAGGATTTTTTTGTTTTGCTATATTATATAAGGATACACAAACTACTTGAATAGTTTTTTGCTTATGTCAGAAGTTTTTTTTTTTTTTTTCATTTTTGTTGTCAAACTTCGCTTTCATTATTTCTAACGAGCCAGACCCATAACAACCAAAGTAAGTTTGGCACTTAGTGAGCTTGCCCACGAAGCTTTCCTTTTATGGATTCCAAACTTTGCTCTCATGGTTTTTTTACTGAACCAGTTTTTTACCGCCACTATTAGATTTCATAGAATAAAGAGTATACTAATCACATAATGTTTCATGACGACCCCAACACCACTATGTAAGGGTATTATAAGCAAAAACTCATCCTAGGCGTTTTATGAATAACACCAACGCCCCAATTAAAATCGTAACTTAAAATCCATTTATATAAACACACAAACATTTACACAACAATACATCAAAATCTTTCAAAAAACACACACTCATCTTAAATTTTCTTCCTAAATCGCACACTAAAATGAAAGCCACAATTCATCGATCATCAGCCGAGATAGCACTTCAACGGACGAATTGGAGATGGATGAGACACTTCCAAGCACGATTGCACTCGCAACTTCGTTTATGTAACATATGGCTAACCCATCAAGACCCATTTATCAGAGAGTATCTGTCGAGAGAGACGATTAACGACAAATTAACGGGTGATGAAAGATTATTTCGATGCAAACCCACGATATAATGAAGCTCAAGATTAATGTTAGGGATAGCTCAAGATTTGGAATGAAAGATACCTTATTTTCAACAAAGAAGCGACACAAGAGGAATGATAGGATTTACGGTCATACAAAAGTGTACTTCAGCTTTACGCATCTTTGGATATGGCAACACAACCAACATAAACGACAAATATCTAAAAATAGGGGAGAAAACAACAAAAGATTGTATGGAAAACTATTGTAAATGTATTATTGACCTTTACGGGGAACGCTATTTGAGAAAACCGACATGGTTAGATCTTCAAAAAATATATGACGTACATGAATAACTGCACCTGGGATAATTGATAGCATAGATAGCATGCATTGGGTGTGGGCTAACTGTCCAAACTCTTGGTGTGGTCATTTTACACTGGGTGACCAAAAAGGGCCACCAGTGATTCTTCAAGTGGTTGCTTCATATGACCTTTGGATTTAGAATGCTCATTCGGTTATGCAGGATCACACAACAACAACAATGTTCTTGAAGCATCTCCTATCATAGAGGATTGCGTAGCTGGTAACACACCAAAGACCTTTTTTTATGTTAATGGAAGTTATTACACGTTTGGATATTATTTGGGTGATTGTTTATATCCGGAGCTCCCGGTGATCATAAAGACGTTTAGAGACCCAATTGACGAAAAAATAGCCTATTTAAAAAAAACTTTAAGAATAGTCAAGAAAGGACATCGAACGTCTTTTTGGAATTTTAAAGAAGCGTTGACATGTTGTGAACAACTCCTGTTGGCTAGCGTCAAAGGAAAAAACTGACGTACGTTATGTATGTTTGCCTCATCTTACATAAAATGAATTTAAAGGATGAAGGCAAAGACTATTATTAGGATTACATCTCGGGATATGTCAGACCAGAACGTAAAATAAGCATGGAAAAACATAACGAATTCCAACTTCATGCGTAATAAAAAGACGCATTATGCTCTAGTGGCGGATTTGGTTGAGCACTTTTGCTTTTGTAAGAAAGAACGTGATGGCTAGTTTATTATTGGTTTCGTATTTGTTTTTATTTATTTATTTGTTTTTTGTTACTTTTATTAGTAAATAAATGTTTAATTAAATGATTAGAAAAATAATGAGAAACGATGAATTGATGATCCAGTCAGTAACCACATGGCAGAAAACACCCCAATGAGCATTAACCAATACACTGAATGTTACGAAATATATAATTTTTGAAGAATAAAATTATTTATTTTCTAGGCATTACAAATTACATTTACATGAAGAATCATATAATCACATATGCATTCATAGAAAAACAATCAAGGGTTCAAGTCATTATAATCAAGGGACTATTAAGGTTTCATATTCCTCATCAAATCCATGAAACAAACATGAAATCACAGTGAATAACAAGGCACTTCACTTTTGTCACTTTACATCTGCAGAAGCTTGAAAACACCAACAGAAAATTTTACACAAATAAAAAAAAACTCAATATTTCAGATTCAGGCTAATAACCTATAACATATGAGACTTATTATTATTTGGCTTCAAACCAAACTAACATGAAAAAGAAACAACACTAGGAGGGCCAAAAATGTAAATTTATCGTGTCGCGTTTTAGAATTACTTTTTTTTATACATGATCATTCTCGGGCCCGTCGATTGTAATGCTTCTTTTGCTTTGTGTCAATGGTAGAAGGCAGCTTTTGTCTCTGTATTTGACCCGTTTTGACCCGTTTTTCTCACCATTTTTATGTACTCTTGAAAATACTAACTTTAATCCTCTCCTCATGTACGCCATGATAAGCGTAACAAGCTCTCTGCAAAATATAAAGCACATGATCATGATGACGACGACAATGATGCTGATGTTGTTACACATACATATAAGCACTTTGACCACATTGACTTTTTCTTAATATATCAATGAAGAAATCATACTTACAAGGGTGAACAAGGAGACCGTCCGCCATTTACGTAGTAAACGAACAAATAAGCATCATAATGTCGGCCATCAATATAATAAAACTCGTGCAACCTCCTTATGCAAAGAAAAGACATTTTCTGGTACAAATTGATAGCTGAACCATTGTATGAAATTACATGCAAATAAACCGCTCTGCAGTTTGGCATATCCGATGCATACTTAATCACCTCTCGAATCAATGAAGTGGCTGCAAGTTCAACATAGCAATTTTAGATATAACTAAAAAAATGTTTCGATAAAGGAATAATTTCATATTTACCCTTTCAAGACACATAATACTAGTTACATACTTACATATGAATATATGATACTTTTAGTGATTTGAAAGAGTAGATATGAGATTAGAAGAGTATATAATCAAATGCACCTTAAATAAAATTGACAATGAAAACGGAATCGTTGTTTTACCTATACCAAAATTTCTATAAGATTCTACCACGCCTAGCGTTAGAATATAAACTAGAGACTGGTCGGATCTTGATTTGTCAAATCTCAAAATATCTTCTATCTGCAATGCATTGGATCAAAATATCTTGATTAAAGGATGTATATGTAAAAATAGCCCTAAATGATCATAAATCAGAATGTATGCAACTTACACAGGCAATAACTAGAAATAGTATCATTTTAGAAACACAGTGATAAACATGAACTGGATCAGCAATATATATGACCTTTACGATCATTATTTGTAAATAATTTGTTTTCCTAGATTAGGATACATAAGCTGTTTTATGGGCTAACATCGATTTGCTTTTATGTATCTCAGGCTGCCAAATAGCTTGTAATGGGATTTTTTTCTCAAAGAGAGAGGACACACAATTTTCTTAAAAATCTCTAATTGTCACGGCTGTCAACATAGAGGTGGCGATTTTGACATGTTTATATACAAATGGGTAAACATGGGTTTTGTTTTATCTGTAATGGGTCAAACAGGTTCAAAGTCATCTATGTTGTATAATTTTTTTGAGAATTTTGCTGTAATAATATATTTTTGTAATCGTATTCCACAAAAGGCTTGCAAAAATTCAAACTAAAAAGTTTTATTTTGTGTCATAAAATCAACGAGATACCACAATCAGAAATCACCTCACTTTCTTTTGCCATGACAATTCGCGCAGTAACAAATCCAATAAGTTCATCATTTTCATCATCTGGACGATTTCGGTCAACTGCTCCCCAAGAAACTATATCACGACCATGAACAACATTGAGAAAGAATTCATCTTCATACCTAAAACATAACCAAAAGGGTTATTTGTAAAATAAATATTTCTTATTTTGTATACAACTACTTTATTCAAAACAGTTACAATACTAACTATATTCTAACCTTATGGGAAAAAGATCACCGTGCAGTTTTCTAAGAACTTCTAGATCTGAGGGTCGTATCGGCCTGTAAGAAATGGACGGATGGCGAGATGCTCTCAAGTTCATCATTGAATAAAAAGACATTTTAATACCCAAAATTTACTTCCATGCATCGCGGTCACTGAAACTAGCAGACAACTTTTCATGTTAGTAGTTGCTAAAACTAAGCATATCAAAGGCCAAAATGATAAAACTAGTATGAGGTGTTCGGGATTTGCTAAATTAGCTTAGCTTAGCTTATGCTTAAAACGGAAGCAAATAATCAGATTATTGAAAACAACTTTAGAGACTGCTTCGAGATGATCAATCTCCCAAGAACATGATTAGAGAAGAGACAAAATATGGGACAATTTTTAACTAATTCATTCATACCGGAAAACAATTACTAATAGGCTATAAACAGCCTTATAAAATATCAACCCGCTAGTTTAATTAGATCGCTTTGCCGCCACTAAAATGTAGCATCTTTAAACAATATTGGGTTACATTCATAGATGTTCTACATCAATTGCATTTTGTATCGCACGCACGAATCACCATGGCTATGAACATATTAGCAGTGTGGAACGGGATTTAAAACATAGAATCGGTCTCTAAACCCGCCCCCTCTCACAAAACACAAACCATCCTAACTTTAAAGCACATACCCTTAAACAAAACACAACCACATCATGTTCATTCCCATTCCCTTATACCATAACAAAAAATCTCTAACAGCTAACACATTTGTAAATCAATAACAAAACCATAACCAGCTTCATCACAAATGGGTTATTAAAGCTGCCACAATTGATTCAAACAGAGCAATTTACCAAATGCAAGAACAAGAACCCTAAAGATCACAGCTTTGTAACATTTCTTGCTTTGTAACAACTACCCCAATTGATTCAAAGTGTTTGAGGTAATAATCAAAGATGGGTAAAGGGGCAATCGCAATAAAGATTCATAAATTCAAATCTTTTGGTGAATTAAAAGTGAAAGTGAAAGTAAGAAGATGATGGATGATGAAGATGAAAGTGTACCGGATCGTTAATTGGGAAGATTAGGTGGAACTGAAGAGATCATTGTACGTTGGTGAATGATGAAGAAGATTAGAGGGATCAGAGATTGGAAGAAAAGAGAGTTGAATGTGAAGGAAGAACAAGAACGGAAACAGAGGACTTGGGTTGGGTTGGGTTGGTTTGGTTTGGTTTGGTTGGGTCAACAATCAAATCTTGGTTTATACAATTCTTTCTTGTTTTGCATACTTTTATTAATACTTCTAGATGCTACTCGTGAACGCGTAGCTGGTTTAAGACACTTAAGTTTTATTTTAAAACTTTAAGTTTGAATATGATTGGAGGATTTTTCACTAGGGCATAGGGAGCACCATCCGAGCTCCTTCACAAGCTTGGCTAGATTGGCGAGTATATCGCCTCTTTTGGTGACGAGATGGGAGACGAGGTAGAGGACGAACTGCGGAGCTCGTGGATGTACTTGGTGAGGTGGTGGGTGGTGTGCATTGGTTGTTTGTATGGTACAATCTTCTACTTCGGTTTTATTGTTTCACCTTGTAAGCGATGCCCTGAGTGATTTTTTTTAACGGCAAACTACATCTACTATTACATTACACCACTCCAAATTAAATTACACCAAATATCACTTTGCCATGGATAGAATCCATGACCTCCCATCTAAAAGGCAATGCCTTTACTAAGTGAGCTAGCCCCACATTGTCTAGTCTTAAGAGTTTGAGGGGTTGAAAAAAAATGTACAATGACATGACTCATTCTCATTGGAGGAACCTACCTTGTGAGGATGTCACCTTGTGGGCATCCCCTCCACCCTTCAGAGCAAAACACCTTTAAGTGTGTCATGTGTATAACTATATTAAGTAGTATTGCAATTGTGTTAGGTTTTACATAAGGAGGGGATTATATACTAATCTCATAATTACATAATTACATAATTTATCCTTAACATTATCTTATTATATTTATATCTAATATTCCCCCGTAAGCTAATGGAGGGGAGCGACTTGTAGTTCGGAGCGTAAAAACGGAGATCTTTGATTTGATAAAGGCTTTGTGAAGATATATGCAATATGATCCTTAGCTTAAATAAATTGAACTTTAATCTGCCCTTGAGCAACTCTTTCATTGACAAAGTGAAAGTGTATTTCCAGCCTGAAAGATTGGATTGGTTGTCGGGTATGTGGCCCCTAGATTATCACACCATATAGTAGGTGAGGTTTTTATGTGAATTCCAAGTTCATTCAAAAGGGCTTTTATCTAGGTCAATTCAGCAATTGTATTAGCAAGAGCTTTGTATTCAGATTTCGTTGAGGATCTGAAAATAGTCTTTTATTTCTGGCGGTCCATGATATTGGATTTGAGCCTAAGTAGATAGCATATCCCTTTTTGGACACACGATCTTCTAGGCAGCTACTCTTCTACCATGGCTTGAGCCACTTTGGATGTTGGTTTGCGATAATAAAGGACGTAGGTACGATGTTAGGAGAGGTAGAGACACGGTTAGTTGCTGGATTGTAAGGAACATGTGGTTTTAGGTTTGTCAAAGATTAGGAGGATGAATCCTAGAAGGTGTGGGGAAGTTTGAGGAGGAAGACTGTAAAATTTGGAAACAGTTGAGGTAAGTGATTAAAAGATTATGGAGTATGTGGGGATTAAAGAGTGGTAGGTGTAGCAATAGGTGTTAGATTATCAAATGAGAGAATTGTAAAGTCAGAGAATGAGGTGTGAGTGTTCGTTGAGGGAGGAGGTTAGGATGGTAAGTAGATGTTATAAATGGAAAGTAGTGCTCATTAAAACGAACATGATAAGCAATGTAGATTTGATATGTGGTCAGTCTAGACAGCGATAACCATGATGAGAAGATTTGTAGCCCAAGAAAACATAAGGTGTAGAACGGAGTTTCATCTTGTGAGAATTGTAAGGATGAAGATAAGGAAAACACTGACACTCGAAGACCCGTAGGAAAGTAAAATTTAAGGAAAGATGGAATATGTGTTCCAAATGTCAGGTATGAGACGTGGTTCAAGAGACATCCAGTTGATGAGGTAGACAATAGTGTCAAAGACAAAATGTCAGAAGCGCTTGAGAATGGATGACTGTGTGACACCTCACCCGATGACGGAAACACCGGGGCAGATGTTACAGACTGTGCCATAAGAGTGGGACCGGTTTCACGAACATGACGATGACGACATTCTTAACACAAACGCTTCAGAAATCGTTCTTTTTTTTCCACACTCTTCTAGCTTTCTCTCTAACTCTCAATTTTTTACCTTTCACTATAGTTATTAAATACATATGTATGTAGATCTATGTAAGTGTAACTTATTTGTTAAAGGGTGATAACTTACCACCCTTTTAACAAACAAGTCATACTTTAACTCTTAAAGGTAGATGTATTTATTAATTATTATAGAGCGTGATTGAAATTTTAAATTTTTATCTGAAGCTTGACAACGTTAGTCACCTACTTTGACTTTTATATATTTGCAACGTTTATCCTGACTTTGACCTAATTTTCATTTTGACTCATAATTTTGGATGTTCACTTTTCAGACAAGTTTTTTTATCAACACGTGCGGCTAAGTCATAAACGTGAGACCCCGCCGCTTCTTCCATCTCAACGTAGGACACGTGTTGAATTTTAAGCGTGTGTGGTTACGTAACTAGTTTGATCTGAAACATGATCATATAACAATTTCAGTTTGATTTAATATTCGAATATAAGTATACAACCCATTAGCCGTGCACAAAAAAACCAGTTTTGGAACCGATCCGGTGTACCCGAACCATAGGGTACACATGGGTTCCGGTTCTTCCAAGAAAGTGGAACCATACCGGAACCTAACCGGAACCGCTAGAACCGGTTCCACCTCAACCCGAATCCGACCCTACCCGGAACCAAAAAAAATCCAGTTGAACCGGTCAAATACCTAATCATACCCGAAACTGAAACCGACCCTACCCTATTGTTAACTTTGTTGACCAAAACCAAACCCGGTTCCTATCCAGAACCGGTTCTAAAAAACCTGATTTGTGCATGGCTATGACCCATTTCCACAAAATTCGGTTTTTCAATCGAATTCGGGTCAATAAATTTCAGAATGAACTTTGATAGTTCGGTTTAATAAACTCCGATTGTATAAACTATTGGCCATATAAATTATATTATCCAATTTTTCAATTTATCATCATATGTATTAGAATATTTACAAAAGCTAATTGATTGTTGCTTCTTTGACACTACAACCACTTCTCTTTAGTTTTTCCCCAGATTAACATCATCATCATCCCCGTCACCGTCGTTGTTACACCGGCGCCGATTCAATGTCGGTTAGTGTTTTCAATCATTCATCTTTCATCTCGGTTGTATACTATCAAATCAATCAATTGGCTTTGTATTGATTTGTTTCTTCATCACAATTGATCCCTAATTTCACTGATTGTTAGTTATTATCAATCTTTATTTAATGTAACTGTTACAATCATATATTATTAGCTAGGTTTTATTTCATCCATATCCCCTTTTCATGTTTAGGGATTGAAGCAATTGCATAAATAGGTTTTTGTAATTAAATTAATGTGCTTTTGACTCTAGATAACATTGATATGAAATTGAGCCACATGGTTTTTTTTTTCTAAAAAAGGTTTTTTTTCATAAATTTATGTTGAGATCAAGATGTTATCATGCTAAGTTTTAAGTTTCCATTAGCTCTTTTTTTTTGTTGCTTTTAGCCCGTGTACAAGTTGTGTTTTACCTGGTCTCGTTGGTTAGCTAGGTAGGGTGGGTAGAGGTGGGTCCGTGAGTTTTCGGGTGATGGGTTGTGTGGTTACCTAAAGAGAATAAAGAAGATTAGTTTCATAAATAGAAGCTATCCACACATGTGATTAGTTTCACTTTTTGTCTATGTATTTAATGACTAAGCATGTTTGGGTTGATACTTTTGGCTTCCTAGCTATAGAGACTAAGCATGTTAGCGTTGATACTTTTGGTTTCGTAGCTACGGAGGTGGTGAACTTCTTGACCAGGGTTTAGCGGGTCAGTCATAGCAATGTCTTGACTCCTAAGGGCGCAGCTTGTTGCCTGTTTACCTGCCATCCTATTATAAAATTTTTCGGTTCATCGTGAAATATAGTAGTGTGAAAAAAAAAGTTGAGAGTGTTTGGTTACATTTGGTATGAGAGTATGGGTTTAATGACTAAGACAGTTATAACCTTGTTAATATCTCTCTCTAATGTTTGGTGATTTAGCATGTTAGCTATTTAGATTTGATCTAATTTTTATTGTGTGTGCAACTATCATGTGTGTAAGTTCAGTTCAGTTAACTAGCAAGTTCCGTTAACATTTGTTTAGTTTATCTTGACAGGTACGAACTGTGAAGGTCAGCAATGTTTCCTTAGGTGCTTCTGAGCAAGACATCAAGGAATTTTTTTCTTTTTCTGGTGAAATTGAACATGTCGATATACAAAGGTTAGTTCCCTTACTACTATGGATTATGAAGTCATTTTTTACCATTGTTATCAGAACCGGACTGGAAAGTGACTACATTAAGGTTGAGTACTTTTGAACCGCTATCATTTGAAATAGTTGGTTATTGGTCGGGTGTGCTGAACCGGATTTAAAAAACGTAAATTATTTTTGTTTTTTGTATCTTTCAGAAGCCCCTTTACTGCTTTATGCTCAATATATTGTTTGAACAACTTTCATGTTATGTTATCATTGCAAACCCATACCAAAAGATGAAAGTGGTTCTGTGTATTTTAAATGTTTTTTTATGTTTATGACGTCATCAGCTTTTTAAAACTGGTCCGACCATTGGACCGCTAAGGCGGTTGAGTCCAAAACCAGTCTGATTACGAAGACAGTGGTTATTACAACAATAGTTGTAGGAGTTTTCAACTTAAGTTCTTTTTTATGATCGATCAAAAGAACTCCATTTAAGTTCACCCCCTTTTCTAAATCATCAAATATGACATATCTTAAGACACGCCTTCAATAAATGGTAATTACGTTTTTTTACAAGGCTCGTTTGGTCATTTAAAGGTTGCATGCATCTGTTTGATCAAATGATTACTACTTTTTCAGTGAGAATGAGCGAGCTCAAAAAGCGTTTGTCACTTTTAAGGATCCTCAAGGTGCAGAGACTGCAGTTCTGCTCTCGGTATATAAACTTTTCTATATTATCATGCACGTAAAGCTTATGATTTATAAGTGTATAGTCTTCCACCTTCTGCACACAGGGATGTTTGCATTTGTGTTTGGGAACTGATAAATAGTCCAGTATTTTGGATAAATATAGTCTGCTTTTGATCATTGATTTATTTTAGGGGTCAGATAATCAATGTTGGATGATGTTCCTTATATGAGAGCCTTTTATTTCCATTTCACAAACCGTCTCAACTAATTTTACAAAAACGTCCTTATGTTTATATACCTATCAATTCCTTGCGTAATTTGAATTTTTCAAAAACTAAAACATTTGATTATTACAACATTAAACACTAGAAGCACACGTCTAAACACATTCAAAGCACATATCGAAGCCCCTCATAATCTAACAAGTTTCTGTATGATAATTTCAGGGAGCAACAATTGTCGATCAGTCTGTAACCATCACACTTGCACCAGATTACACTCCTCCACCTTCTGCAACAATTCCTGCAACGCAGCAACCCAGTGTATGATTTTTCTTTCTTTTTTAGAAAGCTGTCATTTTTCTTGTTAGAAATTAGTCTAAAGGTGCAAAAAACCAAGCCGTGGCCTAAAGTTTACAAAATTTGCTAAAGCCCCTCCCTTCACTCAGAGAAAGGGACGGACTTGGGCACAACGGGTCCAACCTGAGTGGTCCTTTGCCAAATTCTTGTTTAAGTTAATCTTTTTATTGTTAAAGACCGTAACTTACTACTTTCAAGTTATTGTTACAAATACATTTAAATGTAAACAAGATAGTGTTAAGTTATTTAAAAAGAACTTTTAACTCTTTTATTTTATTATGAATAAAACTCTCTACATAAAGAGCTTCTCATTTGCTTTACTTATAAACATAACTAACTCAAAGAAATAAAATACTAAAAAGCCAGAAGATGTTGTTATTCATTTAGGAATGAATTTAAGGGTTATTATTCATTTATTCTGCATAATGTAGGCGACAAATCAACAAAGTGGGGGTGTTGTTGAATCAACTGTACAAAAGGCAGAAGATGTTGTAAGCACCATGTTGGCCAAAGGCTTTATTTTGGGAAAAGATGCAGTTAACAAAGCCAAAGCTTTTGATGAGAAGCTCCAATTTACTTCAACAGCAGCAGCAAAAGCCGCTACAATTGACCAAAAAATCGGTCTTACTGAAAAGATCAACTTAGGGACAACTATTGTGAATGAAAAAGTGCGAGATTTGGATCAGAAATTCCAAGTGTCTGAAAAGACCAAAACTGCATTCGCGACAGCAGAACAGACAGTAAGTGAAGCAGGATCCGCCATCATGAAGAACAGGTATGTGCTGACTGGGACTGCCTGGGTAGCGGGTGCGTTCAATAGGGTCACAAAAGCTGCTGGTGAAGTGAGTCAGAAGACGATGGAGAAAGTGGCAGAGGGAGAACAGTCGGGAAGGACTGAGTCGACTCAGCAAGAACCAGCTGGTTCACCCAAAGCAGCCAATACTACCACCACTAGCTCAGTTTAAGTTTATTGTTTCATTTATGTGATGGGATGTAGATTGTGCAGAACATATGGATTTGGTTCATGGAGTTATTAGTTTAGTAGTAGTTGGAAATACAGTTGGTTGCTTGATATATGTTAAAAAGTGTGACTTTAGTTGTTTCATTGTGTTGCATAAAACCATGCCTTATGTTGACTTGCATATGTTAAAAACCATGCCTTTGTGAGGTCATGAGTACAAGCCATGAGAAGCAGCCTCCTACACAAAGTGTAGGGTAATTGGCTAAGATTGTGTACATTAGATCGCGAAGTGATTCGGCCCAGACCCTAAGCAAAGCGAGCTAAGTCAAGCATCGGGTACGACCTTTTTTATTATTTTTATTTCAAGCACCAGTTTACTAATAGGTTGTAAGTTTTACTATACCGATTTTGGGCAACCGTCTCAACTCTCAACACTAAAAGTTCCATTCATTGAATGTGTGTGTACGTTGCCTATGTTCGTGCTCAAACTAAAGCGACATTATGCTTGAAAAAAAACATTACCATCTTAAAATGTTGAATAACCTCAGGCAATTCTTCAATCTCAAGAGCCGGTTTAGCCCGTCCCTTATTTTCATCTACACGCGTCGCAGCTTTGGTTAAAAGAAACTTAATACCAGTTTTTCTGCACCAGTAAAAAATCCCAAACCAAAGCAGCTTGCCCCAACTAAAACAGCATTGATCCATCTTACATCCATTTATACCCCAATTCAAATGAGATTTTAACTTTTAAGGTTTGAAGGTATAAATGAAACCCGACTTTAATAACAGGCGGTTTATTTGATATTGAGTTTTTTGGGTGACGGGTTGTTAAGGTCGGGTTTCAGACTTAAACTTAGTAGATGTCTGCTGTGGGCATGAGTCATCCGACACGTCTGTTCAATTCATCATTAGACGCGTGTCAAACCAAAGAGGTTGCTTAGTGAGGTAAGTCGCAGATTGTTAAGGGTTTGCGCAGATTGAATAGTGATCGCCTAATCAATCTATTTTGCATGGCCTTGTAGCGGACCACTACGGGTATATACGATCGTACGTCATAAGTCTTTTTTACTTTTTCTCATAACTTCTTTTACAATGAAAAGGAAGTACTTGATTTAGCTACACTATACTCTCATGATACAATCACCTCATGGATGAAACAGCCTATCACACGCTTACTGTTGTGACACTGGTAGGAACTTACAGAATGAAAAGGGTCTTTATTGACAATGAAAATTTATCTGAAATGATTTATGAGCAATGCTTTACGTGGATGGATCCGGAGTATCACGAAAGGTTAGAAAATTTTGATGCCCTACAAGTTGGATTCTCGACGGAAACTATCAAACCGTTTGGCCAAAGCAGGTTTCATGTAATAACTTGCATTTGCTTTAAAAGACTCTAATTCAATCATCAGTTGCTTGTACTTAAGATAATGAAATGACATAGCAATTCTAGCATCTAAAATCATTAACACGCCCTTAAAATAGTATACGCATACAAAAACGAAAGTGAACGTTAAGGACAAAATCAGAGCAATCAAACAGTAATCACTTGTACATGATGCAAGAAACAGATATACCTTGCTCCCAATAGGCATCATACACACTGCAGTACGTCAGTACGTGTATGTCATGCAGCAAAAAAATGTACTAAATAGCGAGTTAAAGTATGGCCAAATCCACACCCGGAGGCAATAGTGGAGTGATCTGGCGCTTGGCAGAGCATCGAGCAGCTTGCTCTCTCTTCAAAAAGTCCTCTCTAGTTAAACGTCCCTCAGAAGCATGACAGCAAGGATCTATGGTAATCTTTTTGAGTGCGACAGCATTGTCAATCACGTACACAGCAAGCTCAAGGTCACTGATTCGACCATAATATCCGATAATCTCAAGAAACTTCAGGTGTTTATGAAGATGAGGAGCCGCAACATGTCTTACTTTCCTCCTCTTTTTCATTAGCGAACACCAATGTAGCTGCAAAAAGAATAATACTGTGGTGTGAACTTTATACTGTACTGACAAACAGCAACTGAGCAAACGGTTTAAACAGTTTGATCATACACGGCTTATGAGTTATAAAACAGGTTTAATGCTTCAGCTAATGGTTTATGTCTCCGAACCGTCCTGTGAATATTTCAAAGTTTTGAATATGCACTTTTAACCATCTCATGATTAATACAGAAAAGTTAGTACACTGTAATGAACATGGCCTTACAATAAAAAAAAAGTAACGAACATGGAAAACAAAAGGCTAAACTGTAAAGCCGAACTGTTTTAAAGGTTTGGTTGATCCAATCAATCTAACCAGCCCAGCCGGTTTGATTTACGGATCTTTAAAATCATAGTTACAAGGCCAACCCATTTATTACAACCCACTTATGACTCGTTTAACCCGCTCAAAACTTGATTACATCTCATTTACAACCCACCATTGATTCCACCAACCCATTTGACCCGTTTAGATAAACGGTTTACATGATATTAAGGGTGCCCAGGTTAATTAAGGTTGAAATCTTTGTATAAAAAACATGTTCAGGTTCATTACAACACTAGTTATAAATTTATAATGCCTTTAATATCATGACATTTGGTAAAGGTACCGATATTGAGAAAGTCTCCAAACTCAGACACGCCTGAGCTATTGAAGTGTACTCTAGTAAACTATCATCTTCTTCGGCTCCGATTATCAGCATTAGTTTCTTGACTTTTGGTAGTTTGAGAATAGCATTAACATTTAAACCTTTCTGGAAAAAAAACATGAAAACACTCACAGTATTATAACTCATTAAAAACTATAAACGCGTACATTAGAGAAAAAGTACTAACCTTTGCACTCCCTATGTTCAAGACAAGAACTTCAAGGTAGAGAGCACAAGATGAGATTTGACTAAACACATTATTCTCAAATCCTACATTAACTTCACCAATATCAAGTTCTTTAAGCTTTGGCAAATCAACGAGACGCAATTGTATTTCCGAACCAGAATATAGAAAAGATACAAGGTCAAAACCATACAAAACGATAGACTCAACCCCAGAACAAGAATTTATTATAAGACGTTTCAAGTTTACGCCCTGCCCACCAACATGAATATGAGCGTACAGATCAGATACACATACGCTAAGCTTTTCAAGAAATGGAGAGTTCTTTAAAATTGCATTTAGCGTTGGTTCGTTCAAGTTGACACCGTACAAGAAGATCTTCTTAAAAGACATCTGCATCGCCCCAACTATACCATTAGACGATGGTAACTTAAACTCATAGTTTCCAGCTCGATCTCGGCTTTCGTGTGATAGATACAGGTCAAGCTTCTCAATTTTCTTGTCTAGTGCAAAATGAATCCATTCATCAATATGTTGAGAACAAGAACTATCCAATCGAAATGAACCCGAAAAGCTTGAACCTTTGGATGGTTATAAGTTCTGATAACATCACAAACCTGGTTAACGAACCATAAACGTTTCTTATCCTTGGTCATCTTATGTAAAGGTTTAGAACCATAAAAGTTGAGTTTAGTCAAATTACGCCACACGAACCTCCATCGTGTGGAGAGAATACTTGTGATTACCGCACGTTTTATAGGCAAACAAGATAGGATCATAACAAGAACATCATCTGGCATTTTGCTGATGAAATCAATCAGATTTGGTCCTTCAGGATCAACCTTTATAAATGCATTTCATCAGTAATGAATACTCACATAACACACAACAAATTTTATATACTACTAATAGAGGTGATTTGTGCCGAGAGGTGCACAAATCCGTTAACGAGTCATTGAGAAGATCGGTTGTTTTCAAAAAAATTCAGTTATTCACTTTAACCGGTTTTTTTAATACTTTATTCTTTTTCCAGTTAGTTTCCTGGTTAACATGTGGATCGGTTTAAAAAAAACTGTTAATTAACCAGTTATTCATAAAAAAATCGCTAACTGGTTATAATCCTACACTAAACAAACATAGTTGCTTATTTCTTAATTGGTTAATAACTGGTTTCGGTTATTTAACAAGTTAATAACCAGTTTCGGTTATTTTGTTTTTAGTAATCTTTACAAGTTTAGTCCCTCATTTTGACATATTTATAAATTTCACCTCTCGATTTTGACATAACTACCAATATTTACACTTTTTTTAACACGTGACTATGTCACATACTCGATTCTCTTGGGCAATATCACAACTTAGCCACGTGTCGAAGTCGAAAACATGGCAACTAAGACCCGATGCAGCGGCCAGGGTCAACTTTTTGTAAAGCTAATATACAGATTGAGAAAAATGAAACCCTAGAACGATTATATATAGATGATCATGGCATAATTTACTATCGGAATGAATGAACCGAAACTGAAACTAGAAAATTAAATCAACGATTAGCAAGTAAAAAGAATGAAGAAGAAATGACCTTGTTTTGAGCAGATCGAAGCCTTTTGGTTTTCATTGTTTATGAATGTGTTTAAGAAAAAAAAAAATGACGAAGCGGTTTTATATCAAAATTTGGATCAATATAATCTGCCATAAAATTTGGGCGCCATACGTAGGTGGGTTTTTAATAAAAAAATAATAATAATTCAAAAATATCTCTCTTTACATCATTTGTACGTTTTCTCGTCCAAATAAAATAAGATGGTCTAATAAACTCTTACGCTGTGTTCCCGAGTTCATTTAAGAAAAGAAAAGAAAGGAAAACAAATCCCTTCTTTTCTTTTCTTTTCTCTTCTCCTCGTCTCTTTCTTTCCTTCCATTTCCTTCCAATTTGGAAGGAAACGTTTTCCTTCCATTTTCTTCTTGTTTTCCTTCCAAATCTTTTCTTTTCTTTCCTTTAATAAACTCAGGAACATAACATCTCTACATTTCCTTTCTTTTCTTTCTTTTAATAAAACTCGGGAACACATCCATTATTATTCATTCCTTCCATTTCTTTTCTTTTCCTTACTAAATTAAACTCGGGAACACAGCGTTAGTTTGAGCATGACCATATATATATTCACAACGGTTTGAATATTGAGGGGATCCAATAATGTCTTTTCTTTTCACGGTAATAAAAATTTTTAACTATATGATACTCTTACGATACTTATTAATTTTTATTAAGATCTTTAATTATGAAAGGTAGGTCAAGTACAGGGTAGACGGTTTCATATAAGCAAGCTAAGATATATATTTTAGATGAGAGTATGCTAATTGATTTTAACATTTTCAATACCAACTTATGCTAACGATCGACAAAACAGTTTTCAAGCTGGATAGTCTGGTATTAATGACTCTATGAATATCTATGTATTTAACATAACTTTATTTTATTTATATTCATCTGATGAAAGAATCATATGAGTTGATTCATAATAGTTTTGCTTCAAGTTAGATCGGTCTAAAATGATCAACCACAAATATTCAGTGGCGAAGCCATATTTTTTTGTCCGGGGGGGGTCAATGTTAAAAAACCCATAAATTTTTTATAATACTTTGTTTCGGGGAGCCAAACTCAATATATATAAAAAGAAATCAACAATCTAAGAACAAGTATTTAAACTTTAAAGATGATGCTCCAATGGTCAAAACGTCATAAACCTTGAATGTATAAAAATTACTTATTCTCATGTGAGACTTTTTTGGTTTTGAAGTTATTTGGAAATGTATACTATTTAAGTCGTTGTAAATATCAGTGTTTTCACGCTCGGTTTGGACCGGGCGGTCCGACCAGTTCAACCGGGATTCGTTGTGTATGACGGTCTGAACCACCCTAGTTCGTTTTGTATCTGATGAACCGGCCGGTTGAAAGCGATTCAACGATTGAACCGGGATTCGGTGAACCGGTCAAACCGGATCTTAACAGAAAATGCCATAAAAACGAAGAACAAAGCTTGTAAGAAAAACCGAAATGTAGGAAGGAGATGGCTACTCTAAAGAAGATAGGATGGAGTAGATAAATAAGAGTAGAGATCATAGCAAAACTTGTTCTCCTTGATATTAAGATTGAAAAAAAGCTTAGAGGAAGATAGTAAAAAATGGGTAAAAGACTAAAAGCGGCGATGGAATTGTTGATAACAAAAAGTTGTTTATGCAGTAGGGTTTCTGAAACTTTTAGTGTGATCCATGTGAATGTTTATTTAACTCTTCAAGTCCTTTAGTTATACACATGTATTAGTTTGGTCCTTGAGCATTGAGCATCCATATATAATTGAACATATATATTTATTTATTATTTATATGGTTTAAAACCGATCTAACCGGTTCGACCGGTCCGACCGGTCCGACCAGTGAACCAGTAAGACGACCGATTCACTGTCCGATCCGATCCTGAAAACATTGGTTGTAATGCCGAATTTTTCAACTCACAGCTAGAAAAAGTTAGGATAGTCAAATGAAGTCCGATTTTTTAATAGAGTTTTGATATTATATATGTAGGAACTGTTCGTACAAAAATTAAAATATTTATAAGGATTCAATTACGATACAAAAACCAAATAAAGCGGTAAATTACAATACGAGAATTACAACTGAAATAATGAAAATAACGAGTGCAATAGAAGAAAAGAAGGTGGCCGAGGCTTCGTGTATTGACACGGGTCCCTTAAAACGAATTCTGAGTCTCTCAAGAAAAGTCGAATGTTTTTCAGGGTACAACGGCCGAAGCTGTATGTACAGCCGGGGAAAACTCTAGCACCTGAAAATATATCTTGACAAAAGTGAGAATGAACTTTTGATTGCAAGAATGATTTGGAAGAAAGTTTATCAACTTCAAGTGAGTTGTAGTGTCTCCAAACCACTAGGGAGCCTTAGTATTTAAACATATTTAATGCTTTTTATTTTGATCAAGAATTATGAGCATGTTTAAAAAATAACACTAAGGGTCTGTTTGGTATGAGGTAATGGAATGAACGAGGGAATGGAATGAATGATGGAAATGAATGGACAACGGAATGAAATTGACTATTCCATTCTCTTATCATGTTTGGTTACATTTCATGAATAAAATTAATCAATACTTCTAGTTGTTTGGTAGACAGGAAAAAAAATAAAGAAATACAAATCTCTAAAGATAACAAAAATATCTAGTCATGGTTATGGGTTGGGTCTTGGTTCGAGTCACTGTTCGAGGAAGTGGTCACGACATTGGTCGGTTTATGGTTCAGTTCAGGGGCGAGTTATGAGTCAGTTCATGATGGACCAGGTCATTAGTCGGTTCATGGATCGAGTCATGGATTGGTTCATGTGTTGGGTCTTGGATCGAGCATGGGTCGGTCATGGTACGAGACACGGGTTAGGTCATGAGTCGGATTATGGTTTGGGTCATGGTTCAGGGTATGGATCGACATGGGTCAGGTCACAGGTTGGTTAATGGCTCGGGTTATGAGTCGGTTCATGGATTGGGTCCTGGTTCGGTTCATGGGTTGGGTCATGGTTCGAGCCGTGGGTTAGGACATGTGCCGGTTCATGGGTACCTGTGTCGGGTCAAGGTTTGGGTCATGGTTCTTGTCATTAATTAAAAAATTATTCCATTCCTTGAAGGAATGAAAAAAAAACATGGGGGATGGATGGAATGAAAATGATGGTTTTTTCATTCCTTCGTAATGGTCCATTCCATTCCATTGAGCAACCAAACACGCTTTTTTCCATTCCCTCGTAATGGTCCATTCCATTCCACCTCTCATTCCTGCATACCAAACACTACCTAACATCACTCGATACAGGCATCCACAGTTTGAGTTATCTAACTCTTTGTAACAAGTTGATATGGTTATGGAATGCCATCATTATATGTCACTCATTGGCATGTTAACCCACCAATGTGGGATAATGTTCCATAACTTTTATGCCGTAGAAAAGTCAAATTTCCGCAACCCTCACCTGCACCAAACACCCGACTTTGAGCATCGATATCTCATTCATCTTAATTCGGTTTTGGGTGTGGTTTGATTCGTAGCGAAGCTCTCACGTAATAGAACTTAAAGATATAAATAAAATATGATGTCACCCTCAGTTACATATATTTATTTATGTCCAAAGTTTGCAAAAAGCCATTTTGCAACTTAGTGAAAATTCACTTTTTTCCCAAAATTCCAACAATATAAATAAAAGTCTTATAAACCAAATTTTTATAACACCATGTGTAGTGGTGTAGAAAACGCCAAGCATGATTTCAAAATAGAAAACTCTCCAAGGAGTTGTTTGTGATGTTTTTTTGGACGTTTTGATCGTTTTAATGAGAAAATATCTCATCACACATAGTCTAATTTTTAAAGTTTGATAGTTGTTATTCTAATTTTCTAATCATTTCTGACAATAAATGCTAGCAGATCATGAAACCCTACTTTCCAACTTTTTGAAACTCCCAAATTTTTACAATTATTTTATATATCATTAATATATTAAGCTTATTATAAACAAAAATTTCCAGATTTTTAGAGACATGGACTTTTACTAAGTTTTGAAGATTAAACGTCATTCTTTTAACATCAAACAAAAGTACAAAACCATATTACATGCATATGAGACGATAATTAACACCTTTATGTTCGCGTCATTTAACTCTATACGAAACTACAAGCTACTATAGATAGTACTATTCGAAATGACACCCTGCTATTCATGGACTGATGATTGGTCGCACCAACTTGATTTTCATGTTAAATGGATGGCTGTCTGATAGAACCCTTTGAGCGGGTCAAACTCCAAAGACTTAGATTAAGTAAAGAACACAAACTTGAAACAATTTTCTTCTCCCATTTTTTAGCCAAGCAAAGATACAATTTAAAGGAAAGCAAAATGTAAACATGGGTCCTAATGTTATGCAAGAAAATTGAAATTGAAGATAGTGGTGGTACCACTTCCTAACTACATGCATGCAAAATTAAACGTGGGAAATCAAAACAACTTTGAAGAGTTCCACTTCCTTCCTTAAGCTTTGGTTTTGTTGACCGGGTCAATAGTTGGGTCAGGTCCTGGAACGTTAGTGGGTCGGGTCTGCTGGGTTGGGTTAACTGTTACGTGGGTTGTATCACTGTCCTTCAACCTTATCTTGACTTGGAAGAAAATCTCCATAAAAATCATAAGACGTGGGCTAGTCTCGATATGAAATAATTCAACCATCTGGTTTGAAACAAAAGTCATCGGCTAATCTCAATCGAAATGTGCATGCTTTCATCGATATCAATGTGGATGATTTCGTTGAAAAACTTCTTGAAGCCTTCAACCAAGGCGCTTGATTAGGCAACATTATTTCAACGAAAATCGGATCATATTAAACAACCAACAGAAAAATCGGATAATGTTGTACGAACACTAGAAAATCTTAGCACCCCATATAAAGAAATTGTGAACGAAAGCTTTGATGGGATTTTTTGCCATTAGCGCTGTGTAGAAGGCGCTCATAAATTGTTGAATCTCATATATTGCTGACACATGCTTAGGTAGAGTACTTTTAGAGACATTTTATGGTTTTTTGTGTTTTACTATTACACATGATGTTAGCTTTTATGTGTCCGCTATGGAATTTATTAGTCTAAGTGAGTCATATTACATTGTGATTTGATTAAGGTCGACTATAGAAATTATAAGAATAAGAAGTGAGCTATATTATATTGTAATTTGATTAAAACTAGATTTAAGACCTGGTCGCGCATTCTAGCGGTCGGGTCACTCAGTCGGGTCTTGCGTATTTGACTTCGTCACATACGTTGATAAAAAAAAGTCTTATGTCCCGCACGTCACGGCGTAAAACCGTAATGTGTCACATATTAAAAAACAATGAAATATCAAAAGTTAGATGTCAAAACGATAACAATATTAAAGTTAGGGGTGTAAATGAGTCCAGCTGGCTCGCGAGCTACTCGAGATCGACTCGGTAAAAAGCCCGAACGAGTCGAGCCTTAACGAGCTAGAGCCCGATTTCGAGCTTGAAATATTGTTTGTTTTGTTATCGAGTTCGAGCTTTCATTTCAAAACTCGCGAGCCTTATCAAGCCTTGTCGAGCCTAATAGAGTTTTATTAAGTTTTAAATTTTTCTTTTAATATAAACTAAATATCTCTCAAACCTATATACGTACGAACCAACCCTAGTGAAAAATTAAAACCCTAACAACAACTCACAACTCGCTAATATTTTACTTTATTTTTCATATGTTTAACAATTAATATATCTTCATGTCATCACTAACCCCTCAAACTAACCCGTTCATGTTTTTCCTCATTTCAAAATGTCCACTTTCAAGATTCATATTAAACCCAATTCCCTTCAACCATGTTTGCCGCAGTCGTCAAGTTTCAACATGCCATATGGTCATTATATCGTCGTCCTTTCCGTCATCAACTCATCATCACTAATCACTAATTGATTCGGCTTTGTTTGTAACTTTTTAGTTTCATACTTCATATATTCATCTATCTCTTTAATAAATTGGTTTTAATTATTTAAATTTTTTTGTTCTCATTGTATTGTTTAAAAAATGGACGCCCATCGAAGGCAATAGAACATTTGATTGCTTAATTTCTTGTTTTTGTTATACAAAATCGAGCCTTGTCGAGCTTTTATCGAGCTTTTTATTACTTTAACAAGCCGAGCTCGATCTCAAAATCATAGCTCGAACCGAGCTCGAGCTCGAGCTCGAGCTTCAGGATATTTTAACGAGCCAAGCTCGATTAGGATCAGGCTCGGGCTCGGCTCGACTCGTTTACACCCCTAATTAAAGTCGTACTATATCTCAAAGTATAGTAAGATAGCAAAGTCGAAAACTCATCAGGTGATAAAATGACAGTTACTAAAAGTCGGGGATTAAAACCGTAAGCACGTCAAAAGTCGATGATTAAAACCGGTAACACGTTAAAGTAAAAAAAATGTTAAAATACGACATGACGTCACGTGACTCGACTGGTGTAAAATACCAACCTTGTCAGTTAGTATATACAAAGTTGCAATAAAAATCTAGAACAAAACGGTTGTGAATACGGTAACCGTGGGCCGCTGTTTGAAAACCATTAATCAAGTGATCAACGTAAAATTCGATTTCAAGGAATAACAACCGACTGCTTTGAAGCCCACCACATGAGGCAAAACAAAATTTTCATAAACAAAAAGTTACTTTTAACTATTTCCGTGTTTAAATAAAAGCCACATTCGTACATACTAACAACTCTGTTTTTCTTTTATCAGGATTGAGTTTTTAGGTTCGGTCAGGTCTAGTCAAATATAATGTTACCTAAATTAAAAGTCTTAACAAGTTTTTGAGGTACTTATGTTTACGAAAATCCTTATATAATATAGCAATATTTATTTTGCTTAGTTGTCATCATTAGAGGTGGTTTTCGCTTATGTGGCATCATAAGCGAGTTTGTCTCATAATAATATTTTTATAATTTAAATATGTATATATTTATAATAATAATATATTATAATAACTTTAATTACGTTTTCATCCCTTAATATTTATGAGAGTTTTTAGAAATTTAAGATTATTTACATTTTAAACCCTCTCCTACTATGGGTGTGAATGAGTCATCTTATATTTGACAAAGCATAAAAATAAAACTTATGTATAAAATTGGTAATAATCTACAATTAAATAGCTCAATTTTTCTAAAGAGTCATAATTTTTTTTACACGACATTATTTAAAAAATACACCATAAAGTCGAGGATTTAAATCTTTTTAAATTGAGTATAATATTACAATTCTAAAATAATAATTTTTTAAATATAATCTTTTGTTACGTTTTACCGCCGTTTTGTCTCAAAATTGATCACCCACGTCCCATTAATATCCGTAAAATCACCGTTTGTGTGTTTTGTTCGCGAACGTAGCACAGACACTAAAGTAGTATAATATATGATTCAAACGTTATACTTAAACTATGTTTAATACCGTGTTACATACATGTTAAATAAAAATATTTAAAATAATTATAAATTTATAACCATTATATATAAAAATTTATAAATATTTTTTAGATATATATTAATTCAAATTCTTGTCTCCACTATCCACTCAAATATTTATTCCCTCATAAAAATAAAGCCTAAAAAAATCTTCATTTATTATATTAGATTTATGTTTTCTAAAAACAACATCTATCATTTGTTTTACCAATACTCTTCAACTTAGATGGTTAAAACGATGTATCAAAGACTTCATAAAAAAATTGAAAGGTATCATGTTCAAGTCCCTTTAATAGACAAAAAAAAAATTTCAAGGTGGATCATATGCTTTCTCACCTAAGGGCTAAGGTGAGTTTCTTCTATGTGGTTTGAGTGCGATCTTAATAGAAATACAGATATATAAACCCAATTAAAATAACAAATATAATTCAAATCATGTCGTATGTCGTTTTAAAAAAAATATATCAAATGTTCTATTCAAATTAAACAAAAAAAACCATCAATAAAAGGGGATACAAGTAAACAAATAGTGCGTGTTTAATATACAACTTAAAAATATATTTTCCATAAAAAAACCAAAAGAATATTCTCCAAGACAATTCGAAAACCAACTGAAATTGACCCACCGAAATCAGAAAGAAAAGGAAACACCGTAAACGCCGTCGTTTAACACGTTTTACCGTCTTCCCCAAGAAACTCCATCTCCAACGTCAATTACACCCACAGTCTTAACATCCAACGGTCCAGATTAAACCAATTACCTTTACATAAACCCCTTAACTCTCACCCCATTATTACATTGCAGTTCTCGTGTCTCCATTTTCGTCAAAAGTAAACACAAAACTGCTACAAAAACCAACAATCGCGACTAAAATGGCGACGATCAAGGCCGTGAAAGCTCGACAGATCTTTGATAGTCGCGGCAATCCGACGGTTGAAGTAAGTTTTTACGTATATTGTTTCCAGATATTGTTGTATCTGCTAGTTTTGGTTATGTGTTGTGAATCGGTGATTCAGTGATTGTTAATCGGAAAGTTTTTGATCTAATGTTGCTAGCAGTGTTTTGTTTACGTAATGCAGAGTGAGATTAATCTGGTGTTTTGAGATGTTGTTGTTTATGCTATTTCTGCTTATGTGTTGTGAATCAGTGAATGTTGCCGCTTCAAGTATGATATAATATTATTATGATTGTTTTGATGTTGATTATTAGCGAAGTAAACCTGTGTTTTGATCTAATGTTTCTAGTAGTATTTTGTGTACGTAATGCAGAGTGAGCTTAATCTGATGTTTTGAGATGTTGTTGTTTCTGCTAGTTCTGCTTTTGTGTTGTGAATCAGTGAATGTCGCCGCTTGAAGTATGATATAATATTATTCTGATTGTTTTGATGTTTATTATTAGCGAAGTAAACATGTGTTTTGATCTAATGTTTGTATACGTAATGCAGAGTGAGCTTAATCTGATGTTTTGAGATGTTGTTTCCGCTAGTTCTGCTTTTGTGTTGTGATTTGTGAATCAGTGAATGTGGCCGCTTGAAGTATGATATAATGCTATGAGTTTTTGATGTTGATTATTAGTGATACTAAATTGGAAACTGTTTTGATCTGATTTTGTTAGCAGTATTTAGTATATGTAATGCAGAGTGAAATTGATCTGGTGTTTTGAGGTATTGTTGTATCTGTTAATTCTGTTTGTTGTGTTGTGAATCAGTTGAATGTGGTGAAGATTTTATCTTAGGTTATGATTATTTTGTTGTTTCAAAGTATTTATGCTGATTTTAGCGATTGAAGTCTGGAAATTGTTTTGATCTGGTGTTGATATCAATATGCTGTATATAGTAGACCTAACACGAAGTGAAAATGATGATTTCAGGTTGACATTACTCTTTCTGATGGAACTTTGGCCAGAGCTGCTGTACCTAGCGGTGCTTCTACAGGTTTAACCTTTTGCCAATATTTTTTTAGTTTTTATATTTCCAGGGTGATGCATTGGTTAACGATTGAATAAGAATTTATAAATCCAATAATATTATTTTTTGTACAACATTTAATTTTGATGTTTAAAAAAGCATGTCCAAACATAAGTTTTTCATATAAAATGAAATGTATAAAGTTTGATTTTAATGTAGGATTTGATTTGATTGTTTATAAACATATAGTTATAACCTAATTACAAAAACCGTTATAAAGTTATGGTTTGTAATTTGTTTATTCAGTTTCCATGCTCAATCCAAATTATTTGGTGTTAATTTGCGATAAAAATGGTGTTAGGTATATATGAAGCTTTGGAATTAAGAGATGGAGGTTCAGACTATCTGGGTAAAGGGGTCTTGAAGGTGCGTATAATTATTGGGCATTGTTAACATAATGACTGAATATTCACTGTGATCAGATTTTTATTTTTGCTTGCCTGGAGCATATTAAGTCAGGGGTTTGATTGACATCGAGTACTTATAACATTGAAGTGTTTTGACTTTGATTTTTGACATTCAGAACCGCTTTTTGGTTTAATCAGAGGTGGCAATATGTATCGCTTTGATTATTAGTTTTGGTTGCTTAGCTACAAATGAAATTGGTTGAACTCCCATCTACCTAAAAACCTTTTAAAATCTATATTTGAGCTGCCACGTGTTTTCATACAAGTAGATGGCTAGTGTCATGTGTTGTGTTTTTGGGTTGAGATTGATAGGTATACAATTAATAAAATTAATTTGGTCAAATGACTAAGCTTTAAAAAACTGGGTTTAATTGGTGGCTATTCATGTGCTTTTTAAGAGTCCATAAAAAAATTATCTTTACTTAAAGTTGTATGGTAGGGAATTACATTTATGGACCATATTGCAAATGAACATTTGTCATAATTTGTATATGGTTCATTGATGTTTTTGAATCTCATTTGTGGTAGCAAATAACTAAACAATTTTTTTTTATGGAAATTGAAGGCTGTGGAGAATGTGAACTCGATAATTGCACCTGCTTTGATTGGCAAGGTATGTCCTCTGCAATCCTCTTACCATCCTTGTGTCATTTTGTTAATAAAATATAAGTTTATTGTTATTGTGGGTTTGTGGTCTTGACTACCCTGTCTTATTTTCTTACAGAATCCCACAGAACAGACCAAAATTGACAACTTCATGGTTCAAGAGCTTGATGGAACTGTGAATGAATGGGGCTGGTGCAAACAGAAGGTATTAAAATTTTGACATCTATCCATTTCGATCTTTATAGTTATTGATCAGTGGAGGTAATTATGTCGGATTGTAAACGGGCTGTAAGCATGACCTGCTTAATTAGCTTTCTAAAGCAGTTCAACCCAATTGTGGCTTACTTATTAGAAGAGTTAGATATGAGAACTAATATCTTATTGTTTGAGTGTCATCACACTGTTGTTAGTTATCGATCAAATATAGGTACATGTCATTACCTACTGAATATGTCATATATAAGAGTTGCTAATTTTCTTGTTTGCCAGCTTGGTGCTAATGCCATCTTGGCAGTGTCACTTGCTGTATGCAAGGCTGGGGCTGCTGTTAAGAAAATACCTCTATATAAGGTATGCACGCAAAATTGCAATCATATGTCTGGACTTTTTAATTTGTATTTTACTCAAATTTTTTGTTACCCCTTTAATTTCAGCACATTGCAAACCTAGCTGGAAACAAGACACTTGTGCTGCCAGTACCTGCATTTAACGTGATCAATGGTGGTTCACATGCAGGCAACAAACTTGCCATGCAAGAGTTTATGATTCTTCCAGTCGGAGCTTCTTCATTCAAAGAAGCCATGAAGATGGGCGTTGAAGTATATCATAACTTGAAGGTATTTACAATCTGCCATTGTAACATGTTTCTAGTTGTAATGAATAACTGTGTTTATAATATTTGGTTTTCAGTCTGTAATTAAAAAGAAATATGGTCAAGATGCCACTAATGTTGGTGATGAAGGTGGTTTTGCCCCTAACATCCAGGTCAGTATATTCTTCTAGATCTGGGCAGATAGTATTTTAAAAGTTTTATTTTATTATGTGACTTTTTAAACTAGTGTTTCCTTGAGAAAAATTTCATTTACGGTGATGGTAGAGTAACAATCTTAATCTGTTATTAATATGAATCATTCTATCATCCTTGTTATACAGGAAAACAAAGAAGGACTTGAGCTTTTAAAAACTGCAATTTCAAAAGCTGGATATAGCGGAAAGGTATTCTCTAGTGTGGCAAGTTTGACCCATTTACTTATGAACAGGTATATTTAATCTCTAAGGGGTCAAGCGGGCAGGTCAAACGTAACCCTTTGTGTGTTTTTTAATGCATTAACCCTTTATGTGTGGCAAGTTTGACCCATTTACTTATGAACATGTATATTTAATCTCTAAGGGGTCAAGCGGGCAGCTCAAAAGTAACCCTTTGTGTGTTTTTAATGCATTAACCCTTTATGTGTTTTTTAAATTTAATTTACCGGCGTGCCATGCCCTTTTTTCAAAATAAAAACCTTTTAAGTTGTTTTATGGTTGATGTAGCCAAATTGGCTTTTTAATGCATAAAAACAAGCCTAATCATTTATGTTTTTTTTTCATTGAATGAGAATCTAGGCCAATGTATACCTTAATGAGTTAATGTTCATCATCATATTTTACTCCCTAATTGTTATATTATTTTCAAATTTTTGGTCGAGTGTTTATGTCAACCCAACCTGATCTGTTCTATACAAAATTGACCTATTAAGACAGCTTGCCTATCTTCTCACCATGTAGTTTTGATCACCTAGCATTTTAGTTTGTAGTGTTGAGTCTCATTGATAGAATATTTACAGGTTGTTATTGGAATGGATGTTGCGGCATCTGAATTTTATGACAATAAAGACAAAACTTATGATCTCAATTTCAAGGAAGAGGTATAACTTATAAGTCAGCTCAAACATATGCAAATTCAGTTCTCTACGAGTTGGTAAAAATAAAATTAAAACTAAATACAAAGAACCTTATATGTTGCAGAACAATGATGGGTCCCAGAAGATATCGGGTGACAGTTTAAAAAATGTTTACAAATCATTTGTATCCGACTACCCTATTGTGTCCATTGAGGACCCTTTTAATCAAGATGACTGGGAGCATTATGCAAAGATGACAGCAGAAATTGGTGAGCAAGTTCAAATTGTTGGTGATGATCTTCTTGTGACAAACCCCAAGGTATAACGGTATAACCAATACTTTGTAAATTTGTAGACTAAGCTCTTGAACTCTGCTTGGCTAGAGCTCAGACTCGTTTAGGCTCACGAGACTTGTAAAACTCCAATTTAGGCTCGAGCTTATTTAAGCTTGAATTAATTCTAGCTTTTATCGAACCAATCTGCTATAGTACACGAGTGTCTCGTTGTTTAATTTTTTATGTGATTCTCAGTTTTTTTTATTTGTTTTGTTCAGCGTGTTGAGAAAGCAATTAATGAGAAGACTTGCAATGCACTTCTTTTGAAGGTTTGTTTAATTACTATGCTTTCATTTCCTTGGGTATTTTAGTCATCACAAAATTCATTGATATTTTATGTAACTGTGGTTTAATACCATGCTTTACTGTGCTTCAGGTGAACCAAATTGGGTCAGTTACAGAAAGCATAGAAGCTGTGAGAATGTCGAAACGTGCTGGTTGGGGTGTCATGGCTAGCCACAGAAGGTAAGTTGTATTGATGATTTCCTCATTTTGAATGGGTCGATTTGGTTTTTCTTAATCTCTAATGGGCCAAATAGGTCAAATGGTTGAAAGTTCACCCAAGTCTAGATTTATTCTAGGCAACCTCCCTGCATATTTTCTATATGTGATTTAGATTATTAATGTAAAAAACGTTTTTTCAATTTTAAAATATCACATCAGTTGCGTATCACTTTAAGAAATGAGCAAGTAGTGTTTGTTGGTCAACTCAACTTCACCCAACGTGTGTTGACCTTCCATAAAAACATGTTTTAACCATTCACCCAACCCGTCTATCTTATCACCTCTACTTATGTTGAATTTAAGCTTAAAACAGATCATTTACAGTTTATTATACACTGAATGAATTGTTGATTTTAATGCAGTGGTGAAACTGAGGATACCTTCATTGCTGATCTTTCTGTTGGATTGGCCACTGTAAGAACTTCAAACACATAAAAATATATAAAGCTAAAACCCGGGTCAGATCATGTAACTCACTAGTTCTTATAATGTGTTTCAACACAACTAACAGGGTCAGATTAAGACCGGAGCTCCTTGTCGTTCAGAGCGCCTGGCAAAGTACAACCAGGTAATATTAATTTTTTTCTTTTATAAATTTCATATCGACTTCCCGACGCACTATATTATTTATTTTAATTTGTTTCTTAAAAACCGCAGCTTCTGAGGATTGAAGAAGAGTTGGGATCAGCTGCAGTATATGCAGGAGCCAAATTCCGTGCACCAGTTGAACCTTACTAGGCTGTCGTGAACTTAATTTGCCGGAACCATGAGAGTTGACTTAGCGGTTTGGTTATATTAAAGTGTGATATGTGTGTTAAGCTATTTTGGGTTTGTGATGTCAAGAAGACCTATTGATCTGTGATGCATTGTTTATTTTGAGTACTTTTTCTATTGAAATCTATTATTTTGAGTGTCTTTTTGATAATGTCTTCATACCTTGCTTTACGATTTACGGTTTATATAGACAGGATCTAACGATAGTACGACACCATTAACATCGATGAAATGAGACTTCGGTGAATTGATCGAAGCTTTGCCTCTTTCTAAATTATTGATAGCTTCCATTGATTTATTGATAATTAAGATATCGTCATCTCAAAAAGGCGTCACCAAACATTCAAAACGATCTTCATAAGTTTTAAAACTAGTGCACATAAGCAGGGTACATTCTAAAGCAGGTGATAACCTGATCTAAGATAAACCTCAAACCCTAATTTCAACCTAACACAAGGTGAAGTTAGTTAACTTAACAAATATCAACATGTTAAACATAAACTTGCTATAATTAGTTAATCACAACAACATTAGCTTATGAAGAAAGTAATTATGTAATCTATTGTTCTCATATTCTTTAACATTAAAAATAAAAAATTTATTTTAGTAAAAAATTGAGTTTTAAGAAATTAACGTTGACACTAATGATCTCTTAGTTTAGTGGTTCAATGAGAGTTTGGATGTTTTGATTCTTTTGGATGTCTTAAGTTCTAGTTCAGACATTGCCATTTAGCGGTTGATGTGATTTTAATAAATGATAAATCTCATTCTTTTTACGTATTAAAGAACCACTAAAAAGATTAAAACGAAGTAAGCCGACTAGTTTACATATCACTACAATGAATGAACTAAATCTCTTTAGGCTCTCAAAGCATAGTCTACGTAGAGAGGGCTTGATCAAGAGCATGATTGAACTATTTCATGAAAGTTTTTGTAACATGGGGGAATTTTTTTTTGGGACATTTGAGGCTGAAGCTAGTCAAAACATATCTCCTTTGGTGTTTTTTTAATCTAGTTTCTTGTTAGTTGTACTTTCATTGTACTAAAATTTTTGCCGTTCAAAAAAAAACGAGCCAACTTGGCTTGACTTGATTTGTAAACGAATGACCTTCGACCCAACTTGACGCGACTCATTAGCTGTTGGGTTAATCTTGACATGTTGAGTTTCGGGTCAGAGTTGGTCAAATGGGTCATGGGTCAAGATGGTTATTTATTAGTTATTTATTCAAGTTATGTTTTAAATGATGCAGCAAGTTAATTAGAATAAGTAAGAGGAAGTCAAAGTGCATGTTGGGTAGTTGATTTAGTCTTACGGTTCTTTAGGAGTTTTCCTATAGAATAGGTAATAGCTAGTAGTGGTTTTGACTTTTTCAGTAATTGTTCATTGAATGTTAGCCTATTTAAAGGCATGTGCTAGTATGGAATAAATGCAGCAGCTTTTCAGTTTCTATATGCAACATATTCTTTTCTTTTATATTACTTGTATTTTCAAACATCAAAACATATATACGTGAGTGCATTGTGAGTGTGTGTAAACTAGGGCCTGAACCAACATTTGGTATCAGAGCTTTAGGCTCGTAAAAGGGGGTTCGAAGGAAGCAAGTGCAGCAGCAACTTCATGTAATTTGACAGGAAGAAAGAAAGCATGCAGCAAGGTAATCGTTTGGTGAAAACTGATTGATTTGTAGCAAGTTGAAGCAAGAATTAGCAAGTTGAAGCAAGAACTAGCAAGTTGAAGCAAGAAGTAGCAAGGTTGAAGCAAGAACTAGCAAGTTGAAGCAAGAAGTAGCAAGGTAAAGCAAGAGGCGCCAAGATTAAAGCAAGAGCAGCAAGAAATCAGAGAAGAGAAGCAGTGCAAGTTAGAAAGATTTAAGCAAGAAATTAGCAAGAATGACAGAAAACTCAGGTACCGTAGCAGTAACAGTCAAGGAGCAAGGTAATGTACCACTTCAGTGTCCTAGATTAACAGAAACTAACTACACTATGTGGTCTATAATGATTGAGACGGTGTTAAGAGCGTACGGTTTGTGGGATGCGGTGGATCCCGTGACAGGAGCCACTGTGGATGAGAAGAAAAACTACACCACGAAAGCCATTATCCTCCAAACCCTACCCGAAGATGTCTTCCTACAAGTTGCAAAACACAAGGATGTAAAAGAAGTTTGGGAATCCATTCGGGTTCGATATTTAGGAGCCGATCGGGTCCAGAAAGCTCGGTTGCAAACTCTAAGGAGTGAGTTGGAGAAGTTAAAAATGAAAGATAACGACACACTCAATGATTTTTCGGGTAAGATTAGTGCAATAGTAGCAAAGTTCAAGACACTCGGTTCAAACCTCGATGAAGAAGTGATTGTAAGAAAGTTTCTGAATTCAATGCCTAAGAAATATTTACCAATTGTAGCCTCGATCGAGCAATATTCGGATCTTGAAACTATGACTTTTGAAGATGTCGTTGGAAGACTCAAAGCGTTTGAAGAAAGGATCAAAAGCCATGATGAACAAGACGAAGATCAGGTGAAACTTTTGTTCACTAACAAGGAGCATGATGATAGGCATTATGGACGAGGAAGAGGTAGAGGTAGAGGATTCGGTAGAGGTGAAAGAGGACGTGGGAGAAGTTCGGGTCGAGGAGACAAGAGTGGGTATAGATGCTATGAGTGTGGAGTATTTGGACATTTTGCAAATGAGTGTACAAAATGGAATGACAAGAATGAAGCCAACTTGATTGAAATGGAAGAACCGGCTTTACTTTGATGAACGAACGGGTCGATGTCAAGATTAAGGGGGTGAATGTTGGGTTAATCTTGACATGTTGAGTTTCGGGTCAGAGTTGGTCAAATGGGTCATGGGTCAAGATGGTTATTTATTAGTTATTTATTCAAGTTATGTTTTAAATGATGCAGCAAGTTAATTAGAATAAGTAAGAGGAAGTCAAAGTGCATGTTGGGTAGTTGATTTAGTCTTACGGTTCTTTAGGAGTTTTCCTATAGAATAGGTAATAGCTAGTAGTGGTTTTGACTTTTTCAGTAATTGTTCATTGAATGTTAGCCTATTTAAAGGCATGTGCTAGTATGGAATAAATGCAGCAGCTTTTCAGTTTCTATATGCAACATATTCTTTTCTTTTATATTACTTGTATTTTCAAACATCAAAACATATATACGTGAGTGCATTGTGAGTGTGTGTAAACTAGGGCCTGAACCAACATTAGCTACCTATAAATAATTAAACTAACACACCTAATATGATTTTTCATATGCAAATACCAATTTGTTAATTGTTAAAAAAAGTCAACTTTATTGAATCATCAAACAAGTATCAACCTTGTTATTTGGTTTTCTTAACTGTGCATACACAAAATATTGTAATGGAAACAAAACAGAGAAATGATTACATAACCATGAACCAGTAAATATATTTTTCTTTACAAGAAAACATGAAAATGATATATTCTACCATAGTTTGATGCTGTCTAGATGAAGGGACTTAAATAACTCTTTTTTTCGTTAACCCAACGCCGGCACTGGTTTTCCTTCATGAATGCCTCGACCATCGGCATAGGCGGCAATGTGAACATTGGTTTCAGATGCTTCGAAAAGAAATGTGTTAGTGCTGGGAGTTGCTGTGGTTCTTCATATGACTGTGCAACAACTCCAACGTCAACACTGCTGCTGCTGGTAGCATCACCAACGTTTGCTCGCTTCCTTTCCTTCTTTCTTAACCGCTTTAACCTCGCCTGCACGATCACACTTCAGTTACATGCTTTGTACAATTCAGTTAAACAAACTGTATTAAGTTATATTCTTGTTGTGAGAGTATACTTTTTGAAAGACATGTATAACATAATGACTAGTTATAATATTAGAAAATGACTCAATAGTTTTATACTTTTGTTGGTTGGTCAATGGTCAGCCCAGTCAGTCAACGACCCACAACCCATTTTGACCCGTTATCCAACCCACCCGATCCATTATAAAACGAGAATGAAAATGAAAATAAAACAATCTAAAAGATATAAAAACAGACAAGTGAAACTTACCTTCTCTTTCTTTTCGGCATCCTTCTGCGCTTGTTGCATTTCCGTCAGTTTTTGGGCCTTTTCAGCATTTTCTTTCAACTTTTCCTCCAACTGTATTTGTTCTTTCAACTTGGTCTCAATCGCTTCCTGCATTAACTCATCGGTTTGTTCCTTTTCTTCAATGTCTATAATCTCAATGGGTTCAACAAGCTCTTCGTTTTTCATCATCTGTTCAACTTCCCTTGTTACATCCACCTTAACTTGATCATCCGACTCTTCTTTAACAGATTTAACCGTTTCTTCTGTTTCTACATCTGTAACTACTGAGGTGGACTTTATTTCATCCGGGGCGGGATATGAATCGCAAGGAACCTAAAATAATAAGTACATTAGCACCTTATAAAGATGGAACATATCATCTAAAGTTGCCATAAATCAGATGTTTAGATTAATAACAAACCTTATCGTTTAAAAGATTCGTCAAGCTATCTAAATGCTCAGATGCTTCTTGTTGACATTTTTCCGCAGCTACGAATTGTGCTTGTAATTTTCTTTCAATGTCAACTTCCTCAACATATTTTTTCCTTATTTCATTGCTAGCAGCTTCAGCTTTCGAAACATTATATGTCAAGATATTCATTTCCGTATTTAAGTTCTGCATACGGTTAAAAAGAGATCAATTTTTAACCATACTAAGTGTAAGTTTTCAAAAGTTACAAACAAATGTGTATGTACAATGTACCTTCATCCGCTTCTCAGTTTGGTCTTTTTGCTTCAACAAATGACGAAACTCGTCTAGGCTTCCCATATTTAACGCTAGTTGAGAACGTTTACTCTTCAGTTCTTTAACTTCACCAACGAGCTTGTTTTCATCTTTTAAACACAACGTTCCGCTCTTTATCATAACTTCTGATTTATATATCTGTTTCAACAACAAAATGTCAAAATCTAACTCTGAGCTACAATATATTTAAATGCACCAGGAAAAAAAGGTTGTTGAGTTGAATCACACATACCTTGCTATCAATATCTTTAACCGCAATGGCATTTTTTACTTTGTTGATCATACTTTTAGTACGCTCTATTTCCCGACTCTTTGATGTAACTAACTGCTTTGCATCCCTTAACTTCAAGTTTTTCGCCTTCAATGCATTATTAAGAACTATAATGTTTTCCTGTTTAATAAAGTAACACATTAGTTATATGTATATGAACAAAAGTGTTAACAGTATAATGAAACAGCAACTTTTTGTTACCTTTTTTATCTTCAGTTGAGCTGATATTGCATCTATACACATTCTTTTGTCATCAAGTTGCAGTTGAGCGTTTTTAATCCGCTCATTTAGCTCTTCATCGTCATAACTTGGAACATTTACCAAACTGTCATATGATGGAAGGTCACCCTCCTCGTTCTCAACGTTAATAGGAAAACCGTCCTCTTGACCATCATCTAACTCGGCCTCGACACCTTCACCAGTCACATTCTTTTCATTTTCTTGATTTTCTTGATTGTTGATGTTTGCACCACAGTCCGGCTCAGTCTCAGGGTCAGTCTCAGGGTTCGTGTCACCGCCATATTGGCCGAATGAGCCGAATTGAATATTGAGATCAAGGCACACAAATGTGGCAGGAAAGATTAAATCATTGTTATCATCCTGCATACAGTTTGAAGTTATTTTGTCAATACAAAAATACATAAAATATACAAACATCTTTAAATTTGAATTTGAAACAAAAAACCTAATAAACTATAATCAACATTAATCTTTATCTTTTTAATTCTTTAAAAGTTGATGCACATTAATCTTAAGTTTTGAATAGTTTATAAAGCACATGATCATATAAAAAATCAAACAGGTTAATTATAAAAAAAAAAATATAACATATAAACATGTAACTAGCTTTACGTTTTCGCTTTCGGTTTGAGCCATGTTTGCGGCTCGAACACGTATAACAGGCTCCATCGTGTTAACTTCTTTGACATTGCTACTACTAAAAGGGACGATACTGCGGCAACTAGAAACACCATCGATTTCAAACGTGTCGTCACAATCGATTTCAACCAAAATCACCATTATGTTCACAAGCAGGCTTTGATGATCGTAAACTTTGAGATATGAAGTTAATTAGTTATTAGTTAAGTTGGGTGGTTTTATAAGGTATATATAGTGATGGATAGGACTTGGCATACAAGGTATAAATGAGTTACAATTGTGGTGGGAGAAGGATTAATAATAATAATATTATTATTATATTATTATTTGAACATTAATTTGAAAAATAAAACTATAGTTTATCGGAACAAATCACAAGTTTTTACTTTTTATTGAGAAAAAATAGGTAATTATTATTTTTAAAACGAGATATTTTCTATTTTTACAATTAAGTCATTCAAAAAGCTAAATTACTATTGAAACCTTTAACAGAGATTAGCCCCTGACTTTTTATTTATTAACTATTTCGGCCTCTTAACACTAACTTTGTTAACATTTTTTGTTAAGTGCAAACATATTTTTTTTATAAACTTAAATGTTGTTTAAGTAAATTTAAAGTTGTTACAAACTTAAGGGCTACTTGTGTACGTACCTAATATACAAATATAACATCCCATCCTAAATTTTTTATTTATCAAACAAATAATAATAATACTAATAACAATAATAATAGTATTTGTAATAATAATAACGATAATGATAATTATAATAACAACAATAAAATATAATCAAATAAAGATAACTCGTTCGATACCCAGGTTTAATAATGTATTGAAGATATTAATTAAATATCATCTTGAATTGAAAATCAATTTTATAAGCTTTAAGTTATCGAGCACACTTGTTATAAGTAAAAAATATCCATCTTTCACACACACGATTCCTTTTGGAAATCTCACACGCAAACACTATAGTTTATCTTTTATTTTTATCACGAACCATCACAATCACCATTATAACCCTTCAAAAACTCATCTAAGTGTACTTCCGGAGTCATCGTATTTTTTTTATGTATATATCTATTCACAAAGCTCACGAACAAGCAACACATTATGGTTTTGTGATGTTAACATAAATGTTGCACAAAGGTTCGCAAACAAAAAAATATATTTAAAAAGTACGGACCAATTGGTTCCCTAAAGTGAGATTTATATTATTATTACTATTATTATTATTATTATTGTTATTATTAATAATAATAGTATTATTATTATTCATTTTGTGAGATTTCAAATTTTCATAGTTAATGTATGTACATAAATAGTATTTTAAATATGTAAAGATTTTATAATTTACATAACAACCTCTAAAATATTTAAAGATCAAAATATAATTGCACTTAACTGAAAAAATTTAACAAAATTAGTGTTACGGGCCAAAACAGTTAAAAAACAAAGCGTCAGGTGTTGATATTTTAAAAGTTTCATTTTTGGCCAAAATGGTTAAATGCCCCAAACCACAGGGGCCAAAATAGTAATTTACTCTAAAAAGCGTGTTTATTGGAGACGCTAATTGACCGGTGACGAGCTACCTCGTACAAAGATATCGGAGGCAAGGCTCGTGTTCGACTCGACAGCACATGCCGGACTCGATTTTAGTTAAATGGGATGTACACGACATGGGGGATCGAAAAGAATGTGTTAAATTTTAAAATTTTAGCTTACTCCTTGTTAAAGTTCCATCGATTCTCCTTTCAACCAATTAAAACAGTTTTCAATTCAAAGGATTGATGGATTAAATATCAAAAGTCACGAGTTAATGTCACTTACCAAAAACTAAGGGTTAAATGGGTAAAATATTTAAAGTTAGAGAGAGTAAAAGAAATTAAACAACCATAGTTTTTAGTTATATAAATAACTTGCTACAACAAATTTTAGAAGAAAAAAAAATCACACTTTTTATATGACATGTAAGACCATTTCATCTAATCATAATCATATGACTTTTAGAACAAATCAAAAATGTTTTTCTATAATTTGATTGGAGACAATATATATTCACATTTTTGTGGATAGGTTTTGACAAGACATCAAGGTAGCTTGTGCGAGTACAACAATTCAAGGCAAGACATCCCGGATAGTTACGATTACTAATGGGGCAATCCCATTGTTATAGCATTTTAAAATTTTAAACTTTTAATATATCCATATCGGTATGTTATGTTAGACTTTAAAGTAAACTGCAATTTTGATCTTTGTGTTTTGGTACCATTAACAGTTTCAGTCTTCTCTTAACAGTTTTGGTCCTTGTGTTTTGTGTTTTTATTACACGAATCAAAGATATATGTGTTATATGGAGGCAAATCGTATGAGAAAATGTCTAACGCATAGAAGATATACACCAAACATTACCATATAAAAAAAGTATTATTTCAAAATGAAAAAAATATAAATAAAAGAGTTTTATTAATTATACAGCTGATAAAAAGAATATACTAATATATATTTTTAGCCATTTTGACACAAATGTTGTACAAGCAAATTTAAACTAGCTGTGCATATTCAAACATATTGTCAACAATAACAAAATAAAACTCAGTAGTTACTTCTCATTTCTTCCTAGACAAACTTGCATTTTCAAAATACACAGCAAAATTTGAGTTATAACCAAAGCATTACACTATTGTTCATTTTGATACTGAAAATAGAGCAAAAAAACAAACAGAAACAAAACCTCATCATAAAATTGGCACCGATCGACAAAAACATCATACCGCCTTACTTGTCTGCAGCTAGTTCACATCCACGAGTTCAACATCAAAAACCAGCCATGAATTGGGTGGTATTGCAGAACCAGCACCTTTAGCACCATACCTGAAATAAGCACAGCATGAACAAGCTTTTTATATGCTACAAACACAAATATAGACAGAAATTGTATTCGAATTATACTTATCAGATACAAAATATTTCTCTAGCTAACAAAAAAACTTAAAGAGGTTGTATTTTATATATTTTTATTTATTAAATTTTTGGTTATGCTTTAGTAGAATAAGAGAGTAAGTACCCCATGGCTGGAGGAATTGTTAGTCTTCTTTTGTCCCCGACACGCATGCCTAAAATAAAAATATTCACATATATAACATACTGCAACCTGATGGATAAATTAAAAGAGAATAAAAGGTAGGCATATTACCTTTAACACCAACATCCCATCCTGATATCACTTGACCAACACCTAGAAATACAAGTAACAAAATTTAATTATCTAACAACATGAAATCGTGTCATATTAAGATTTAAGAATGCCAGCTTATTACAAAAGGGTACCTAAGCGAAACTTAAAAGGTGCCTTTCCGATATTCGAGTCAAATATTTTCCCATTCTTCTTCAGCTTGCCAATATAACGCATACTAATCTGATGAGAAAGAAGTAATTTCCTTGTAAGTTTAGAAATAGTATAATTGGAGAACAAACACCCTTTGCACTTATGTTGAATTTCATATTTGGTCAACGCACATTAGAAGTGGCAAAAAGGCTGTGCATTGGATCAAAATAGATTTAAGTTCAAACGGGTCAACTTTCTACCTTCGAAGGGACTATGGCCATCTAGGTCGACCCAAAAATACATCTGTGTTCTTCCTATAGATGACAAACGTGTCAAAGTATGATTACAAAAACACTTTGTAAAGACGTGTCCGTCCTACAGGTACGCATTAAAACCAATTTTACGAATTCCGACATAAAAAATGCCTCATTCTCTTTTTATTTATTTGACATGTTTGTGATGAAGCACAAACCAGATCAGGTCAGTCATAGCCAAATGGGTCAAGTGTATGATATTTGCATCTTGCACATAAGATCTAACTACTGCAGCTCACCTTTTTCCCAGGATCTGCTCGTTTGCCATTTGGTTTACCCATCTGAAGTTCCTCAATTACTAATCCATTTGGAAAAGTTCTAACTTGAGTTGGTTTGGCTTCGGTAGCTGATTCATTTGCTTTTGCAACAGGTGTATTCTCCTGTTGTTTGTTCTTCTTCTTGTCTTTTACCGAAGATGCAACCCTTTGAATATATTCAATAAATAATTAGTATAATTCATGTATTTTTTTTAAACACAAGATCACAACACTAAAAATGTAACCAACATTTATGTTCTACTAGTATTTATTTATTTATTTATAACGCATGACAGTTGAATGACAAGAAAATACAAAGAAACTTACTTCTCAGTGGTTTGCTCTTGATTGGTTTCCTCCTTCAGACCTTCATTGCTGTTAACGTTAGCACCTTCTTGTTTAACTTTCGCTTTCTTGTTCTTCTTCTTTGATTTCTTCGCATCCGTTTCAGGTGTTGCAGCTTCAACTATTGCTGGCTGGCTGATATAAAATAATCAAAGACAAATATTATCAATATTTAAAGGGCCCAAACCGCAAAAAAATACACATATAAACTCAATTACCGCCATGAGTTACCACTAGCGATGACAAGATGTGTGATTCATATAGGGGTGACTCGGTAAAATGTATATATCTATTTTCTGAAAGATTATTAGTACATGTTGGCTAATTATGATAACATGTTGAATAACCATGATCTAGAAGGTGTTAGAGTTTAAAAATAAACTTTAGTGGCTTCCAACCTGCTCAACACATCCCCCTTAACTGAACGTTTAACTTGGCCACCACAGATGAAACACAACCCAATATAACTCTTTTATATACATCCATATTTAACATCTAAATTAATACCTCATAGAATCATCATGAGATACGGCAGAATCATCTTTCTTTCGTTTTGCTTTATTTTCAGAATCCTCAACCTCATTTCTCCTCTTGGCTTGCCCTTTTTCACCCTTCTTAATTGACTCTTCTGTGATTTTCTTTCCACTTGGAATGTTATCTTTATCAGATATTGGAAAACCGTCTTCATCTTCACTCTCCAACACTGGAGCACTGCTGGAACTTTTTGAAACAAGTTGCTTCTGTGCATCGCCTTCATTATTAGTTACTTTTTTATTCTTCTTCTTTGACTGTTCAGAAACAGCGTTCTCATTCGGTTTCTCATCTTCAATTATCTCCTCAATTTTCACTAAAAGAAAACAATTCGACTCAACAAATGTGATCTAATGAAACTCAACTATAACTAAAGAGTGCAAAGATAATAAGATATACCTCCACTGTTTGATACATTTGAAGGAAACATATCCATTTCATTATCAGTGAGGTCATCCTCATCATCAAAGTCAAACTCACTATCATCTCCAGAGCCGATCTCTACTCCCTCAAAACTACCATCCTCGTCAGAATCACTTAAAATCTTGTTAAAGAAAGTAGTTATAAAGTGACAAATGTTTATGGTGATAGAAAATTATTGAGCAAATAGAATGGAAGTTAAAAGGATACGATTCACATTCTTCTTCATCAGAATCTGGCTTTTCTCCAAAAAAGAATCCAGAAAGATGAATGTTGTGTGGGCCCTCTACTGAGAATGTTACTTCTTCATATTCTTCAAACTCAATGTTCAGTGAGCAAGTTTCCATTTTTCTTGGAAGTAAAGAGCATAAGTATATTGGCTTTTTATCACCAACATTACAAACAACAACAGCCTTCTCTTTTGATTTACCATTACCTAGTGTGGCCTATATCAATAAAAAACATAAAGTGAGCTTCAATAGTTCAATCATCTTCCATATGTGAAGAATCACAGAGTTACAAAATAACACTGTGCTAAAGATTTGAATTTCAAAAGAACCTGAAGGGCATGTATAAAAAGTATCTATCACAACAATCACATGCTTCCATGTTATAACTTATAAGAAACCAAAAACATTTAACAAAAGTATAAAACATTCATGAAACACTTCTATCAATAAAATTAGAAGCATTATTCACTGTTAACTTTGTTGAATCTCCCACTTTGATTCTGAATTCAAACTTATATCAAAATATATAATATAACTTATGGAGTAATAACAAAACTAATGTCATATGACATCTAAAGGGTGTCTGAGATAATAGGACCAAGTAGTTGGCACACTTGTCTAGCATACAACGTAAGCGTTGCCATATGCTGATATGCATTGCATCCATGATGGCACTTAGGCAAGGTTTCAGACAAATTTCCATACAAAACTGGTCTGAAACATCTAAAAATGGACTGAAAGTATTGAACATGTATAAACTGGCCTAATACATGTCTAAAACCTCTAAAACATGTCTGACAACACTAAATACTGCTTGCTTATACTGTGTGTCTTGCTTAACAAACCGTAACAAAACACATTTCTAAAAAAAATAGCTATAATCTCTATCAACTTAAACTTTTCAATTTCTTCTTAACTAACTAAACCTAATTCAACAACTCATTATAGAGCTTCAAATCAACAAAACTAGGTTAGAAAACAGTTCAAAAGTCAGATTCAATTCATAACATAAACATATAACAACAATCAGTATAAACGTATAGCTGCTCATACTTATAGTTTCACATAGCTTCATACCGATTAACAAACATCTTAATTCGCGAATGAAGCTCATTCAAATCAAATTATTCAAACAACAAAACAAACCTGTGAAACATGAAGCCTTCCTCTTTCATCATCGTACTGATGAACGTATGGTTTACCTGGCTTTAATTCGATCCCTGGAAATGAAACAACAGATGAACAACGTTAACAATAACATCTACGAGTGATGAATAATGATTGAAATTGAAGGTTTGGTGATCGAAACAAACCCCAAAACGCCATTGTTGAGGTGGCGAATGTGAAAATGCAAGTTTGGAAATTGAAAACCCTTGTGTTGCTTAAACCCTAAATATCAAATCAAAATATTCATTTGTCTGTTTGTTTAAATAAAAGCATTTTGTTTTAAGTATTTGGGCTTATTGGATTTGAAATTGTTTACTTTGGGCCCATTTTTAGTACAAAACTACTTTGGGCCTAAATAAATAGACCAATCATCTTCAATTTTGGAATCATTTAAAACAAAATTACTTTTAGTTTTGTAATTGTAATATTTATAAATGTTGAGGCACACGGATAATAAGTTGTGTTGTTAATTCTATTTGTATTAAAAACTTGGTCTTTTAAAAATTATATTATTTTGGAGTCATAACATTATTATGTATGACATGTTGGACTCGACTAAGTAGCATCATAGTCTCGGGCGTTAGAAAACCAGAAGCATAAAATATAAATGGTATAAAAATGTTGGTGGTTAATGTACGTTTTTTCGTGTTTTGCCACTTTGCATGAAGTAGCTTTCAATGCGTGTTTGGGATTGCTTATTTGAACATACTTTTGACTTGTTAACTTCTTAATAAGTTAAAATAGTGTTCGGTAAGTAGGTTGAAAACGACTTTTTAATGTTTTGAAAATGAGAAATGAGAAGTCATGGATGAGTGACTTTTCTGGAAAGAAGAAAAGGAGAAGGAAAAGAGGAAAATGAGCAAAGGAGAAACAATCCCAAAGATGCCTTTAAATCAGTTTGACCAATTGTGACAAAGGTTTTTTGTTCTAAAAACGTTTGGTATTACCCCTAATTCCAAGCCAGTCCTTATGAGACGGGATGTTAATCGTATATACTGGTTTTAACATTCCAGATTTAACTCTCCTAAGAAACCATCATCAAGGTTGAAACGCACCACTATAAGAAACTTCCTTAAGTCAAAATTAGAATCTAAGACTTTAAAGATCTTAAATTCTTCTCCATCACCCGATGTCATTGGACCAGAAGGTCTTGTCGGATTAATAAGTATAACTAGGTCAAATAGTTAGTTAACAAACTTCTATATATTTCCTTTTTATTTTTCATTTTCATATACCATAATATAATTCTTAAGAACTTGTTACACTTTTTAACAAACTTCTGTTGTTTTTTTTCTATTACTTGATATGAACTTATTAGTTGATATCATATTAAAGATTAACCGAACATTTGTCCCCTATAACAAAAAAAAAAGTCAAATTGTTCTTATCGAGAACTAATTGTTATGAAGGTCTAACAACCAGAATCTCGTTTATAAGTTTTGTGTTGGGTCATAATAGTTGATCTGAACCAACATGCGTCGGTCAAATTTTATCTTAGTTGACGTTTGTTTTTTACTTCGTTACATACGTACATTACGATGGTAACATTAGGTTTCCAACAAGCGTCGCACATTGCAACAGTATCATCGTGGTGTCACACGTGTATAAATTGTATTGCCTTGCATGTTGAATGTGGCATTAACGTAGTTGTATAAAGTTTTATGTCTTGCACGTTACGATGTGAAGTCATAAAGGTAATTTAAAAAAGAAATTGGTATAGTGATTATAGGCCAACACATTATTCACTTATAGGGTTTGTAATCATTTTAAAATGCGGTTTTGTTCATAATAATCATTTTAGAGTTGAGACAAATTGTGCTGATATATTAATTATACGCCAAAAAATTATTAATAACAACAAAGAAACAAAAGAGTATAAAAAAGCCTGAATTGCATCTCTTATCCGATTGGAGGACCGGATGGCACGAACCAAAGATGTAGAATGCTAAGGAACCGAGCGGGGTCGAAAATGGGTTTATTTTTAAGGGTTATTGGATTTAATCACCTCCAACTATTGGTTATTAGCGTTGTCATTCACTTTGGCCAATATAACTCTCAACTAAACACTTTGGTGTCCGTATCACCAAAAGTTAACAAAAAATTAACCAAAATTTAACCAAAAGTGGCTTGAATTGTTTAACTTTTGGTGATACGGTGTTCGTAACACCAAAAGCTAACCAAAAAATAATCAAAAGTTAACCAAAAGTGACTTGAATTGGTTGTCTTTTGGTGATACGGACACCAAAGTGTTTAGTTGGGAGCTATATTGGCCAAAGTGATACTTGAGGGTGACAACGGCCAATAACTAATAGTTTGAGGTGATTAAATCCAATAACCCTATTTTTTTAATTAGTGAAAAATTGAATAGTATTGGATATAGGTTTTTTTTGGAGTCTTTGGAGTACATTATTATGGTATAAAAACATGGATATGAAGTCAATTCATTTGAACCAATGGGATGAAGGACATAGTATGGGTTGACCCATCCACTCATGTCACATTTGATCCATTTAACTTAACAAGATCACTACACTACATGAGAATGGATGTGCACATGAAACTCAAAAACTCATATACATCCATTGAACTTCATTTGTATCTCTATAGAAGGTTGAAACATGTGGTCCATTAACCATATGTTCATAGTAGTTGAGTCAAAACCTTGATCACTTGTTACATACACACACAACACACATGAATGTCAGAATGTGTACATTAGTTAATTGCCCTAGTTGTAAAATACAATGTGTAAAATGCTCATGGATGTGAAATTTAATGTCATAATAAGATACATAATGAGAAAGAAAAAACACAATAAAAAAGAAAAAGCACTATATAGAAAAACACCTTAGTGTCTATTAATTACGGAGTATAATTTTTCATACAAAACAAAGTATTATTTTCCATACAACCTAGTTATTTATGATGCAAAATTATATGTATAAGTGTATAACATGCCATTTTTTTTATTATTTTTTAAACAAGGGTGACATGATTTAGCATAAATGTTCTCTTGTCAATGTCACCATTCAATGTCTACTTTTTTTAATTACATTAAAAAAGAGGGTGTCTAGTCAGACACCCTGACAAGACTATCCGGACACCCAATCATTTTGTCAATACGACTCGTATTGACTGCTGTACTGTCAGTGATACGACTCGTATCAAACAAATAACGACTCGTATACACACATAAAACGACTCGTATAATCAATGAATACGAGTCGTATATTGGGTGTTCGGATAGCCTCGACAATTTCTGTCAAGATTCCTGACATACAGTGAAACGACTCGTATTAAGCTAACAACGAGTCGTATTTGTCACTTAATACGACTCGTATCAGATGATACGAGTCGTATTACCTATCAGGAATCTTGACAGATATCACATGTCTGCCTCGAAATGCATGCCAATTTCATATAAATACCAACGATTGTTTCTTCCGATTTCAATCCACATTCTTTCTAAATCCCCCTAAAAAAATGTCTAATAGGCGTTCTATCACATCTTTACTCAACATTCCTTCCCCCGTTAACAATCATAATTTTCGTAATCACAACTGGTCTCGCAACGTTTTGCACTTTTACTATAACGGAGACCAACCGGAATGTAAGAATGGTTACATCGTTGACGAGCAGGTTCTTGACCGGAGTTGGTGGGGAACCCTTTTAGGTTTTGAGAGAAACGGGTTTATTTCTTCATACGTATGTTTTATGGCACCCTTTATTTTTAGTTAAATTTTAATATCTCGCTAAATTAATTTTCTATTTTTTTCAGCATAATTTCGTTTGGGTTACTAGACTTATGGTTTGGTGCAAACAAGAAATTGAGAGAGCCGGTGAAAACCTATTACGTTGGACGTGCCTACCTTCTGAGTTTTATGATATGTTAATCAATCAGGACGAAGACACTTTGCAATACGGTGACGAGACACAAACACTATATCCTCCGTTTTGGGGGGTTGATACGGTAATAACTAATAACTAATACCAAATACAATTAAAATTTTTTTAGGTGTATTAGACGAATTACATAAAATAATATAATTAAAATTTTTGTAGGTGTATTTACCGATAAACCATGACGATGTAAGATGGTATCTTTTTGAAATTAACTTAAGGACAATGGAAATTCGTTGTTTTTTTCCATACGACTGTCTTCCAACTAGCTGTAGTGGTTTATCATGTATTCACGTTGGACTTCACCAAATCCATATTCAATTTGAAGATTTTTTCATATGGTTTTTAAGAAAAATAAACTACTGGCAACACACAGGTCAATATTTAGGTGAAGTTACTGAAATACCTGTGACCAGCTGTGTTGTTTGGCCACCTAATGCTGGTCATATAGGTTCAGATGGTGGGATAGGAATCTGCATGTTATTGCGTAGGCTTGTACAAGATCGGGGGCTGGACTGGCGAGAAGTGAATTTACAAGATGCCTGCCTCAGATTCAGACGGTTCATGGCGGATGAAATATACGCCGCCAGAACAGCCTAACAAACCTTTACAAACTAACATAACTTTTATATTTATTACTTCGCATGGTATACCGCAATATCATAGCTCCGGTGTCATCCGTCTCCTAATACATGGATGACTGATGAAACCGGGGTTATGATTCGGATTGCGGTATCCCATGTGAAGTAATAAATATAAAAGTTATGTTAGTTTGTAATGGTTTTGCATGATTTTTATAATTATATTGGAGTATGTTACAAATAATAGACATCTTCTCTTTTTCAATATAAACCATAAATAGTGAAAAATAATATAATTTTGAAGTGATTTTCTTGGATTTTTAGAAAACTTTTTTTTTATGAAACTTGTTGGTGGTGTGTTTATATAGGTAAAATGGTGTGTTTTGAAGTGATTTTCTTGGATTTTTAGAAAACTTTTTTTTTTTTTGATGAAACTTGTTGGTGGGGTGTTTATATAGGTAAAATGGTGTGTTTTGAAGTGATTTTCTTGGATTTTTAGAAAACTTTTTTTTTTGATGAAACTTGTTGGTGGTGTGTTTATATAGGTAAAATGGTGTGTTTTGAAGTGATTTTCTTGGATTTTTAGAAAACTTTTTTTTTTGATGAAACTTGTTGGTGGTGTGTTTATATAGGTAAAATGGTGTGTTTTGAAGTGATTTTCTTGGATTTTTTGAAAACTTTTTTTCTGATGAAACTTGTTGGTGGTGTGTTTATATAGGTAAAATGATGTGTTTTGAAGTGATTTTCTTGGATTTTTAGAAAACTTTTTTTTTATGAAACTTGTTGGTGGTGTGTTTATATAGGTAAAATGGTGTGTTTTGAAGTGGTTTTCTTGGATTTTTAGAAAACTTTTTTTTTATGAAACTTGTTCGTGGTGTGTTTATATAGGTAAAATGGTGTGTTTTGAAATGATTTTCTTGGATTTTTAGAAAACTTTTTTTTTTGATGAAACTTGTTGGTGGTGTGTTTATATAGGTAAAAGAAAGTTCGTAAAAAGGTAAACTTTCTTCTAAATTGAAATAAAAACACCCGAAAATTGCTTCATATATCGCCTGACGTCCGGTTAACTCTTGGTACAATTCGCTTCTAATGAACTGCCACTCGTGTTCAGGAAGCCCTAAACCAACAGCAACCGAGCGGAAACCACAATTACCATCTCCTCTAACATCAACCGTTCTTGAAATGTACGGATGGAATACCTTAGGAATATAAGGAGCAAATCTCATAAAATTGAATCTCTCCTCATCACCTGGCTCGTACGTACTCTGTCTCACAGGTTTCGGCGGTTCCACAAATGAATTCTGGGTAACATCTTGCGACATACCAAAAAAATCGTATTGTGGAGGAATTGAATTGACGTTAATAAATGAATCACGCCTTCCATGATCCATGGAACCATGTACACTATGTCTCCCAGAATAAATGTGCACACTAGGAGTATGTAGTGGTTCGTTCATGTCCACAACCGAACTATGTCTCCCAGGGATCACTGTAGACACACGATCTGTGTTTTCAAATGAGCTATATCTCGGAGGATCCATCGCCTTTTGTTTATCTTTTCTAGGGCGACCGCGATTATTTGTTTTTACAACAGGCTCCTTTTTCTTTGTTTTCCACGGCAGTATCGAACCCCAAATATCGTCAAAAATATTTTTTCGTACGTGCTCTGGTTCGACAATTATCTGCTGCTTCATTCGTTCTAGCTCTCGGTTTACGTCAATTATTGTGGTTTCCTCATTATACGTAGGTGATATATCAAGCTTTTTCCAAAACGGATCAATGGACTCAAGTGGGATGACAATTCCTACGTATAAAAATTAAAAAAAGTTTATAAACATAATACGAGTCGTATTATAAACTAATTTAAAATTTTAAATAAAAATACCTGCTTGTTTACATTTATTCAACCGACACGCGCACGGCAATCCACAATCGGTGTAAAGGCGACAACTACATGTCGCACTGTTTTCTTTCATACTTTTAATTTTTCCGATTTCATAAACCAACAAATCAAGAGCTTTATGAGATACCTTACCTCTTAACTCATCAAACAAAGTTAAATTATGGTTGCTCATTCTCTTGATCAAGCTTTTTTCAAAGCTTTCTTTTATCGCAATGTACTGTTGGTCAACAATTTTGTCAACATGCCTCACGAGTCTGTCCAAGGTACTATTTGTACCATGAAGATACTTTTTAAACAAAGCATGTTGCCCTTCAACCCGGTTGTTTGTGTGTTGGTTGAAGTGTATTTGCCGGTTGGTCCACGCGGAGACAAATTTTGATCTATACTCATTTAGCCAAGTATCGTTCAAATAATTAAGCGTTCCTGTAATTATTATTACCGCTAAAAGTTAAATATTTATAATTTATTAAATAAAAATATATATATAAATAAATAAATTGTAGTTGAAACCTTACTTGGCTGATCAAACATAAGAGTTGCAGACAACTTGTTGTATGCATTACTATACAAGTCAAATGTTGAGGAGTTAATTAATTTATACCAAAGACGCTCAAATTCTGTCCAACTTTTTTGATCAAAACTTTGTTTGCAGTGTTTGGCAATATTTTCTTGTATGTGCCACCTGCATATTAGTTTTGTAGCGTCTGGAAATACCTTATCACATGCATTCATTAAAGCCTTATCACAGTCAGTAACTATCACGCTTGGCTTCATGCATGTTGTTAGCGTACTGTCTAATTTTTTTAAAACCCAAAAAAAATTATCTTCTTTTTCTTCACCAATAAAGGCAAATGCTATACAAAAAGTTTTGTCAGTGGATGTCAAACCTACTATCTGAACAAAAGGTAGTTTGTAAATATTAGTTTTGTATGTGGCGTCTATAAATATAACATGTGGAAATGCACGCCAAATTTCCAGTGAAGTTTTATGAATAAAAAAAATTTCTTCAACTCTGTTAGTATGTGCGTTGGAACGACTAAAATTCACATACTGTTTTAACCGAAGCAAGGAGAAAAGAATCTGCATTGGAGTTTCACCAACATTAGATTCCTCCTTAATCTTTTGAATGACATTATTTATAGTTTTAGGTGTTGCCACACACTTCGGGTTCATCTGCCGAATGGCTTGTAATATGTCACGTGTCTCCATATTTTGACTGTACAATTCTCCCACCATTTTATATTCTGCGGGGGTCAGTCGTTTAGCATACGCATGACCCTCTAAATGTTGAGCAGGATCATGGTTGTGCGAATCATCAACGACAATTAAAACCCAGCCACCAACACTTCTTTCATATTTACCTATTAACTGGAATTGACAGTTTGTTTTTTGGAGCCACTTTTTCTTTTGTCTACCCCCTCTGGTTTATAGTTACCCCCACGATCACATTTAAGGTGAACTTTTACCGTCTCACCCGATGCATTTTTTTAGAACGTTGGGTGACTATAACGAAACCATTGTCTCTCCCGATATCTTGAGCCCATTTCACCAGTTCTTCACGTGAAGTGAAAACCTTAAAAAATAAATTTTATTTTAAATATTAACTTTATGTTGTGCTACAAAACGTTGATCATTAGTAAAAATTTACCTGATTAGCTTCAAACAAACTACCGCCGACATTGTCACCTGCGCCACCATTGTCACCTACGCCAACATTGTCATCGCCATAAAATACGCCATTGTTGACATCACCACCATAATAATTACCGCCATATTGCTCGTTGTTATTAGCCGGGTATTCAAAATAATTATCACCCTCGAATTGACCATCGAAAATATAGTTACTATCCCAGAAAGACATTTTAAGAAGAAGACTTAGAAAAAATCAGTGTAATGTAACGATTGATATTCAATTGAATGAATCGATCGATCGTTTATGCGTTTATATTGAAATTTTAACGGAATATTACATCGTGTCAAATAATTATATTGGTTCGTACATTTGACAGTCTATAATTGGAAAACTTTAATACGACTCATATTGACGTGATACGAGTCGTATAAATAGACAGATACGACTCGTTTTACGAGTAATACGAGTCGTTTTAGTAATTAATACGATTCGTATTAACGTTGATATGAGTCGTATTACTGCGCCTTCTGACACCTAAAACATGCAGAATTTGTCGTCTGACACGTTCAGCAATACGACTCGTATTGGGTCATACGAGTCGTATTTAGGGTGTCTGACTAGGCAATCAGGTGTCCGGATAGGAGCACCCTTAAAAAAACTATTTATATTGATGTTTCAAGGTGATAGGTTACTAGATTTACTCATTGATAAAATGCAATTAAGTTAAAATTGTGTTTAAATTAAGATACACTAGACGAACGGTTTAAAATGATTTTTCAAACCACCTTGGATAAAAGTAAAACTCCCTACACTACTAAAAAATGTAGGTGGATTATGACTCTTTAGTGAGAACATGTAACATAACATCAAACTTTTTAGCGACAACATGTCTTCACTTCAGGTTATTTTTATATATTTTTCTTTAGTTAAATATCTTAAATAAAAATATGTTGGAAACATAACATCAAACTAGGCTTAACTCCCCTCGTAAGATGACATGCTTTAGACATGGGACGATGGTTGGGTCATGAGTGTAAGTCTCTACTACACCATGTGTAACAAAGTCACAAAGACAACGTCACACGTGCACCAAGTCACTAAAAACCTCGAGTCTCGAACCTAGTTATGTTGCTATTTAACAAACTTATTATTTTGATTTAATTACATGAATGGTGTTTGAGGTTTAATGAGATTCTTAGGTTTGAGTACTAACTTTTTTTCATTACTTCAATACATGATATTTCAATTTTGTCACGAGGTTAAGTACTAAGAACTACTTTAAGAACGACTTCAGTAAATTTGTGTTAAATGAGGACGAAATGACCAAAATACCATTCCATATTACAAGGATTAATAGTGTCATTTACTTAAAGTTATACACGATGACCACTTGCGTAACTTACTCAAATATTACAAAAATCAAAACACACGTCTGTGCTTTCAATCTTTCATTTTCGTCTTCATCTCACTAACACTATATCGTCACCACTACCCAATCCCCGCCACCACTCAGCGGTCATCATGTACACCACAAAAATCTTCTTCATCGTTGCCCCATCTTCGTCTCCCATCTCCATCATCGACGTTGAATTTGTCTCCACCTCTATCGACCACTGGTACTTTTGTGGTTGGGTGGCCACCGATGTTGATTGTGGCAAAAGGCTTTTGTGGTGTCACTTGAACGATGTGTTTCCGTGTTCATTTAACAAAGAAAAAGAAAAGAAGCTGAATGAGACCCCGTCATTTCTTTTCTCTTCCTTTCTTCTTTCCTCTCATTTCCTTAAATTTCCTTCCGATTTGAAAGGAAACAATTTCCTCTTATTTTCTTTTTCTTTTCCTTTTTTTCTCTTCTCTTTCATCCTTTAATGAAACTCGAGAACACAATCTATTTTTATTTCCTTCCTTTAATGAAACTCAGGAGAATAACTAAGTTTCTTTTTTCTTTCGCTAAGTAAACTCGGAAACACAGGGGAAAAGAACAAAAGATGGGGGTGGGGATAATGTTGTGACTTGTGGTTATTGGTTAGGGTTTGTATAAAAGTTTTTAAAGTGTTAATATTAATTTCATAGTTTATAAAAAATCAGAAATAGTCCCTCACTAAGTTTGATTTACATATTTAGCAATTTAAAAGTTAAAAGACAAAAATACCCTACAAACAAATAGAAACACTATCAAAAGTTGTAATTTTTGAAAGCTCAAAGTCTCCAAGTATTGGAAAAAAAAAATGTTAATACCCAAACCAGGAAAAATTCACTAAACCTCATGTCCTATTTGTGTTATTAACTTTTAAAATAAATATCCTAGTCGAAAATCACTTTAACACTTTACAAAAAGTGAAAAACAATTATTTTGAACATGCATGCAGATATTTTCTTTAATTTTTGTACATTAGATTTTGGACATTGTCAAATGGGCTGAAATGACAATCACTGAAGTATGAGATGAATATGAGGACCAAGAAATTTTGCATTTTTTGTGTCACATGAATGAACAAACCATTCATGGGTAACTCCTAGTGTTGTCAATGTCACAAAAATTACAATTTCTGTTTTATAAGTATAACATAAAAAAGATTAGATAGATGATAAATGATAGAACCTCCTTAAGCATCTATTGTGGAGCAAATGGCATGAAGTTTAGAACTTTAGATGTATGAATGTGTTGGATTGTGTCACCTTCTAGTAGTAAGAGTTCAAGTCCTGGTATATATAGACAAATGTTGTAATTCAAAAGTAATTTAGCGGGGGTGAGTTCACCGAAAGAAAAAGAATCAGGTTGTGGAGTAATAGTAACAACATAAACAATTAAACGTATATAAATGATAATAAAAAAAAGGGTTATTGGATTTAATCACCTCCAACTATTGGTTACTGGCCGCTGTCCACCTCAGGTATCACTTTGGCCAATATAACTCCCAACTAAACACTTTGGTGTCCGTATCACCAAAAGTTAACCAAATTGACTTGAATTGGTTAACTTTTGATGATACAGACACCAAAGTGTTTAGTTGGGAGTTATATTGGCCAAAGTGATACTTGAGGGTGACAACGGCCAATAACTAATAGTTGGAGTTAATTAAATCCAATAACCCTAAAAAAATACATAGTTCACATGTTAGCGGTAGGTTACTATTATCTAATAGTAGGTTACTCAACGCTCTTTTACGCGTGCTACTATAGTATCTTACCACCTTATGCTTACCTAAAATACTACATTGTATGGTTTACACATAAAACTGGGTCATTTATGTTTTACCTGAAACACTACATTGTATGCTTATCCCCCATCCTATCATCCTCAGACACTACCGATAGCTCTGTCTTGTCTCAAATAAGATTTTGTTTTGTTTCACATTCAAAGTTATTAGGTAAAAAGTAAGGACTAAAAAAGTGAATCAGAAAATGAAGTATAAAACTTTGTCTAAGGATAATATTTAAAAACTCATATAATATGAAATGACAGCATGACAATGCCATATAGTTTTATTGATGATTATAATAATCTTTATAGGACAAATAAAGTACGTTTGGTGAAAGGAAAAATCAATAATAGATGCAATCTATGTTGAGAGATTTCATGAGGCAAAACTGTACCACCCACACAACAAACACATTCTTATTATGATATAATCTAAACTTTTTTAATAGCTTCAAAACCACAAGTCCTGGTGTTTTTATGATTAATCTCATAGTCAGTGAGTTTGAAATCAAAATATGGAGCGGAGAACCGCGATAACAGCTAATTCAGTTGTTTTCACGGCTGTTTGCTTAAAAATAGTTTTCTATTGAATGCTTGTAACAAACTATTTTTATGAACGACAATCATATCCTACTCCTCTTAAACTACTTCAAACTAATTTACACCATGCCCACGTTTGAAAAATTATCCCAAAAAAGTTAGAAGGGTATTTTTGGTCTTTAAGGTACCAAATTAGTGATCATAATTGATGTTAAGAAATCTTTGATCATTAAAACTGTTTTCATGTTCAATGCATCTATTCAACTATTCGTTCAGTTACATGTTCTCAGGACTTGACGCCGCTTTATCCTTAACGCTTACATTCATTGATTGTAGACTAACGATAGTTCACTATCAAAATATGCATAATTTGTAACTTATCCCACATGCATACCTTCATTAAGCAATATGTGACTAAACCTAGCCAGGGACCCCCATTACGGCTTATTAAACGGCAATGAAAAAAGCTAGCCAGGGACCCTAATGGGGTTAATAAAGGAAGTGACTCAAGACACTAGGGACCCATTGGGACTTAATCTATCCATATGTCATTTAGTGCTTCTATTGGCCTATTTATATAGCCACTGCCCACTTCTCCAAAACCGTACATTCACCTACAAATCACTACAGAACTAAGTCACTAACAAAATTCAAGAAAACTTTAAGCTTAAATGGGTTACATGTCAGCTGTAAATGCCACTGAAGCATACATCAATACCATGAAAATGGTAAGTTTATGAAGTTTATGCAAGATTTAAACAATGTAGCCTTTTATTTCTATGTTCTTTATAATACAAACAACCAATGTTCATAATCATATGTTGAATTTAATTATACAGGGTAAGAGAGACAACGAACCGGATGTAGCGGAGTTTATCTCAGCAATAGCAGCAGGAAACAATGCTCAATTCATGGTGATTGCATGTGCATCAACAGCAGGTTTAACAACATCATATCTCATTGAGGCAATTCATCAAACAGGTGGTAGGCTAATTTGCATAGTGAAAGGTGATGAAGAGCTTCAATCTTCAAAACAAGCCCTAATCAACTCAAACATGAATCAGATCGAATTCGTCGTCGGAAATGCACAATCGTTGTTATCAAACGAATACAAATCCGCTGACTTTGTTGTTATTGACTGTGATTTGGATAATCATGTACGGATAATTGAATCTGTGCAAATTGAGAGGGAAAAGAGTACGATTGTGTTGGGGTTTAATGCGTTTTGGAAAGATTCATGGTTATGGAGTAAAACAAACAGTCGGTTGTTGCCGATTGGTGAAGGACTGTTGTTGATGAGAGTCGCCGGAAAATGTAAGAACGGTGGTCGGAGGAACGGCGGCGGTGGTGGTGGGAGGCGGAGCCGGTGGGTGGTTGAAGTTGATGAATGTACCGGTGAAGAACATGTGTTTCGGATGTAACGTCAAAATATTAACTAAGTCAAAGTCGGAAGTATGTCCACGTTTAAAACATGTTAAAGTTGCGTTGGTTTAACGTTTAAAACATATTAAGGCCATGTTTGGGATTGCTTTTTTTTCTCTTCCTTTTGACTTATTAGCTTCTTAAAAAGCTAATAAGTAGATTTTTAACGTTTGGCAAAGGTAAAAAGTCTTAAGATTTTGAGAGTGATGAAAAAGGAGTTTTGAGAAGTTAGAAAAACTAACTTCTAACTCAAAAGGAGTTTTTGAGATGAACTTCCAAACACCCACTAAAGTTGTTTCGGCTGAAAATTATCAAGTAGAGTCACATGAAAAAAAAATGTCTCTCATTTTAGAAGTATATAAATGGTTTTATTTGTACGTGCAATACAAATACTCTAAGATACGTGATTCTTGATCCAACTTGAACATTCTTGTTTATCACATCTCAAACTTTTACATTTGTGTCTTCTTGTTTTGTTATGTATTGGTCACGTATATTATAGTCGGTCTGATACACTATAGGGTTTTCTCACTTTTCTTTTTTAATTTATCCGGGAATCTCTTGTTGCACAAAATGTTTATGACAACTCTTCACTTGCATTAACAAGCCTACAAAAGGTTAGCCATAACTCAGACAATATTCGCATCACTTTTAAAGAACAATCCTAAAATCTGAACTTAGTTATATGTCACAGACCTTTAAATGTTTTGAACATTATTTCATTGTTGACTCTATTAAAGTTTATTTCATATAAGCACATAGTTTACCAAGTATGTCTTTAACTTTATTTTCTCAAAATAGATGTCACACCACCGGTTCTTTCAATCGCCCCCTCAGTGAACAAAAGAAATAGTTTGGTCCTTGTCTTGCTCTTAAATACTAAATGTCTAAGCTTTTACACATGTTAACCCCTTCATGTTTGGACCCCTTTCACACCCGAATGGAGCGACGATTCATGCACGTTAAGATACCATCTTAACCCTACGCATAGGGATGCATATGAGGCAAGCCACTTATGAGCTACTCGGGATTGGACCAATGAAAGCTTTGTAACGAGCTAAACCTTATCCAGTCTCATACCGAGCTTCATATGTCGAGCTCGAGCCGACTAGCAAGTGTTAACGAGTTTTTTTTTTCTAATTTGTTATATATAGTATACAAATATAAATATATTTATATACAAAATTATTATAAAACACAATTAAATAATAAGTTATATATAAATTGTATAATAATAAATATATAAACAAGCTTAGCTCACGCTAAACTCAAGCATTGAATGCTTTTGATAAACCAAACTTAAGCTTTGAAAATAAAGTTATAAACAAGCTTGAGCTTAGCACGTTTGCTCATTTACCCCTAATCATGCCCCTAACATAAGATTATAAATTTAGACCATTATCAATGTAGACACGTGACCTGCCCATTGCTGATGTGGACACTGGCGCCAGACATGCGACGTTGGTGATGACGGCTTGTCGAAACACATGTCGCCCCACGGATTCAACAAGAGAATGTGATTGTGGGCCACTATATTTAAATGTTTTTTAATATTTGTTTAATAAATTTACCATTTAAAATGCAATTAAACCCTATCTTACATTAAAAAAACACATAATCAACGTAACATAAAACATAAATAAAATCATAATTAATATTATATAAAACATACATAAATAAATAACATAGTTATCCTAACTAAATGGTATTTAAAACATAATTAAAAACCATAGTGCCAATCACCAAGATTGTTTATTGTTGGATTACAATCCACGTGCTCCCGTTTCTGTTCGTGTTCATCTTGATGTGGCTCTCTTGTGCCGGTGAGTTGTTTCTTCCGGTTCCGATAGGTGCACTTTTGGAGTGGGTAGTTATGTTCATGGAACTCATAATCAAACATATGATCCATTGTGGCCTGAGCATCACTCCATGGGACGTCTTTCAATTTGGTTACCGAAGGATACACAACCATAACGTTTTCACTGTTTAATAATTTTGAGATTTGAAACCTCAAAATTGAGAAGTGAATATCATATTATGAATGTCTATAGTCGTTATAAAAAGTATCCTCATAAAAAGTTGATGTTATTTCATTTATTTTATAAAAAATTATGGTGGAAAGAATTGTTAAAATAGAAGAAAAACTAATATAACATGTTTAGGTAGCGTCTGATCGAAAGTTAAAAAATTAAAATCGGCTTGTAAACCTCTTCCCCAAAACCCCCAATTTCGGTTACATAAACCCTAAACCTTGAAGCAAACCATTTCCAAAGCACGAAAACAATGGCGAGAGGGTTAAAGCCATTGACGGAGAGATCAAACACCGGCACACCTCTTCTCGACACCGCAAACGGCGAGGAGCTTATGCACGTTCAGCCAAACGTCTCCATTGTTATCGCCAATCGATCTCCTCAATCACCTGGCACTCTCTACATCTCCACCAAGTAAAACCCTAACCTAACTCACTCAACTCTTCACACATTCAAATGCTTCGTTTTAGCTCATAGATGCCGGTTTTTGATATTTGTAGCTAACAGATAGATGACTGTTTTTTTTTAAATTCTGTACAGGCAAGTAGTGTGGTTGAGTGATACGGAAATAACGAAAGGCTATTCGGTTGATTTCTTTTCGGTTTCGCTTCATGCGGTGTCGAGGGATCCTGAAGCGTTTGAATCTCCTTGTTTGTATATGCAGGTATTGTTCTTCTTACAATTGCAGCTTTGCTGTTATTGATAGAATGATTAGTAGATTAGTTATTGAATGTTTTGCTAGGTAAGTTTAGAGTTATAGCTTGCTTTTAGGTTAGTTATGTTTTGTTGAGTGTGTGTTTTGCTTAAGGCAAAGAGTTGATTTCGGTTTTTGTTCATGTGGTTTGGCAATTTGGCCAAGTTCTCGATTCCAGCTCAATTTGTTTGCATGGTTACAGTGTATGGTTTTTTGTTTCTTGTTATTTCGTCCGTAAAACTAACATAGCGGAAGAAACTTTTAGTTGTTTTATTATATGGGACATAGTGTCATTTGGGACGTTTTAGCTTAAAGATGGAACATTCGCCAAGTTCATTGAGATTTCGTTATCTGCCGAGTCTAGTTATGCCGCTAAGTAGAGGAATGTTTTCACCAAGAAGTCTGTTTTGCTATATTTGTAACAAGCTGGGGATGATTAACATCTATGCTAAGTGTTAGAATAGATATATTAATAACAATAGATAATATATGTAGATAGGTTAGTTGGCTTTGCAAGTTGGCTAATGTGCAAGTTACATCCAAGTGGCTAGCTAGCAAGTTGCTTAACTAGTTTAGATATGCATTCATTCTCTGTTTAGTATGAGCATTCTATTGTAATGTTTTGTATTCCAAATTAGAGTACGACGTCTTTAGACACACAATATTCAACTACCAGTATTCTAATGTAATGACTAATGAGTACCCGTAATTGCCTCTTATTATTAAATTATTTTCTGCTTGAAAGAAATGACGGTTTGCTGTTGGTGATTGTGAGTAACAAGTAGATGCTCAATGTAGCGTTTGTGTAAAATACAAATAACGGGAACATTTTTTTACTGAATCAAGGATAGGAAACACAATTTGAACCCAAATGGTGTCTTTTGGGAATTACAAATTTACAATCAAGATGATATTATTCTAATTTTATTTTTAACTATTTCAAGATTGACACGGGAGATGAAGGAGATGAATCAGAAAGCTGTGATTCAGAATCAAGCGAGACACTGGATTTGTCAAAGATCACCGAGATGAGGCTTGTGCCTTCAGATCCTATGCAATGTATAATTACATTACACTTGTATATATGTGTGATTAAAGCAATCTTCTTTCTGTGTTACACCATGTTTTCATAACCGATAGAGGTTTTCGATTGCAGTGGATACTATTTTCAACATATTCTGTCAATGTGCAGAGCTAAATCCTGAACCTGTTGAAGGTGATCTAACTACTTTTTTAACATTTTCTAGTATCAACTTTATATAATTATATATACATTTGAAAACTTGCACATTATCATATTTACCCAATAAAAAGTATTTTATCAAGCATACCAATTCAAAGTATTAAACATTTGATGTTTGCACATGTCATTTATTAATTAGATACGATTTAGAATATGATCGTTATGCCCTTCTCTTTCTCCTTGCACACAAACTCTTAATCCTAATGCAAGATTGAAGAGAAGGATACGGATGTCATAAATTTGAAAATGCTTATGTTCGATACTATGAGTTTTTGTTGGGTAAATATGATGATATTATACTAAGTTAATTAAAAGTCTATTATATTGTTGATGCCACTAAATTACCTATATCTTTATCATTTCTTCAGAAGAGGAAGAACAACACAATTGGATTTTTAGTGCTGATCAGTTAGGAGCTGCAATCGGTACTGGTTTTAGAATTATTTATTTGCGTTATTTATTTGCGCTTTTATTAATTACTTCATTCCCATTTCGTAAAATTTTATTGTTTGTGACTAACTGTATGCAGAGGAAAACCCAGAGTGGAATGACTTGGAAATTCCTTTCACAATTGGTTATTCAAATGGAGATCATGATCTAGCTAACAGCGTGCTTGAGGTATTTCTTTTGTTTACTCTGTTTTGAATAATAATTAATTTGCTAATGTGGTTACATCTATATTATTATTATTATTATTATAATAGTCTAAGTTTTAGAACTAAGACCTTTCAACCCGTATCTATTTTTGCGAAAATCTCTAATTTTACATGTTTGGGATAACGTATCAACCCGAATCGGCATGTTTATTATTAATGGGTCAAAATTTGCCACCTCTATCTAAACCGTAGACTTCTATGCATTTTTTGCTTATTTAATAAAAGAATAAATAAGTACGGATTTGTTCCCATCCTTTTGCAATTGTGTAAAACGTTTGGCCTCAAAAACTAACTTATGTTAAAATGACTGTTAAGTTGATGTGAAATGATTACTTTACCCTTTTTATTAAAATCAAGGTGGAGTTTTTATTATCTTCTAAAGTTATATTCTAATCTCCCCCTTATTTCCTTAATATATGCATAGCTTCCCCAAAACAACAGTTGTTGACGCGGTATAGAATATCACTCTATTAGCTATAATTTCACTTCCACATAGAGCTAATCTTTTCAATGTTTGACAATTAGTAGCATTTGCTTCTAGACTTACCAAGACAAGCTTAACTAGTTAACTTAAGTTAAAAGGTAAAACCAATTTTTGAAGGTTCGCACCATGTTTAGCAATCACACTCTCATATCCTATCATGTATCTTCTCTAACCTTTTAGATTAATCAAACGGCTAAAATGGTCATTTCACATCAACTTATGAGTCATTTTTAAGGTATTCATTTTGAAGATTGACAGTATTAGGGACCAATTGCGTAGCAAAATCCGTAAATGATATTGGTCAATTGAAGTTGCTGTTAGGCCAGATATGATGTTGCTATTTCAAACCTTGATGCAGCTACAAATCAATGACCAACGGTTTGAGGATCCTGAAGAGATGGAGAGTAATGATAGTGATGATCATCATCAATGAACATCACAACTTACTTGCATAGCTACTCTTAAAGGTGTTGGTGTCATCGTCATTTCAACGATTCACGTCTGCACCTTTTGCTTATGTGTTGTTACGTCTAATGGTATATTAAACTCTTTAGTACACCTGTCTACATCATGACCTTTACTCCTTTAGTGGGTTTATCATTGATGTAAAACTGTAAACATATCCTGGTCATTTGTTGATTTTTAGACTCAAAAAAAAGATCAAACAAAAACAATAGAAAACTTACGATGGAGGCCCCAATTATTTGTATCCGTTTAGGCCTTCCAAAAAGCTTGAGACGACCCTGGAGAGAAGTATTGTCAGATGAGGATGGTTTTAGTCTTCATTATTAAAGGCCTCTATTAGTTGTGGTTGGACTTGACGGATAACAACTAGTTCTCTTGATGACCATGTGAAAACAACTATGATTTCGGATTTTCTTTATCGAATGTATACATAACCTTGGAGTAGATTGGATTAGGGTAAATGCTTATTCCTCTTCGGCTCTTCTAATTGTAAGAGTTGTGGCAAGAGGGTGATAAAAGCCTAACACTTGTGTTTGTGGTTCCACAAGTTACATAGCAGAAATCTTGTTTATTCAACGGAAAACACGATAGGGATTTTGGGATCTCTCCCTAAAAGCCCTATCATGTTTTCCGTTAAACATGCCACGTCGACTCGATGTGGATTTTGAATTTGACCAGTTTTACAGGCTACAAGCTTCTCGTCTTCTCTTTGATATGAGTGGCATGTTTATGGCATGTTTAATTATTTTTGGTATGCCTAAATCAGTTTTTATAATCTTTGGATTTATTATTGTAATTTATCTTACATTTTTTAGAACGACATTGGCTTGTTATTAAACCAAGAGTACGCCTAGAAAGACACTAGATGGGATAGAAAAAGAAAGTACGGAGTACATGTTACACATGTAAGTTTTCTAACCAATCGGTCACACTTATATTTTGAATATTAACTAGTTTTTTATTATTTTATTTTAGTTTGTACTGATTTGATCATTTTGTTCTTATATTTTATTTTTTTGTTATTGTGGTGTTTGGTTTTGGAAAAATTGTTATTTTGGTCGTTTTACCACCGTCTGGTAGATTTAACCATTAAATCCAATGGTAATATAGTTATTTTACATTTTAGGAACCAACATGATAATTATTTTATATCTCAGGGACTAAAATAACAATCATTTTATATTTCAAAGAACAAAATGACAATTTGTTATTGTTATTATTATTTCAGAGATCAAATTTGTTTTTTAAAACAACAATCTAGCTTACTCCTAATAAACTCTATAATACTTACAATGTCAAGAAAATTGAACCTTGGACCTTTCCAAATTAGTACTCCTAAAGGCAAAGCCTTTCTCACTGGGCCATCAACCCCAATGGTAATCATGTACGAAGACAAAGTGGAGCATGACTTGAAGGGAGAGGATAGAGATGGCACAAATGACATGCGAGTCAGGGATGTGAGAAAAGAGGCTTTGCGTCACCGCCTTCACATGGTATTTGTGAGTGACTGAAGAGGCCGATGGAGTCATCGGAGAAGGCCGAGGGGGACGATTTTACCCTTTCTATAATAAGGTCTGTAAGTTTCTGATTATGAATTCTCAAAGTCAAAAAACACCTATCAAATTCACCCAAAAATCTTGATAATGAACTTACAAAACTATAACATGTAGAGTGGGTGTATTTTTTGCTAAATTGAAAAATACAAATATACGAATTGAGTACATACAAGTATATGATCCTTTACATTGACCCTTTGTTGATCAATGAATTTCATTTGCTTTTACCGTTTTACTAATTAAAGAAAAAAACTATCAACCACCAAAAAGTAATGAAAGGTCTTTTTTAATCTCCAACAAAGTCGTACAAAGAGTAAGAAACATAAAAAAAAATGCAGAGATCATCTTTACAACAAACAAGATAAAACATGTTGAAACCTACAATCTTTTTATTTGTAAATTTAATGATATTTTGGCTTGCTACAACAAATCTTGTATCAGCAGCATTAACAGGTGATATATGTAAAGATTCGAGCAACCCCGACGCATGCAGGAAAACAATAGAGAGGTTAAAGAAAGAAAAAGAAATCGATCCCAATAACACAATTCGTAAGATTATCAATTTTGGACTTCAAAGAAGCCTAATACTTAAGACGAACATGACTGATTGGGCTCGTCATGGAAACCTATTGGCCAATGAGCTTGCGGCCATCAAGGGTTGCTTAGACGCTATTGATCTTACCGTCGATGACTTGAGGAAAACCCTTAAGGAGGTGGACGAATTAGAATCGGCTCAAAAGGAACAAGACATGCAAGAATTCATGTTCCATAGCGGAAATATTAAAACGTGGCTTCACAATGCCATCAACGCGCTCCAATCCTGCGAGGATGATGATTTTGCAATGCCAGGATTGGAAGGCGTGGTAAAACAAGATGTATTGAAAAGAGTCGCGGATTTGATCATTGCGACTCAACTTGCTATATGGACCATTGAATTTCCTTCACGGGGATCAAACAAGCGTTAGTAGTGTTTTTTAAATTGTATATTATCGTGTTTGAAACATATCAATCAATGCATTATATACTTCTATATTCTTTACTTTATGATTTTTTATGAGTTTGTTTAAAGTTTTAACGATAAAATACTTTTAAACTAAGTTTTTTATTCTAATGATGATGATAATTCAGACTCGATGACGTGTTTGAAAGAAACGGAGGAAAAAAAATACCATTTAGTGAAGTTATTTGGTTAACTCAAAGACATAGACAACCCGAGAAAACCGATAAAGTAGACCAAGACATACATGAGACGCATGAAATCGGTCTAGTCCTCGACCCTTGTTTTATTTTTTTCTTGCTAGGTTGTAGTCCTAACTTGTACGATTTGAATCGGTCCGGTCTTTGACCTATGAACATCTTACATTTATCAATATTCAAGCAACCCAAAAATAGGTCACATGATTTGGATATGATACCAATTAGGCAATTACCATGTTTTAAAAAGTCCAAATAATTAATCAAACTAGCCCTTAAAAGTTAAAACCCTCTTCCAATTAGGTTCATCACTTCTTTGTTGGGTCTTAGTCCATGTCATCTAATTCTAATGGGCTAACTCCGTTAGTTAAACGGTGACGGTGTTACATACAAAAGTATAAAAGTGTATAGAGAACATATATACATGTAACATTAGAAGCATGATTTTTACCATGATTTGGAAGAAGACATATGAACCTAAAGGGAAGTTAATGATGATGTCATTAGGTGAATGTTAGCTATTTGTATTAATTGATCACATAAAGTTGAAACTATTAACATCCACTAAGAACATATTAATTGTTTTTAATTATAACATTTCTTCTTTGTGCAAAGTTAATTAAACAAGAATAAGTGTATTGTAAGACTTTTCATGAAAAAGTGTCACATCATGCGTATGTAATTAACAAAAATATATTTTGCTATGTGTTCTTATTCTACATTAAATATGTAATTTTATATAAGAGTGTGCTATATATACCCCCTGTATCATTTTAGCATTTTATTTACAAAAGTATATTTTAATCTTAAATTAATATTTCATTTCTTTTAATGTTGTATTAGAATATTGCATTTAGTTGGTTAAATCGATTAGGTGTGTTCAAACGAGCCGAAAACTGAAAAGAATCAGAATAAATAGTATCCGTAACCGGAAAAACGAACCGAATTGCAAATTTGGTTTTTTGCTTCGGTTACTAACCGTATTTGAATCGTGAATTAGGTTTTCGGTTAGAGAAACTATGGTTTATTCTGTTAGGTTATCTGAATAAATCGTATAATAATTGGTTAATCGGATAACCGGACCGAATAAGCCTACTAAAGTGGTTGAATTTGGTTCGGTTAGACAAGTTTTTATCCATAATCGAACAAACCTACTAAAATGTACGGTTGAATTTGGTTAGGTTAAGCAAAAAACAAAGATTTCACAACCGCATAAACCGAACGTAACAAACTCGTTAACCGAACCTTTGAATACCCACATCAAACATTTTTTATGTGTGCATATTATTATTTTTAGAAACACATTTTTAACAAACAACGGCAAAAAAAAGTTTAGGGAGAATTTTTGACAAATTTCAAATTTTTTTTAAAGAGAAGTGTGACGAGTATATAGGAGGGTGTGTATAAACACTCCCTTTAATATTTGTTCTAATAGTTTAATTATTAAATTGACTCGTATTAAAAACATGTCTAACAATCGATCTGAATTTGGTTATAAGATACCAATGTTGGAAAAACAAAAATAAGGATATTTTTATGCAATCTTTTAAAAACTAGTTCAAACCGGCCGGTTAAACCGGTTGAAATGACGATCGGGCATTTTACCGATATGATATAAGGCGGTATTTTGGGTACGTCATGTATATCATACCACCGAAATTTTCCGGTTAAACCGGTTGAACCATTAAACCGGTTTTTACTTATCCCATTTTTATAAAAAAAAGTACCTAGTATTTGCAAGAACAACATAGTTCATCGATCACCAATCACCTCATTTCTTTGGTACATGATCAACAATCGATTAATTTGGGCATCCAATATCGTATTTGTTGGTTTCAGTTTTTACTCGATTAATGTACGAGTTTTTCCCATAAAAAGTTTATCAATTGAAGTAATATTTTTCTAATTTTTTCCGAACATCGTATTTGCAAGTAAATAAACTAGTTGAACTATTTTATTTAAAAAACTTTGTTGAGAAATCAAGTAGTTTTGAAATTCCTTTGGGATTATTTTTATTATGAGTTAACTTTTGAATTATTTTTATTATTGAATTAAGCATTTTTTTTAATATTCTTTGAATAGAAGTTGTATTTTTAAAACACTATAAGGTAAATAGTCACTCCGGTTTAATCGTTCGGTATAACTCGATCTAACCGGTTGAATCATTTCTAAGTCTAATCCGGTATGATTAAAAAACTTGTTTTTAAAACATTGGTTTTTATGTTATTGTAAAACATGTTATAACATCTTGTGTTGGCTATTTTTCACTTTATTATGTATCACTCATGTTTTTTTTTAACCTAGAAGCACGTCGGACTTTTTTAGTGGATCTTTCCTATGCAGTTAAAATATTAAGATAAATGAGTATAAATTAAATTCAAGACGTCATAATTGTGTAACACCATAATTTTTGAACAATATAATCATTAAATTTTTCATAATTCACATATGTTCAACCACTTTAAAATGTCTATGAGTTCATTGTCTCGTGGCTAAAACAAAGGTGGAAGGTCAGCATTGACCAATATTTACTAATTTGGTGTTAACAGTTTTTAATCTACTAAGTTATCATTAAAAAACAATAAAATAAAATGTTCATTTATAAAATTATAACCAGATAGTTGTTTGTTATTAGATCAGAATAAAAGTATATAAACATACAAGATAGAGTATGTAAATATGAGATTAATGTAAAACTCCCTTTTTTATAGACCCTAATTCACAATTAATAATACTCATTATAATTACACAAATGTTTATCTTGGTATCAAAGTCAAGTCATCGTCTACCAACACTACACCGCCTCTCTGAATCACTAAATCTCGTTTTGAGAATCAAACCATCTACAATCAATCTTAAGAACGCTTAAATCACTTCTACCGGATAAGTTTCTTCATTTACAATCTTAGTGTGATATGAAAATCAAAATTTCAGATATGTTTTGGCTATTTTCCGTCTAGTGAACTTATTGTTTATCCAACGAATCTAAGTCCATTTCCTTCCGACGAACTTACATCTTCAACCGGCGAACCTACACAACAAATTAACCAGCGAATGTACAGATCGGAAGTTCATTCATACCAACGAAATTACTACACTTGCGGGCAAACTTACCAACGATTTTACACACTCAGCTAGCGAAACTACAATCATATTTACTATTAAATCATTTCTCCCGGAACAAAAAGCCTTTCACAACTATCATAAATTTGTCTTTACTCTATCACCACCCAACCATGGCTACTGGAAAGATGCTTGAACCTTTTCTTTATGTTGATGAATCCAGTCCATGTCCCGTTGCCATCATCACTACTACATCCGAGGCTACTGCTAGTAATGCGGCTACCTTTGCTGTTACCATCAATCCCAATCACACCATATGGATCCACAATGATGCCCATGTTCAATCGATCATATTTCTAAGGCTTCTTTCTCTCATGTTCACGACATCACTACTCGTGAACTTTGGCTCAATATTGAGCGTCCCTATGCCCTAATACCCACGTACCTAAGGGACACTCCCGTGTCTGACTGGATTGCCGGAATAGTACAAGACAAAGATAATGGATCGGATAATAGGTTGAGGCACGCCCCCGTGCCCCCTTCACATGTCTCGGTGTCTGATCCTTCAGTTCTCCTATAAATAGCAATCTTGACTCATTTGCAAAGGGAGCATCTCTAGAGCCTCCGGCCACCTATGTTTTGCAATGCTATTAACTGCATTTTTAGCTTAATAGGTAGTATGTTAGATCATTACATGTAGCTTGAACCAATTCAACAACTATCGAATCTTGTAACCATGTATTCTTACATTTATGTAAGTTTGATCTTTGTTGTTTCCCTTGCCATATTTGGTTAGGCTATTTGAGCTACTTGAGTGAGATGACTTATGTTTTATCTTGTTATGATCAGTGTTTAGTTCTACTTTGATGAGTGTATATGTTTTAAGTTATGTTTTTAATATTGAAGTGGATTTTCTAAAGTTAGTAACTTATTTCGAAGACTTTGTGTGTTACGGATTCTCACATTCACGATCAATACTACTACTTACAAGCAAGACTACTAATTCACAATTACACACATAGCAATGTTTATCTTTTGTAACCTAAACATTATTATAGATAGTTGTTTATAACCAATTTGATTTCTTAGAGAAAGTGGGTGTTAAATGATTGGTTTAATAAGTAGTACTCAACATGAACTTAAATGTTTAACATGAATTTCAAAATCGTGTGACGTAGTTATAGAGCATTCACATTTGGTTTGGTATAATGTTGTGAGTGTGGTTAATATATTTTAAGAAGTGATTATGAGTGTAGGAAAGAAAATTTTTGAGAAATTAACTATGCATTGGTATATTTGAGAAACCTATTTTATACCTTTATAAATTTTTAATATTTTATAAAGTGATTGTGAGTGGATGAGAGATAAAAAGTAAGGAATATTGGCCTAGAATAATCCATACTACGACTTATTTGCCGAAAATAATCTCAACTGCTTTTTTTCACTAGGATGGTCCCAACTTTTCATTATTGTGCTTGGAATGATTCTATGTTAAAAAAACACCTAATGTCTTTTTTTTCAAATTTCAAAATGGTGTTTGTAACACCCTGACCAACGGCGGAATATCGAGGCGGACATAAGTGATTAGATTGCTCGTAGCTCATGTTACTAAAATGATTAAAATAATATTAAAATCCAAAGTTCATTAATTACATACAAGGTACAATGATTCAAATAAGGTCATACAACAAAGATATTTATATATTTTTAAACTAGGTCCAAGCATATCCTAGATGTGACGCATTTTGAAATTCAACTAAGCTGCAATTCCTGAAAACATGTGAAAATAGTATTTGTTCAGCTAACGAATTAGCTGGTGAGTAAACATAGGTTTGCGTACATATATATATATATAATGATTAAAATGATTAAATGATTGAAATGAGTAAAATGATTCAATTCCATGCTATGTTAATACCTATCATGCAAAAGGTGTATCACATTAGATAAATCAATTGCACAATCAAACCTAGATGACTACAACCACTTAATCACACAGATTATGTTGTAATGAGCAAAAGCATATGTCGGTTACAATCACCACGCGTGTATGTAAATGTGGTGAGCGTGTCAGGCCAAATAGATCTATTATTGATAACCGTTAGTTTGAATAAAATAATGATTGTGCTAGAATAATGTTTATCAACCTATGAAACACATATTTGCAAGTAATAACACACATGAATTGAATTGAATATAATGAATCAAATGAAAAAAATGAACAAAATGATAAAATGAATAAAAATGATAAAACATGATTTATAGGTCACATGATTTTACCCCAAAGAATAAAACGAGAAAATGAGATATGAATACTCACCTGAATTAATTGCTGAGTGATGAAAACTAGATAGCTTGAAAAATTAGGTACCAAAAGATCCCCTTAGTACTTGACCTAACGAATGATGTATGAATTAATATATTGAACTTAGGGTTCTAACGTGATTTGAAAATTAGAGTTTCATATTGGAAATTTGAGGATTTTGGCATCACGCTTAGATAATAATAAATGATTGTTTATTTGAATGAGTAAATGATTTTATGTTAAATAGATACTAACGGAGTTACTCAAATCTAGTTAAATAATTTGTTGATAAAATATATTGTTGATAAAATATTATTTGTGTCCAAAATAATTAAACAAAATATTCTACTTGTTGATCTTTTAGTGGTCTAACATTTACAAAATGATTTATAAAAACTTATAACTATATGTTAAATGAAAATTTTTTGTTTTTATAAATTTATTTGTATTATAAAACTTGTAACATTATATTATATACTAATAATTTTAAAACTTTATGAATAGTGATTTTTAGATTTTTATATTCTAGCCACAATTGTTTTATTGGATTTTGCATATTGGTCATTAATTGTTTTGTGTGTTTAATTTGCAATTAGCCACCAAAAGTGTTCTTTTAGTTTTGCATTTTGAACACTATTGTTTTGTTGGGTTTTGCATTTTGACCACCAGAATTGTTTTGTGGATTTTTTCATTTTGGCCACCAAAACTAAACTTTATGAATAATGTTTTTTGTGGGTTTTCATTTTGGCTAACATTTCTTTTGTAAGTTTTTCATTTTGGGCATCTTTTTTACATTTTGATCCCTTTAGTAGGTGGGTTTTGCATTTTGGTCATTAACCAGTAAGTCGTTTGCATAGCCGGTATATATTGTATGTATGGTAAAACATAACAAATAGTCGAAAAATCTGTATCCAACTAAACTTTTGTAATGCAACAAGGAAACTTTTTGTATGTTGCGAGTCGCCATAATAACTCTCGCGCAACGCGCGAGAGACGATATAAAATCTAGTTTTGATAATAGTTGAAAAGAGATTAAAGTAAATAACACTTAAAAAGAAATGGCACTGCAGGGACTCGAACCCGGTTCCCTGCGTTAACATGTATGCGCGTAACCATTGAACCAAAGTTTGTTTCTTGGTTAAACATTAGATGGAGGCTTTTTATTATTACAATACCAATCCCCTAAATTTCTTCTATAAACCTGATGTGCGTGAAAGTATATATATATTTAATAAAGATTTTTTTCACACAAATTTAGTTTTAAAATGGTTTTCACCTAAAAATACAAAAACACACACAGAAAGGCAAGTGTACCTATCGGCTAGTAATATAGTAAAAATGGTAAGAACCGGATATCAATCCGTGGACACGGTAGCTCTCGATACTAAACGTTTGTTAATGTTTGTCAGATTAAACAGCGAATTTGGGTTTTTCTTAAACTAGCATACAATGAAAATATTAAACTAAGAGAATTTTAACTAGAGGAATAAAACTATGGAATTAAGATATTATCTAGACTAAGAATCCACTTAACCTTGATGATGAAAACTATTAATGGTGAAGTTAATTTACTTATAGGAATAACTAGACTCCGATTAAGGATTTCTAACTAAAATGATTCTTTGGAAAACTAGAACGATAAACACATCTTAATCACCTAAAATCATACAATTAAGCCCAATTAATGTCTTTTATGTCAAGAACTAAAGGTAAACTAGTCATCCGCTAAAATGTCCTAGTTTCATAATTAAAGGAAAACTAGAACGATAATCACATTCTAATCACCAATAATTACGTAAAGTAGACAAAATTAAGAAATATTACAACATGTAATTCTCAAACTAAGTCATGCAAATCTCGATATTGTGGCCACAATTCCAAACCTTCACATCTAACATGTTTAAGAAATTACAACATCACAATCATCTTTTCAAATATCTTGTGAAAGAAAGCACACTTGTCTAATTTCAAGTCATCTAACATTCCAATCATCATTTCTAATATCATGACATAAATCCTACAAAATTCATTTATAAGATTTACAAACAAATATCAAGAAGATGGGTTTTTCAACATGTCAACTTCCTAACATTCATCAACATCATATGATAATAAAATTGGACAAGCATACAACATCTTTGAAATATTACCATAATTTCATCATTGATCTTAACATAAAACATCACGAAAATATTCAAGTTTAATTCATTATCAAGGCATAAGTATCATCCTAATCTAGATAACATGAGTGTTTAGCCCATAAGGGGCTTACAAAAACTACAAGAAACATGATTAAACTAGCTAAAAACATGATTAAACTAATTAAACGTTCAAACCAAAAACAAGCAAGGAGAATGAAAGATGGTTGATTGATGATTCTTGAGTCTTCTATGACTTCCAATGGGTCCAAAAACACTCAAAATCAGTGAATCTTAGTGTAATTTTGCTCTAAAAACTCAACAACCCGTAATGAATGAAAACAAGGCTTTTTATAGCAAACAACAGATGTGTACTACCTGGTGCACAGTCGTGTTCCAGGTCGTGCTGGTAGCTAATGTGTTTTCTTTTTCGCTCAGGCATTTCGCAGTTTTCATTTTCAGCAAAATCCCGATTCCCGTCTCGAGGTAGCAGGAGCACGACCGTGTTTAGACCATGCACGATCGTGGAGTCAAAATCACGGGCACGACCAAGACATGCGCGACACGAGCTTGTAATGATCTCGGAGACGATGTGAGCACGGGCGTGCTTGGCTGGCGCACGGGCATGCTCAAGTCAAGATCACGAGCACGTCCTTGTGCACAGCCTGTGCACCCGAGTGGAAAACACGGGCACGATCGTGCTTGTTCTTTGCATGGTCGACAAGTGTGTATTTGGGGATAAACAAGTTCGTATAATGATTAGAGTAGCTAGTGGAAACAAAACGTATTAGTGACGACCACCTACCTAGCTAGCAGCTTATAATTAACGCCTTTAATTTGCTAAACCATACTACAATTAATATATAATTATAAAAGTGTTCTTTTAGTTTTGCATTTTGAACACTATTGTTTTGTTGGGTTTTGCATTTTGACCACCAGAATTGTTTTGTGGATTTTTTCATTTTGGCCACCAAAACTAAACTTTATGAATAATGTTTTTTGTGGGTTTTCATTTTGGCTAACATTTCTTTTGTAAGTTTTTCATTTTGGGCATCTTTTTTACATTTTGATCCCTTTAGTAGGTGGGTTTTGCATTTTGGTCATTAACCAGTAAGTCGTTTGCATAGCCGGTATATATTGTATGTATGGTAAAACATAACAAATAGTCGAAAAATCTGTATCCAACTAAACTTTTGTAATGCAACAAGGAAACTTTTTGTATGTTGCGAGTCGCCATAATAACTCTCGCGCAACGCGCGAGAGACGATATAAAATCTAGTTTTGATAATAGTTGAAAAGAGATTAAAGTAAATAACACTTAAAAAGAAATGGCACTGCAGGGACTCGAACCCGGTTCCCTGCGTTAACATGTATGCGCGTAACCATTGAACCAAAGTTTGTTTCTTGGTTAAACATTAGATGGAGGCTTTTTATTATTACAATACCAATCCCCTAAATTTCTTCTATAAACCTGATGTGCGTGAAAGTATATATATATTTAATAAAGATTTTTTTCACACAAATTTAGTTTTAAAATGGTTTTCACCTAAAAATACAAAAACACACACAGAAAGGCAAGTGTACCTATCGGCTAGTAATATAGTAAAAATGGTAAGAACCGGATATCAATCCGTGGACACGGTAGCTCTCGATACTAAACGTTTGTTAATGTTTGTCAGATTAAACAGCGAATTTGGGTTTTTCTTAAACTAGCATACAATGAAAATATTAAACTAAGAGAATTTTAACTAGAGGAATAAAACTATGGAATTAAGATATTATCTAGACTAAGAATCCACTTAACCTTGATGATGAAAACTATTAATGGTGAAGTTAATTTACTTATAGGAATAACTAGACTCCGATTAAGGATTTCTAACTAAAATGATTCTTTGGAAAACTAGAACGATAAACACATCTTAATCACCTAAAATCATACAATTAAGCCCAATTAATGTCTTTTATGTCAAGAACTAAAGGTAAACTAGTCATCCGCTAAAATGTCCTAGTTTCATAATTAAAGGAAAACTAGAACGATAATCACATTCTAATCACCAATAATTACGTAAAGTAGACAAAATTAAGAAATATTACAACATGTAATTCTCAAACTAAGTCATGCAAATCTCGATATTGTGGCCACAATTCCAAACCTTCACATCTAACATGTTTAAGAAATTACAACATCACAATCATCTTTTCAAATATCTTGTGAAAGAAAGCACACTTGTCTAATTTCAAGTCATCTAACATTCCAATCATCATTTCTAATATCATGACATAAATCCTACAAAATTCATTTATAAGATTTACAAACAAATATCAAGAAGATGGGTTTTTCAACATGTCAACTTCCTAACATTCATCAACATCATATGATAATAAAATTGGACAAGCATACAACATCTTTGAAATATTACCATAATTTCATCATTGATCTTAACATAAAACATCACGAAAATATTCAAGTTTAATTCATTATCAAGGCATAAGTATCATCCTAATCTAGATAACATGAGTGTTTAGCCCATAAGGGGCTTACAAAAACTACAAGAAACATGATTAAACTAGCTAAAAACATGATTAAACTAATTAAACGTTCAAACCAAAAACAAGCAAGGAGAATGAAAGATGGTTGATTGATGATTCTTGAGTCTTCTATGACTTCCAATGGGTCCAAAAACACTCAAAATCAGTGAATCTTAGTGTAATTTTGCTCTAAAAACTCAACAACCCGTAATGAATGAAAACAAGGCTTTTTATAGCAAACAACAGATGTGTACTACCTGGTGCACAGTCGTGTTCCAGGTCGTGCTGGTAGCTAATGTGTTTTCTTTTTCGCTCAGGCATTTCGCAGTTTTCATTTTCAGCAAAATCCCGATTCCCGTCTCGAGGTAGCAGGAGCACGACCGTGTTTAGACCATGCACGATCGTGGAGTCAAAATCACGGGCACGACCAAGACATGCGCGACACGAGCTTGTAATGATCTCGGAGACGATGTGAGCACGGGCGTGCTTGGCTGGCGCACGGGCATGCTCAAGTCAAGATCACGAGCACGTCCTTGTGCACAGCCTGTGCACCCGAGTGGAAAACACGGGCACGATCGTGCTTGTTCTTTGCATGGTCGTGCTCTGACCTGTTTCTCATCGATTTCTCATGAAAACGTGTCTTTTCTCCATTCTTTTCTTCGGTGGTTTGTCTTGGCTGTGAAATCACAAAAACCACAATTTAATACTTAAACTAATGAAATTACAACCAATTAATAACCAAATTCGGGTTAAATGTGAAGAATAAATATGTATATTTCTATACATATCAAAACCCTAACCCTAGATTCATCAATTTTTTTTTATCAATTTGATTCATAAAATCCAATTAACATTGGGGCTATTGATTTACGCTTACAGACGAGTAATATAGATGCATTCATTACCTTGCGTGATGACGAATTGACGATGAACGAAACTCAAGCCAAAGCCAAGACTATTCTTGATAAATTTGTGAAATTTTTGTTTGTTTGGGATGTAGTTGGAGTTGTAAAGAGGTAATGTGAAGTCCAGAGAGTATATATGTTGGACGATTTATAGTGGCTTGAATACGTATGAAAGGCTGTAAATAGCGTCGAGTTGGTTTCGGATAAAGATGAGTATGAGTTGAATGAGTTACCGTATGTTTTATCTATTAAACTCGTTCATATCTTTCTAATCGATTAGAGGAGTGTTTCAGATTGATTTAATTTGAGTTTTTTGATGATTAATCTTGTTGGATATGATTAAAAAATGCCGAAGATGATGGGTTTTGATTTTGTTTGATGATAACTCGTGATTAACTGGATTATATGATGGTTTTAGGTTTGAATATGATGAATAAAGATATGAAAACGGTTTAATCGGGTTAAATGAATTGGTGGTGTTTTGGAGTCGCCGGAGGTCGCCGGAGTGTTGCTGGAGCAACCTCCCGGAAATACGGGAGTCAAAGAGGGGGATGGTTAGTTTTATTTGTTATTTACACTTTAGGTCCTTTGAGGTTGAATTGTTTTTATTTTAAGATAAAGGTTAATAAAACAATTTTTTAAAACTTTACATTTCCAACCCAATTAGTTTTGTCAAATTAAACTTATTATTCAACAAACAAAATAGCCTTTATAATACTAGAAAGTTATATAAAATTTGTTTGTATTATTTTGATTTCTTTTATAACTCTCATATCTTAAACCCTATAAATTTATAAGATTTATAAATTTGTTCATGATTGTATTTGATGTAGATGAATACATGAAATGAATCTGGTTTGGTATATGAAACGGGTTTGGGTAGCGTTTGGTTAGGGGCAAATGTTACAGTGTTTTAGGGCTTTTGATCAAGAAAAAGGATACGAGTTGATTGAATTAAAAGTTACCTCAAATCGGTGCTCCAAATGACGTAACAATGCTTCAATAGGTGTACGTTTTATCATTTAGGGTCTTTCAAATCATTATTTCATCATTTGGAGCAACATTTCATGATAAGTTTAATTTACATCAATTTAATCGTATCCTTCTAGCTCCCGTTTAAATGCCCCAAAACATCAGTTTGAAATTCCAAAAAGTTAACGGCGTTAAGCATTTTTTAACGTGGAACATTCTAGCAAAATATTGAAAAGTTGGGACCACTATAGGGAAAAAATGTAGTTAAGATTATTTTCGACCAATTGTCATAGTATCGATTATTTTAGGCCAATTTGTCAAAAAAAAATATGATAAATGTAAAAAAGTATTATCTAATTGAGAAAGGTAGTGATTTTGTTAGTTCTAAATCTATCTTTTGACAATCCAAGTTACCTCTTTATCGTGTAAAAGACAGAATCAATTATACAATATAACAAAAAGATTAATAATACGAATAAATCACTTGATAAATCTTTCACTGTTGAATAATTACACAGAGTCACTAAACACGATCACAGTTGGGGGAAACTAACAAGATCACAGCTAGAAAACTAGACAAGAAGAATCCAACACGATCACGACTTGGTTGAGAATATCACAGTCATGCATGGCCGGTCCCGAGAATTTTTGTGCCCTTTGCAAGCCGAAAAAAGGCCTCCAGGATCTGACGTATTAATTATTAGAGACTTGTTTAAAATTTTGTCAATTAACTATTAAACTTTATACTCAATTAGTCCTACACTCTGTATGTCTTTAAAGTATAAACCCTAAAATACAAAACAAGTTAACAATAACAAACAAACTAACAATTATCTTTGGAAATTAGACTTTGATGATTGTAGCTATTCAAGTATTATGGCTCCCTTCTTCCTCGTTTTTGTGTTAAACTCGTTGTTGTTCAACTCCTCTGGCATGTTGAATGTCCATCAAAAACTCCTTTGTATTCATGTTTTTTATCCATCTAACCATCTCCTTTATGCACTTTATTAAATACACAGTGAGCTATTAAATAGTTGAATCCTCTAACCCTTCTAATTGTCTTTTATATAAAGAAATTTATATATAATATAATTTCTTTTTTTATATTTGGTGTCTACGTCGAAATGGTGCCCTAGCGGTTGGCCATGCCGCTCCTGTCCAAGGTCAGCCCTGATCATGATCACGGCTATTTTCCACTAGTACTCTAACAGCTAGGACTACATTGTAATATTTTAGCCATCAATTATGAAGTAGACCACATGTATTTTTACTACTCGTGTGTGTACTAGTACTCACATGCATGTGTGTACTAGTACTCACATTTCGTCACTCTCGAGCACAACATGATTATTTCACGTTGGTGCCTCGGTCTAATAGACTAGGTCCTTTCAATCTCCCCTACACTAGGGCTATCACATGTTCTCTACTTCTGGAACACTTCTTGATGAGCAATCTTCTTGATCTGAGATATCTACGAGCCAATCGAAAGATTGAATGACTTTGATACCAATTGTTAGTCTCAAATCAATCTTTGGACAATCTGGAGATACCTCTTTATCAAGTAAAATGATGAATCAATTACACAATATAAAAGAAGATTAATAATATGCACTTGATAAATCTTCTAAGTAAACTAGAACATTTTGCTATTATATTTTGTTTTATTTATTGTTATAAGAGTTATCATATCATTATATATTTTTGTCAATTATCATCATTTTATTACGAGTGATTAGGTATAGACTTTAGGTGCCCATAACTTTTACTCACCCAAAGCTCAACTGATTTTAACAATTCTTAGAACCGAACCTAATAAAACCAATTAGGGTTAAACACTAAAACTTAGATTTTATTTTTTGTATCCTATAAAACTTGAAATAAAATACTTAATTAGTTTAAGATATGACATAAATTGACATGTAAACGGTAGACCATATTTGAAAAAGATAATATGAAAAACGGGTCAATTCGTAAACATATCTATGTGGCAATCCCAATCTAAAAATTTATTTTTCTATAACGATCCACCATTAAAGTTAACTTAACGCCGTTAAATTTTGTTTTCGAATTTTAGACCGATGTTTTAAGGATTTTGATTAGAAGTCGGATACGAGTCTATTGTTGAAAAACTTACCTTGAATCGGTGCTCTAAAAGAAGAAATTTTAACATCCGATTTAAGCAGTGTTAGGTTTAACGATCCGATTGAAGGCCCTTTGGTAGTTTGGAGCACCGGTTCATGGTAAGTTTTAGATCAATTGACTCGTATCATCCTTCCGATCAAAAGCCCTAAAACATCGGTCTGAAATTCGAAAAAAAACCTTAACAGCGTTAAGTTAACTTTAACGGCGAATTATTGTAGGAAAATAAGTAACAAGATGGGATTGCACAAAGAATTTTATAAGTTGAGATTAATATAAACCAATATACCAGTAGTCGGATTATTAAAATCCAATATCCTTTTTTACCAACAAATGAGTATATGTCCTATTTACTAAACATATACACACGTTTTATTACTCGAAAAATTACCTAAAATATGTTAATACAAGTTAATCATATCTATCTAATAAATCAAAGTGTTAGGAGGCCACCAATACCTCTTTTAGGAGGGGGAGGGGGAATGAGAGGCAAAATACAGGAGGGAAAAATTAAGTGAGAAAGTTGATAGAGCCAAACTTGGTATTTCTATAAAAGAAATATTTATAAATCCTTAAATACTTATAAGCTCTTAAATAAGATAATTATATAATCTTTTGTATATTATTATTATGGGTTATTGGATTTAATCACCTCCAACTATTGGTTATTGACCGCTGTCACCCTCAAGTATCACTTTGGCCAATATAACTCTCAACTAAACACTTTGGTGTCCGTATCACCAAAAGTTAACAAAAAATTAACTAAAAATTAATCAAAAGTGACTTGAATTAGTTAACTTTTGGTGATACGATATCCATATCACCAAAAGTTAACAAAAAATTAACCAAAAGTGACTTGAATTGGTTAACTTTTGGTGATACGGACACCAAAGTGTTTAGCTGGGAGTAATATTGGCCAAAGTGATACTTGAAGATGACAGCGACAAGTAACCAATAGTTAGAGATGATTAAATCTAATAACCTTATTATTATTTAATTTGTATCTAACACATAGAATTAAAGCTATTATATACATGACACGGTTATTCTCATGATGAGTAAAAATAAAGTACATTTGAGTGGGGTTCAACATTCAAACAAGTTCATAGCATGCTTTACGTGTTATCACTTGAAATTTTCACGTGCCTCTCGAAACTACTAGTAGCCGTAAGAAGAAAAAAGAAATAAATTAATAATGGTTGAAACTTAAGTAGCTTTGTTTTACTTATTTTAAAACTAAGAAACGTGATCCCGTGTAACCGAGAATTGTGTATGTACATTACTGTTAGACTATGTGTAATGAGCGTTGTATTATATTTTTTTTGTCTGAAAACGTCTAATAACGTCCCACCACATTAGGTGAGGCGCTATCAACAAAAAAAAAATCAGGGTGTTATATATGTAAACACTCTTGCCCACACTCAATCGCACACATTCCTCTTGCTAATCACCTAAACATCACACCCTTTTCTCTTGTAAACAATTACATCATTTTTTGGTATAATGTCATAATCCTAGTCACAAATGCTTGATACCTCTTAGAGGCACTAATCATTATACCATTAAACATGTAATTATATTTTGTATTATTTTTGGCATTATACTTTTTTAGATTTTGAATATATATAATAATAACAAAAGCAATATATGTTATCAGATAACGAATTAACGGAATATAACTCGAAGAATGATGTTCAATTAAAAAGTCTAAATTTTATAAAAAGTCATGAAATGATTATATGTTGCACTCTATTAAAATTAGAAGTAAGAATAATATTGATAACTAGATTAGTACCCGTGTAACGAGATTTCGGTTTTATATGTTTTATCTAAATTTAGGTATTAAAATTATTTTTAACATATCCCCTATTAAATCGGTTTGGATAATTAGAAATATTTTCCTATAAAAAAATCATATGCTAAAATAAACAAAATTATCTATAATAATTGTTAAAGTTTTTATTTGAATATATTGGGTTAGAAGATAATTCATAATAAGTGGTAAATTTTTAATTTGAACATATTGGGTTAGGAGATAATTCATGATAATTGATAAATTTTTAACTTGAGGGTTAGGAGATAGATTATGATAATCGGTAAATTTTTATTTGAACATATCATATTAGGAGATAATTGATGATAATTTGTGAATTTTTTATTTGTACATATCGGGTTACTTCGAATATGGAGCATACCATGACCCGCTTTGAATCATCCATCAAATTCAATTAGAGGATGACACCTAATCAAAATCCTATGTGGAGTAATTAGAATGTTGGCATGTGGATGAGTTACTCAATTATTAGAATAGGTAGATGTCTCCGTATTTAAAGTTCCGTATCTTTTTAGTCCATATTATTTTGTATATATTTAGAAGGAATAGTAATACTGTTGACGTAGTTTCAAAATGTATATATTTAAATTAAATTATGTTAGTCCATATTATTTTGTTAAAAAAACAGGTAAATAGATTTTAGATGTTATGTTATGTTATGACATTTAATTACGTCAACAATGAAAACAAGTTATAATATTTGACATATCATGTTATTATGTGGGTTTTAGTTTGTATTCGAAAACAAGTTATAATATAAGACAATGACATAATATAGCACATTGATAAGATGAAATAACACAATGACATAACTAAATAACACATTGACTTGATTAAATAACACAATGACATAACTAAATAACACATTGACTTGATTAAATAACACAATCTAATGAAATTTGAAAAAAAAATCATTTTTATACATTCACACTTTAAACGTTCAGACTCGGTCAAACTCGGACCAAATCGGTCCAACTTAGATTTTCACCGTTCTTCACCGATTTTCTTTACTCTTTAAAGATTTTTTTGCTGGTTTTTATTGTTTTGTCATAGAGATACCTTGAATGAAGATAAAGTAATCAGAATGTCGTTAACATTAATTAATGAATGCATATTTTTGTTATAAGTATTTAAACTTGCATCTTTTTTTATTTATGTTAGTACTCACCTATTTTGTTATAAATATTGGTAAACTTTTTCACAATTAATTTCTCTAGAATTTACCATTTCCGACTACTCGTAATAGACCGAATACATGCAACTCTCCAGTTAACCGATCTAACAGAACCTAACAACTTTTACAACACTATCTAGCAAAGCCGGCCCTTGTTCGGTCTTTCAGGGGGCCCAGAAATTTTAAATTTTTTTTTATAAAATAACAAAATTTATATAATTATTAATCATTTAACAATGATGTTATAGCCCAAAATAACCATTTATAAAAAAGGTATATTTTACAACCCATTAATTAACACAACTCATTTAACCTAATTACCCACAACCAAAAAAGTAAAAAAAAAGTTTTATTCACACATTTAAAAAACCCAAATTAAATAAGCCAATTCACACCCAATTAACCCATGTGTTTAGGAAATAAATAAAACGAGAGAGTTTGTACAACTTAAAGATTTTGTAAAGTTGGAGAGGTAAAGAAGAGATCTAAGTCAAATTAATTAAAATAAATAAATCAAACTGAGAAAAGAGATCTAAGTCAATGTAAATTTCTTGTTTCATATAAATTGTTTTGCATATTAAACCATGTATCTACCGTAATGACAACTGAAATACGTTTGTTGGTTATATGAAACTTAGTTTGATTATTTTTTTAATATGACAGACTTGATTTGTCTAAAAAAAATTTTATGTAGTGATACCAAAGCGCCCTTTAAAAAGCTTTTACACCCCATAAAAAATTTATAGGTTCGCTACTGTTTAAGACCGGGCAAAGATTTTTTTTACTAGGACCCAAAAATTATTCTCTCACTGTGCCCAACGAAAATTGTTGAGACTTAGGATCGAGCGGCCCTCCTATATAGGGGTGTTAAAAAAATCCGAAATCCGAATAAAACGTAATCTGAACCGTATCCGAATCCAAATAAACCGAACCGAATTTCTTATACGGATTTTGGATTGAATCTCATCCGAATCCAAATTTCTTATCTGGATTTTGGATTGAATTTGAATATTAAAATTTCTAATTTGGATATCCAAATAAACCAAATAAAAACCATTATGTTACTAGGATTTATAGCCCAACGCTCATTATTATATATATGAGCCCAATAACCATTATTATTGTAGTCCAAAGCTTGTAGAGATGAGCAAGGTGTCAATCGAGTGAAAAGATTTAGTGGCATGTTTGGTATGCTTGTTAAGAACATGAAGACTTAATTTTACAATTTTTATGAATTATTATCGCTATTTTAGACTAGTTTATGAAATTTGAACAATGAATATGTGGTCATGACTATGTTTGGATTTTAATTATTTCCTATTTGTATGTTTTACTATTGACTCTATGCTACTAAAATAGTGCACGTTAGGAATAAATAGTTGGGAAAAAATTGGAATATAAAGTTTAAAAATTGTTGTTCAGTTTTATACGGATTATTTGGATTTATCTGAATCCAATCCGAATTGAATTTGGATGAATTTGGATCGGATTAGATAATTCCTTATTTAGATTGGATTGGCTTTGGATGGGCTTCTAGAATTTTAAAATCCAAAATAATCTGATCTGAATATACCTATTCTAATAATTTAGTAACACATCCACATGTCAACAATTAGCTACTCCACATAGGAATTTGCTTAGGTGTCATGCTCTTATTTAATTTGATGTAGGATTTTAAAGCGGGTCATGGTATGCTCCATATTCGAAATAACCCGATATGCTTAAATAAAAAACATACCAATTATCATGAATTATCTATTAACTCGATATGCTCAAATAAAAAATTTACCAATTATCATGATTTATCCCTTAACCCGATATGTTCAAATAAAATATTTACCAAATATCATTAATTATCTCATAACCCGACATGCTCAAATAAACAGTTTACCAATTATCATAAATTGTCTTCTAACATAATATATTCAAATAGAAAATTTATCAATTATTATAAATCATGTCCTTTATTTTAGTATGATTTTTGTTAGGAAATATTTGTAAATATCCAAACCGATTTAATAAAGATATGTTATAAATAAATTTAATTAAAACAAATAAAATCAAAATCATGTGTAATACACAGGTACTAATCTAATAACCCGAATAATCCGATATCCAATCCGATAAATACCCCTACTCCTTATACTCTAAATCTACTCATGCATTCTTTTACGTACTTATCTTAAGACTTAAACTCTTAACTAATTAATTAAAAGAAACACATACATTTTGTAGTGTAGCACTATACAACTTCATTTATATATCCTACAAGCCTTCGATCTACAAGTATAATTAAATGAAATGGGCCATGTGTTGTGAAGCTAGCGTAGGTGGTCGACAAGTGTGTATTTGGGGATAAACAATTAAGTTCGTATAATGATTAGAGTAGCTAGGTAGTGGAAACAAAACGTATTAGTGACGACCACCTACCTAGCTACCAGCTTATAACGCCTTTAATTTGCTAAACCATACTACAATTAATATATATTATAAAACAAAAATTAATATAGGTTTAACGTTTCATATAATGTGTGTTACATATTAAAGTCGATTATTATATTTATCGTATTCAAACGTCTAATGTATTAAATTCATTTCCTTACTTTATACTTTTGTCTGGTAAGTTGAATTGTAACATCATATTGTGTTAAGGTCATATATGAAAACCTTTTATGTCATTTTTGAAAGACGTATATATGTAATAAAACTAGCTATTTAATTAATTTGGTTTACGTGCTTTGTTTTGTTTTGTTCGTGTAGATATGATGTTAATTGTTAAAATCAAATTCAGCCGGTAACAATGACATGTCATAGTGAGTACTCGTAGGGTACTTTTCTTTGTGATTTGTCACGGGCTTAAAAACAAGTCAACCATCTTGTCACACACAATTTTATCATGAGCGTTTTACGACAAGGTTCTTCCATGTTGCAATTGCATTGCAAAAAGCTTGGTAGGAAAAAGCCTCGTCGCAAAACATTACGACGCTTTCCCGACAAAATGTGCGATAGAAAATCCAGTTCTAGTCGCAAATTTGTCACGAATGTTTTGTAGTGTGCAATAAACACGGTCGCGTTGCAAAATTTCGTAACAAAACACTCACTTTTTCTAGTTTTTTTAGTAGTATAAGTACGTAGTTGGATGGAGCTTAATCATGTGGTGCATATGGAAAACAAGAAATTATCATATTTTTAAGAGTTCAAACATTAGACCACAAGATACCCTCGAAGAGATCAACACTTTAAGCTTAACTCCTTTGGATTAAAAATCATGCAAAAATGCATGATATTACTTGGGCTAATTGAAGATCTTTTAGAATTATGTAATTTTTATCTTTCTTGATTGTAATATCTAGCTTCTTGCTAGCTCTTTTTTAATATAAATTCTCTCTGTTCAAAAAAAGGTTCGATAGAGCTTAATACTTCTCCCTTGGAGAAGAGAAAGTTGTATACCGAATAATGACATGAGGACGAAATTGAAGGTTTACATGTCTAAATTAAACCACTATTATTCAAATAATTCGTAAAATGTTTATTTTTCAAATTAGTTTAATTAACAGCATGAAATCTTTTATGTTGTTTCTATATACATGAAAGCCTCCCTGTGATTCACTATTGCACAACATACTCTTCGTGAGTTTGCGAAATTGGGGTGCTAGTTGGGCACAACACGATTGATCTGTTTTCGCAGTGTAAGGTGAACTTTAGTCAATGACAAACCTCGGCACGTTACTAGGTATTTGCAAAAAAAAAAGATAAAATATGAATAACAAAACCAAAAGAAGGTCTAGAAGCTTAAAAGTAATACAAGAATTACCCCCAACAAATCATTAGTATTTATATTTGAAATATGGAAATAATTGATGGTAATAATGAACCCAAAGAGACCAACTACCAATCCATTTAATAGTTCTCTACATGTGTTCGGTAAGTTTATTAAAGTGAGGAAAAAAGAATGATAGTAATTCACTTATGAACCTTTTTAATTTCATTAAGTACCTGTGAATTACTATACTGTGCAAAGTTTCGTCCATTTTAGCTGATATTTTCATAACAGAAAATATTTCCTCATTCTTGATACTTTCTAAAACTATATGTTTAGATTTTTAAGAGTGTCTTAAAAATACTTAAATTTGTAACTGAAACATTACCTAGGATGTTAGCTACTATAAATAAAATCTAGCTACAATATCCAGGTTTAGATTGAGACATTGCTTGAATAAACTATATATAATAATATATAAAATAAAAACAGGTTGATATTTAAATCATATATATATATATATAATTTATTAATATTGAAGGTGATGGTGGTGGGGGTTCACAAGTAGTTAAAAGTCAACTTTCAAGTAATGGGTATGCTGTACATGTGATACTAAATCTGGTCCCAGTTGGATTTTATACTTGTAGTAATATACAAGGAATGCTTCTTGTTGTTATAAAGATGATATATATTTCTTACTTTCGACCCCATTTATACATATAATAAAATAATATACATATACAATATATATATATATATATATATATATATATATATGAATTCAAATGTAAACTAAAAGGAGCAGTATATTTTGGTTGTTAATTATTAACCCAATTTTTTAATCTTCTTGAATTATAGTAGTGTTACTTTTTTTTATTGGTTAATTGGTTTTTAATATTTCGTATTATTACTCATTGGTAAAAAAAACTACAAATATTGTGAATTTAATGTAACATTTCTAACTTTTATTTTTATTATACTTAATGGTAATTTTAATTGTCTAATCATTATAAATATATAATATTTTCACTTGATTTTACTTAAAAGAGTAAATTGGAGTTTAATTTCTTACTTTTGATGGCTTTAATATGTTGTGTATAACCTTATAAATTTACGTTCTTATGTTTTCTTTATTTAACATATATATATGGTCCTGAACTCGAACACCGTTCAAGTTTTCATTACTCCCCACATGTGTCAACGAACTCACTTTTCTAGCAAACTTGATGACCTTGAGTTCGTCTGGGAAGGAGATTGAATAGTAAAAGCACCGTTTTAAATAGTTGATTCACATTTCATAAGGTTATATGGCTTTTTGAAATTTTCTTTTATCATATCGTGAATGTGCAATAGGTTTATATCATCAGGGTGTTAAATTTTGCATCAGGTTCACGACTGTATGTTTAGAAGATGAAATCCACTATTATCGCTTGACCAATGACAATATTTGAGCAAACGAAGAATGAAATCGATTGCATAGTAACGGAACTGATCGACGAAAATTTGAAATGAAGGAACATTGAATAAAAGATACACGAGGAGTGAAATAATATATATGACAATGCCCTATTTGTGGGGGTTCAATGGTTCAAATGGAGATGCTAGCTTCTCCACAGGAAATGATCAAAGTCATTTAATCATAGGTGGATAAAAATAAAAAAACTTATGTATAACTGATCTAATGTAAATTATAAATTACTTTTTTTTATTTGAACGATGATGATTATTCAAACTCAACGACATACTTCTTCAAAGCTCAGGTATGTCCATACTTCAGACGTGATTTCAACTGTTAATCGTTATTTTGATGTTCGAGAATGACGTCAACCCATTATGGGAGGAAACTATTGGAGTTAAATTCATAAACCAAATCTACAAATATGTAGAATTTGAATAGGATACGACTAGTTCGGTCAAATCTATAATATTTAGGAATTAATCATGGTTTAGCTATTTGTATTGTAGTCTAACACGTGTAGGTTATAACTATAAATATAAGGTTTTAGTAGAAGTTTTGGTATGGACAAACAATAGAGAGTTATTGTAACGAGTTTTTTAGTGAGTTTTCTCTAATCGGATATAAACGAGAACACAAGAGATTATGGATAACTCCCACAAGTTGTGTTAAGAAAAATAACTCAAAAACGTACTCAATACAATCTCTCGTGATATATAACCCACAAGCTCGAGCATATATAAGTCTAACCAAACTTGTTAGGCGACTCTCATAACCATAATCACAAGCTCGATTAGGTTATATGGACCATGACACAGTTGAGTTACATTCTAACTCAAACTCCTAGTTAGACGATAAATAAACCTACATGTTTATCTAAATATCTAATACTTGAGCTATTATAAATCAAATACAACTCATTTGATTTATCTCTAATTTATCAATATATTAGAGATATAGATAACAACTAAGAAACTAAACTTAACTTGACCAACTTGTCAACTTAGGTCCCCAAACTTCACCGACTTGTGATACGGGTTAGAAATTAATGTCAACAGAAACCGACTAGCTCGTAAAACCTACTGACTTGTATAGATGACAACCTATGCATAGATGACAACCTATTAATGGCTACAAGCTTTTATCAATAGTAATATTAAAACATGTTACCTTAAGGCCAAATCTCGATTTGTAACACACCAGCAGATGCTAGTGAATCAAATGACCCTGAAAATTATATGTTTATATAGAAATAAAGAAAATAGACATGATCAAATAAAAAGTTAAAGCAGAAAAGACACGGTTAGGGTCTTAGTCTAACGGGTGGGTGGCATATATACATTTAACCCCGAAAACCTTCCCCACCAATTTAGCCCTAATCCGACAATGAAAGACAAAGACGTCAACTTACACTTTATCATATATACTAACAACCAACTAAATAACAACAACTAAGCATACTCACTCCCACCCCACCCTACCCTACCCTACCCTACCCACACGCACACAAATATTGTAAACATGTAAATATATTTGTTATTTAATTAATATCTTAAAAAAATATGTGAATTGAGATGTTTATTATAAGGGTTATTACACTAGAGATGGATTCCTAGTAACTAGTTTTTTTTTCTAGCTATGAAACGCTCCTTAAACTGTTTGGTGGAGAAGAAGTGAACAAAGGTACGCTAGCTCGCTTGCTGTCTTGTTCTCTGTCGTATATAGTTTATGCACTGTTTTAATATAATTTTAGCGAAGAGGTAAAGATATAGCTATGCAACATATGTGTATGTGTAAATGCATATGTAAGACATCTTTTTACAAAACTACTTGTACTTACTTTAGAGGTATTAATGCGTATAGTAATGAGCTATAGATTTTGCTCCAAAAAATTAAACAAAAGGGTAACACTTGTCAAACTACATTTAAAACAAAAAAAAACATTAAAAAGTTTTTTTTCTATTTATGCTCCTTCAACCTTTTTTATAACTTTTTTGTTATAATTTTCTTTTCTTTTTGTTAAAATGAATTCACTTCTAACATTCTAAAAAGTTTTTACAATAATATGACATATAAATTAAAGAACAACTTACCCCAGTTTACTATTTACAACGTTGTCATCGCTTCTATCGATCTTAACCATCAAGAAAACCCGACCAATAGTCTAGATCGATCAACTCGATCTCAAACACTATATGTGTACATATTTGTCTATAGATATGTGTGTGACATGTATGTACGTATCACATGCACTCAAATTAATAAAGTATAAATTGTTGATTGTAAGGTATATTTTTTTAAAAAGTTAATGGGAATTAAATATAACATTTTTTGCATTTAAAAAAGTATATGAAACTAGATCATTATTTAAGAAAAATATATCAAAAAAATTAAAAAAGAATTACACACACAAATTTCAATTGTAGTGTCATTTTCTTTTTTTTCTTTCTTTCTTCTCTCTCTAGCCTTTACTTACCCACAAGCCATCATTTTTCATCATTAGGGTTTTGTTTCTCTCCCATCAATATTGTTGGTCATGTTCTTGTTCTATTGTCCTATTTAACCCTATTTCCATACCATTCTCCCATTGGACCTTTTTCCTCTTTCTCTTTTTAGCTTCTTCAATTCAATTCAATTCCCAATGCTTCACATTATCAGCTTCAATTCCCAACACCAGACAACCTTAATCTTCTTCTTGTCTTTTGTCTTTGATCATCCAAGATCCTCCTACAAATCAGGAGCCATCGACCCACTTCATCAAAATCAAAACTCAACACTTAAATCTCATCAAGATCACATCTTTACAAGCTTTTGTTGTTAATTATCTTGATATAAAAGGATCAAGATTAATTACTTACTTTTCAAGAACATAACACTTGGTATGAACATGAGCTTAACTCACTTCATTAATATATTAACTTTTTTTTTCAATCCTTCTTGATCATGTTCATAACATAATCATTGATGTTCTAGGACTATATATACATATGATCGCGTATCGTATCGATCGATTTAATTTGCTACTGTGTGAAAAATCATACAAACACAAGTTAGTGCCACCTTTGTGTGTGTGTCTACTAGAATTATGATTTTTGGTTAATTATTACATCCAATTTCATGCTGCCATGATCAATAACATGCATGCTCCATCTATTTCTATTTCACCTTTATTTTCTTTCTTTTTATCATCATCTGCTTTGCAGTGTTTATGAGATCACAAAACAACTCAGAAAATTGCAATATTCATCTCTATATTATATATACGAGGTGGATCTTAATCTTTTGTTCTTTATCTTTTTAAATCATATGTTATTGTTGATCATAGAACCTTAGCATATGTTATCATGGACATGTTTTCTTATTTATGTACTTATCGCGAATGATCGATTCACCAACTTATATATAGTTTTATAAACCTTGAAAGTTCGAATCACCTATATTTTTCGCTTTGTTCATTGAGGATAAATATAATCATACCACAACAAATTTATTCAATTGATAAAGTTTTTTCTTCTTGATCCTTTATTGAGTAATAAATGATCTATCCTTGTTTACTTGAATTGCAAGTAGTGCCATCACCATATATAAGCTAGTGTTAAAATCTAACAAAACCATAAAATAAGAGTGTTTTACATATCATTTTCTTCTGATCGATAATCTTGATTGAGCTAGAACCGGTTGGCCGGTAGTAAACTCACGACACATGCAAACTACTTATTCGTTCAACATATATATGCTTTATAAACTATATCGATCTTACATACATATAGTTGTGATCCTCATGACCCTTTCATGAATCATTCAAGCAAAAGTAATAATCAAATGAACATAGACGTCGATATCATCTATTGATCATCTACTAGCGTTGTGTGTTGCACTCATCAATCAGTCATAAGTTATAAACATAAACGGCTTCTCGGCCTTTCTTTTGGTCGTTCTTAGTTGTGTTTAATTAACATGGTTCTAATTCAACTGGGCGTTTAAATAGTTAAGGTACAAAATTGATTTATCGCGCTAGCTGAACCTCAAAATGGTTTGTTACCATTGTACTTGATGTTTCAAACACTTGCTATAAAGGTTCCTAAACTAAATTGATCAATCAAACCAAACTGGCATATATGCAGGTTGTAATTCTAACAAAAGAAGATATGAACACATTTTCACACGTTCCCCCTGGCTTTCGGTTTCACCCCACTGATGAAGAACTTGTAGATTACTACCTAAGGAAGAAGATCAACTCAAGAAGGATTGATTTAGATGTCATTCGAGATATCGATCTCTACAAAATCGAGCCATGGGATCTTCAAGGTATTGTCTAAAATCAATGTCATTTAACCAACCCGCTATTAATTTATGCACGTAATCACACTAGGGTTTTTTTGCGCTTTTTGCCCATAAGAACCTACTATAGTAACACGGGAAGGTCAATGCTATGCTAACAGAATCAGGTAAATCGTAGTTTGTGTTGCGCAGACCTTCTCAAGAGGTTATAACCTCTAGCAAAAGCGAAACGGTGCTTAATTACATTGTATCACATGTTGATGGTTTACATAATTATTTTATGTCACATAATCTTTACATTTCTAAGAGTTTGATGTACATCTCAAACATATGACACCCAATATTTACATGATCTGTGAATATATGGGTTCTAGCTAGCTTAATGTAAATTTCATGTAGCATGTAACAAGGTAAAAAAATGTTATCATTGTAATGCATACAAGACAATTGTCAACGATACATTAATAAATATTTATTGTAACAATAATTAGTTAGTATAATCAAACTAAAAAAACTTCATAATTGTAAGGATTTTTATAATAAATTTGTGATTACACATGATCATGGTAATTAACACTTCAGTTTCATAGAGCTATGCAGGCTTGGTACTGAAGAGCAAAACGAATGGTACTTCTTTAGTCATAAAGATAAGAAGTATCCGACTGGCACTCGTACGAATAGAGCTACAACCGCAGGATTCTGGAAGGCTACAGGAAGAGATAAGGCAATCTACTCAAAGCACGACTTGGTTGGGATGAGAAAGACATTGGTGTTCTATAAAGGCCGTGCTCCAAATGGGCAAAAATCAGACTGGATAATGCACGAGTACCGCCTTGAAACTGATGAAAATGCAACTACAACTCAAGTGAGTACTAAGATGTTTTCATTTGAATCTTAATTGTTGTTACATTTAAATCCGGATTGGACTTGATGTTAGATTGATTTGAAAACAGGAAGAAGGGTGGGTTGTATGTAGGGTGTTCAAGAAAAGATTGCCCACAATGAGGAGAGCAAGTGAGCATGAATCACCAATTTGGTATGAAGATCATCAAGTTTCATCATTTATACCTGAAATTGATTCACCAAACCAAAACAATTCATTATCTCACTTGATGAATGCTAATTACCAATACCCATATGGATCTTGCAAGAAAGAGTTAGATCAACTTCAAAATTACCAAATGACCCCTGATCACTACCTCCAACTTCCTCTTTTAGAGAGTCCAAAACTTCTTCCTACTTGCAATTCTTCCATGCCCATTTATGGCCTTAACATAAACCAAAATGGCATTATCAACTACCAACCACCTTCACTCCCACAAGACCAAAACAACAACAACAACAACAACAATAGTCATCAAAATCAAGATCAAAATGTCAATAATCAAATGACTGACTGGCGAGTTCTTGACAAGTTTGTTGCATCACAATTACTTAGCCAAGGTGATGTTTCAACTAAAGAAAATCATTACACGAATATTGAAGATAACAATCGCGTCTTGCAGTCACAAGATGATCATGAAAGATCAAACACTAAGCTCATTACACATCACAATCAAGAACATGAAATGCCAACGGTTACAGATCAAGATGCCTCAAATTCTACCTCCAGTTGTCCAATTGATCTGTGGAAATGATCGAAAAATAAGTGCGTTTTGGAAGTGGTTAAATGCACGTATAGAAGCAAATTCCAATATATTGTTATTGTACATAATAAAGAAATTAAGTGTTATATATACATATATATACATGTAACCTTATTAAAGTTTATAGCTTGTCAATTAGAGTGCTAGTATCAATTTAGGGATTAATGGGGATGTGATTATATGTTGTAACTAAAGCAATCAAGGGATTGTTTGGTTAATAGTATTGTAGGCATGAAAGTGTTGTTGTGTGTCTTATAATTATTACTTTGGATCACAGCATCATCATTTATCTTATGTGGAATGAAATTTATTATGTTGCCTGTAATTTGACAACCAATTTATGCTTTTCATTTTTTTTCCTTAAATATTTGAATAAACTTTATGAGAGATTTGTTCAATTTTTAGAGTATCTGGTTAGAACCTGTTATATATATCTTACATACAAGAGCGTGAACAAAAGAGATATTAAATTCGTAACAAATCTCGTGTCACAAATATAATCAACGTACTCACGTGTTTTGGACACAATGGGTGTGCTTAAGTTGAAGCAATATACTGATCGGTAAATATTGGTGCCCTACTTGAAAATTTCTACTCGGGCAACCAAAAAATCCATTCGCTAGATTGGAACTAAGAAGCAATCGAATGACTGGTCGCTAGCTCCTAATGCAAGAAAATACGCCTCTCGATCGATCAAGTCATGTGGAAAACAATGCTAGCTCATGCATGATCATGCATCCACTTAGACTCTTGTTTAAATGGTTGAAGATAGAAGCATGGACAATATTAGGTTAATTTAGCATGCTGGACATATATGTGTAGCTAGCTAGTATATATTGCAATATCATGATGTCTCGTATATGTCTTCCTTCCGAACGGGTAAACGGTTCTAGTCTCGTCATGTCGTAGATTTATGAGGACAAAGATTTATTAAATAATATGTAAGTTGGTATTAATTTCCTATAAGAAAAAAAATGGTTGAGACTATTGTAGGTTTACGTAAAGACCATACTTATAATTAGTTCAAGTTTTCACTAATGAAGAACAAGTTTAAGATCAACTTCTTCCGGTGCAATAAACGAGAAATCAATAGATATAGAGAAACACTCATGCAGGGACAGAGCTATGAAGAGCACAATGGTATCCCGAGATAACTCTAAACCTTCGTTACGAATTGAAGTGTAATTTCATCAGTTTAAGTATCAGGATACTCCTGAAAAAAAATATTATAATATTCTTCAACGAAAATTTTCTTATAAAAATAATATTTGGTTATGGATTCGTTATTACACGTGCGTGTGCAAGTGTGTGTATTGTGTGTGTGATATATTGATCAAGTGAGGTTGATAAATATATGTGTATATTGTTGTTGATATTAATTTCTACTTTTATAATTTAGATATATGAGCTTTTATGGGCTAAACAAAATGATATGTAGTATGCTTTGTACTCAAGTTTGCCTCCACATATAGACATATAGATAGGGTTTGATGTGTGTTTGTGTGTGTACTGTGTGAGAGAGAGAGAGAATATTGCTTGATGATTATGCAAACATTTAATCAACGGAACTTTCCTTAGAAGGGATAGTGAAATTATCAAAATATTCTTTTAACGAATTTCACATAAATAACATATAGCCTTGTCAAAGAAGTAATCTATTTTAAAACAATAATGAAATGTTAAGCTTACTTGAGTTATTCCTATACAACAAATTCACTTTTTAATCATTGATATGCCGTATATATACCCGGGGAGGCTTTTGAGTCAGGACGTTGGGTAGTCTGGACATTCGTTCAGTGTACCTGATAATTCTCGGAGGCATGAAATTTAAATCCTTGTATGTGTATATTTGTATTTTTTTTAAATAGGCATTAGTGTCAGGGCCGGTCCCGAGGAATCGGGTGCCCTGTGTGAGACAAGAAAAAAAGGTCCTCTAACCCGAAGCATCAACGCACTAAATTATATAAACTAAATTTTTAACCAATAAACAAACGTTTGATAATTAAACATAAGAAAATCAAAGTATTTGAATTAGTGAAAATCAAAATTATATATAAATTTTTTTTTTTAAATTTGGTGCCCCCGTCACGCGATTGCCCTGTGCGGGCGACTACCCCGCACACCCCAAGGGCCGGCCATGATTAGTGTATACATTCAAATGATTTTGTTTAACCCAACAATACATTTTTTGTCAAAATAAGTAGCTACATTACATTGTGAAACAAGTAAATTATTGCATTTAAAAGTTTTTTTATTACAAAAACAAATAAGCAAAATTTGAAAAAAAAAATCCTCGGGCTTACACTAAATCAAATAGCCCGATCGTTAGTATAAGAGGGTATTTTTTTCTCGACTCAACCAGGGCCTTATAATCCTAGGGGCCAGCTCTCTGTATATATTTTCTCCTGTATGGATCTTTACATACTTTTTTTTAGCGAAAACTTACTATACTCCTACTCCTACACGAGTTCAATTATATTACATCATATTAACATATTACATCATATTAACATACATGCAATGGAAGAAAGGATACACAATTATATATACGTACTCACGGTTTAATAAAAAGCAAACACATCAAAAGTTATAACAAGTTTTGAACTTCAAATAAAAGAAAAAAACATTCACGTTAATTTATATACATACTAGTTTAGTGTCCGCGTTAAGCTCAGGTTATGGCATGATTTTTTTAAATAATGTCATATAAAAAGTTATGTATGTTTAAAAATACTTTTGGTATTTAATTGTGAATTATTACTAACTTTATTCATAAGTTTCATTTATATATCTTATCAAATGTAAACCGACTCATGTACACTCCTAGTAGGGAGGGTCAAAAATATAAATACTTTTAAGATTTTCAAAATTCTCTTAAATATTTGGGTGACAAAATGTAATTAGTGATATTATAATATATTATTATGGATATGTATCCACATTTTAAACATAAAATTATTATTGTGAGAAAAATTCTTAAATAATGACAAGTAAGCAAAATAACCCTAAATGGTTGACACATAATCAAAATTTATATTCCTTTATTATATAGAAGATATATAACATCATGAAATTAATTAATTTAATAATATTTGTGTACACATGTATATATATACACAAAGTAAAAGTGGACTTGTTTTTTTATTGTACATATATGCATGATTTTGTCACTAATTCTAATAGGATCATATATGACCTATATATATAAAAGTGGACATGCATGCATCTCCATGACAAAGTGTGCATCAGCTGATGAGCATGCGTAGAACAACGCATGGTTGCATTTTGCAATTGTTGCTGTCACTTTGAATATATATATATATATATATATATATATATATATATATATATATATATATATATATATATATATATATATATATATATATATATATATATCTTTTAATTGACACAAAAACACTAAAAAAGGTGTTGAACTCACACCGCCAAGAAGCTATAAATAAATACCATGCTGATCCATCAAATAAATTATATCATGCCTTGAGTAGTAGCCGTATATATTCAAGAGGTTATAACATGAAACAATAAAAACACGTACTTATAAAGTTTAAACCTTAAAAATGTGCTTGAAATTTTACTTGAGGAAATCAGATGTTTACCGCTCAACGATCAATTAATTTTTTACGTAGAAAATGTGTATTATAAGATTATATATACCTATTTTGACATAAAAAATATGGGAATAGATATTTTTTTTACACCACCTTAATTAGTAGAAAAATCTAACAAGTATATATACATTTATTACAACACTTGAAAATTGTGGGTAGAAAAATATGATAACATTCTTATGTATGTCACCAAATTAAGTCACGAGATATTCTCGAGCTTTTGCGACTGTAAAACTCGTCGAGAAATAATGTTTCCACTATATATTTATTATCTGCCTTCTATGACAAACCGCAAAACTTGTAAAGGTGCCAAGACAAAATGTGTTTTGGTCGCTAGCTAATTAGCATCTAATAGTAGTGTAAATACTCTCAAGTGTCAAGGTCTAGCTAGCATGAGTAGCAAAATTAACCAACTAACATAAGCATCGATCAATAGCTACCGTATCAAACATAACTACATATATTCTAGTTAATTATAGCTAACCGTTTTCAAGTATATGCCAGCATGCATGCATGCATGCTATATAAGATTAGCTGCACGTCCATAGGTCTACGACGAGCAACTAATCTTATATGAATTATGTTTGCAGTTTTCTAGAAATAATAACTCAAGCATGCATGTGATCACACACACTATTTAAGCTTATATTGACCATTAACCACAACCTTAAAGAAAACATGCCAACAAAAGCTTAACTAGGTAATGAATATATCATTGGCAATGTAAAAGGAAGTACTTACGTACACTAGAGATCGAGCGACTAGCAAACGTCAGGAAGAAGAGTTGGAGCTCATTCGAGAAGCGCAAAGAGTACGTATCACCTGATGGCTAGATTATTTGTGATGAAATAGAGTTGTATTAGAAGTCAAAAATAGATCAAGTGATTTGATAGGAATGTTTGTATAGTAATGAATATATAGAAGTGGATATGTATGTGTAGAATTAAAGTCAAAGTCATAAAAGTCAAAATCCAAGTGTTTTGAATTTGAACAAGCTAACATGTGTACTCATTGGAGTTGTCTTGTGGACACTCATTGAGGCACAAAGATGCAGGTTGACCATATAAGGTATCCTAGGATAGATAAAAGTATTATAAAGTATAAATAATTGTCATATATAATAAAAAGTAAAAGAAAAGAAATCATAGCTAGTGTATGTGACTTATTTAGCTAGGTATTGTATTTGTTATATAGTCATGGGCATGTTCATATTTACAATTTTCTGGTTTAGGATTGTATTTGTTATCAGGCTTATATACAAATGTGTATGTATATACATGAAACATATATACTCGATACTTACCTGTAAAAATTAAACTTTACAATGAAAGTTGAGGGCAGCATCGTCTTTTCTAAGGTTCTTCATAGACCGGTCTATGAACTTAAGGAAAGTTGAGGCTACCTGTTAACTTTCATTAAGAAGTGTAACTTTACTGATAACTATCAGGTATCACTTTATGACTATATAATTTGAGTGTTGTGATACCCGTAAACAAAAATTAGGATACCTTTAAGCAAAGCACTATTTTTGATACTGTTATGATTTTGTTATAAATCCGTCATTCTACGTTATATGAATTAGAGTAGGTTAAAAGTAATATAAATAACCAGGAACACATAGATGAGTTAATAAATAATGATCTTATTAAATGAAAAAAAAAGCAGTTAAATAATATTCACATAGTTTGTATATAAATGGTTTAAAATATTGTTTCTAGTGAGAATTAATTAAGAATAAAGTAATTATTATAGGATAAAGGAGTGGATGTTGGATATATTGAGGGAAGATAATGGAAACCGAATAATAAGATTCTTATGAATGTGTTTGCTTGTGGAGCAAGTTACCATCATTTGGTCACAAATTCCCATGTGATCACTCTCTTTTACTTCAATTTTTTTGGTTATAAGAATATTACGCACCGTTAATTAGCGTGAAGTAAGATGCTGTTTGTTTTTTCAGAAAAGGTCTTCGTAGCCTTTTATGTCTGCCTCGCGCAGACTACATGTAGACATTGTCATCTGTAGACTGTTTGTTTTTTCGAATACGTTTCATTAAAAAACGTTTGTGCGGTCTCTTCTTGGTGCAGACTTGGACCAACCACTTCTGAGATCTTCTAAAGTCTGTAGAGGAGGGTTAAACACCACCACCTAGTACCATCACCCACTGTCCACCACCACCATCACTGTCTACCACACTAGCACCACCGTCCACCAGCACTCACCATTGCCCACCACCACCCACCATTGTCCACCACCACCACCACCCACCATTGTCGATCACCACCTACCGTCCACCACCACCCACTGTCCACTACCACCAACACCGTCCCCCACCCACCACCATCAAGTACCCCATCCATCACCACTGTCCACCACCATCATTGTCCCCCACAACCATCACCACCACCAGTTTATTTCAGCAGACTACAGAAGTTAAAAAAACAAGCAGTCTTCTTGTTGCAGACTGCAAATGTTTAGTCTAGCTCTTCTTTTGCAGATGTGGTCTGCAGACTGCAGACATTTTTTCCTACAGAAAAAAACAAATAACACCTAACTCATTTGATTGAGGTGTTTTTTAAAAAATTAAACATTATGTGTTAGACATTTTCCTGCCGACATTAGTGTATTTTGTGTAATTTTAAGGTAAGGTAGATTTATTGTTAAAAGATATTACACACCGTTCAAAAAAAAAAGATAACACATCATATGGTTTAAACTCACAACCACCATAGTATACGTCTTTTGTGTTTAGAAACCTTGCAAGGTTCGTTATTTCCACTAACATCATGCCTTAAATTTTAACGATAGATGATGACATATGGCTTCCACGTGAGTAGGATTGGCAAATCGTGTCTTATCGTGTTTAACATATTAAAGACGACACAACTAACAAAAGTATTAAACATGAAAATGACTCATCTAACACATGGCTTTGAATGGTTTAAGCGTGACAGCTATAGGTTCTATATATGAAGGATGGGAAATGATAAACCATTGACTCTTAATTTTAGTTATTTTAAAAAAAAAATTACACGGTGTACTTTTTTGCTTAACAGGTCTTATCATGTTTAAACAGATTAATATACCATAACTCAACCCACCCACCTAGGTTTATTCCCTTCTCGTCGATTCTCACCTCCTCGTTGCAGCGGCACCAGCTTCCCGAACTTCAGAGATCATCAACCATCACCATCAAAACTTAAATTCATCCACAACGCTTGTCTGTGTGATTTTTTAAACTATACAACTAATTATGGGTTCAATATTTTGTTAAGATCCTGCTTCATTGTAAAAGATGCATATAAAAAGTAAAAAAGAAAAGTTTGTCATGTTTCTATATAAAAGCAGGTATAAGATAAAACTTGTTTTCAAATTTAAGCCGATTCGACTACGAGCCATTTACTGTCCGGTTCAATCGGCTTTGACGAAATTCATGACCAAACCATTCACATTACAGGATAAAATAAGATTTTAACATCATGTCTTTGATGCTTTTAGCATACAAAGAAGATCAACCAACCAACCAACCCTATACCTTTTAACTAACAAGAACAATGAATCCAAGTATGTTCTCACAACAACCAAATCCTTGACTAAAAAAACACTAATTACCCAAAAAGCAACCTCCTTTGAACACTTAATTTAGATCCCATCTCCAAAAGATGTTCAAATCAACATGTAGATAACTGCAAATGCCATCAACATCTTCCAGTTCAGCTTCAATAACTCTTGGATGCTCGAACTAGCAGACGAAAATCTTTGCGGCCTGCAATGCAAACAAAACTAAGTTTTAAGTCAAACGGGTCGAAAGTTGTGAAAGTGTATTTTTATGCATAAAACCTCCTTAATAACTTTATAAAAGATTTCGGATAAAAAGTGATTGGGTCAAACAAAACTGACCCGTACCAAGTACCAACCCATTATTGTTTGATTCAGTGGCGGATCCTGAACATTTTCCGCACGGGGGCTGAAAATTACAGGACCCGGAATTTTTTCCGCACGAGTGGGTCATGGGATATGGGTAATGTGTAGTTGGGTTTTTGTGGCCCACTACCCAATTAAATTAATGGGCTATTGTGTAGTTTAGGCTAAGAATTTGTTACTTGGGTTTAAATTGTAATTGACTAATGACCCGAGTACCCGACTACCCAACTAGTATACGTGTCGTTTATTATTTACGGGGGCGAGCCGCGAGCTCAATATATATATATAACACATGTAACTTTTTTTACACGGGGGCGAGATCTATATATATATAAACATTTAAAGTATCAGGGTAAAAATCAGTACTTCGGGATAAAAAAACGCGCAGGGGCCGAAGCCCCCGTTTGTCCCTCTTAGGATGCGCCTCTGGTTTGATTTAACATACAGGAAAATAAAAGTAGCAGTGTTTAAAGAGATTATACTTCTGAAAATGAGCAAGGGCGCCACAAAACAAGACATTGTCAGGAGGCGGCTGTTCGGTTTTTTGGCCATCATCTTCAGGATTAACGATTCTCATGTAAGTTTCTTGACCCAAATACCATCTGTCAAGATTTACTGTCCGAAGATTCCAAGCTCCGACGTTATCAAGATAGACAAGTATTGCGGTCCATCCTCCAGGAAATACCTATAAAATTCAACAGAAAAACATTATTGACGAAAAAAAATGCCAATCCCAATTCAACATAAAGATATTAAATATGACCCAATGGGTTAAATTTTATATCTAACAGATGAGATAGAAAAAGACATTTAAAAAACAAGTCGAGAGCTGCAGAATGTATTTTTAATGGATATTATAGAAACATCTTAAGTCACTGTTGTTCAATAAATAACTTTATTATTAATGTAAAACTATAGTTTAGATACTCATTTAGCACATAAGTTGTTTATATGTAAACCGAAAAAGTTGGACCAAAAGTGATAACATGCAATGTTTTGAAAACCGGACCGGACACTGAACCGGTATTCTAATTTTACTGGTCGGACCGGTAGGACCGGGGTCGGATACAGTATATATTTATCAAAATAATACCATAAAAACTCTAATTTAAACACACTATAAGTTCAATAATATTAAGTTATACTACAAAAGTAATAGTCCAAACAAGTTCTAACGTCAAAAATCATAATTTAAACAAGTTTTAGCGCCAATATAAAACTAGTTCATCATCCTCATCACTTAAAACACCAACATATTAACTTTTATTACAAAAAACACAAAATAAATAGATGTAAACATAAACTCCAAGAAAATCAAAGACAAAAATACATATTTTAATTTTTAATGCTAATCCGGTTCAAACCCGGTTCAACTACGGTCCGGTTCCGGTCCGACCGGACCGGTTTGAGCGGTTCAATCCGGTTCATATACACGTATCAAACCGTGTCTAGTTGAACCGGGATTCTTAAAAAAAGCGGTCCAACCGCGGTCGGACCGCCGGTTTAATAACACTGATAACATGTTATAGGGTCAACTCAACACGCCCATTTGGCTACATCTACATATGTTTAAAAACAAGGAACCTGGGTAGTGGAGCGTGCTATGGCATCCCAACGGTTATAAGAACCCCTGCTATTTTCTGTCCATTCTCCATATGCCATCCTAATAGATAACATTTCATCATTATAACAGTTACGTCATTTGAAAAATGAAACGAGAAAGTAGGATGATATATACATACCCGACGACAAAAAACGAATAGCCATCCATATGAAAGCTTTGAACTACCGTATCATTGTTCTCCAATACGATTTCTACAAAGCCTTTATAAGTGGCATTGATAACAGATCTGTCCATGGTAGGAGGCCTGTTCAGGGGCGTATTTGGGAAATCAAGTTTGTAAGATCCTTTGAGTTTATAATTGTCTGCAAGTCTCACGGGTGTATTTGGGTTCACAAATGAAATCCCGTTATATGTTGCTCGAACTTTCCCATCGATTGTGATAGGTGGAACATTTCTTAACACGTACACATCTGTCACGTTAATTGAACCGTAACGAAAAGAGCCTTGAGGATTTGGGCGGGCTCCACTTGCAGAGTTGTTCATCCTGAGAAACAACAGATTTTAGTTGACTATAGCTAAACACGAAACACTTAATAAAAGAGCATACCTAATGGACATAGCTTGATTCACTGCAAAAGAATTATCATTCACATCATTTGGCGGGTCAGGAAGAGGACCAGAAGCCCGTCCTTTAGAGTTCGAGTAGTGCAAAATAGCAACACCCGTAACTCGTTGCCATTCTGATTGATTCACAAACCTAGGACTTGCAACAATGTAATAATCGCTACTTGCATTTTGATCCATTGTTACCAAAAACGAATATGATTGCCCAACATGAATATCCAAACTAGTATAGTTTTGCTGGGATGTATAATGTCCCTCTGCTTCTGCTAGAAGTAAATTATGGCTCTGAATCCTAAAATTTAAACAAGTTGATACTCCGACATTGATCACACGAATTCGATAAGTTTTCCCTGCAATTATCAGTCAGATATTAGAGACGATCAAGGTTTTAAACAAAACTAATCAGAAAGAGAGATACACAAAATACTGTTTAAATCCAAACAGAAATACTAAAAATATAGTAATTAGTCAGCCCAAAATATCAATATGTAAAGCGGGGCAACAAGAGCCACATTAATCTTACAAAATTCTCTCTTAGAGAATTGAATCTTGCAAGTTTTAAGTGACAAAATCAGAACAAAAATCTACCTGGATCAACGTTAATTGTCTCGTGCTCAATGCCATCTGGCACGGAGGAATTATATTTAAACGGTCCCTTGCCATTAATGAGAGCTCCATCCGGCATACCAAGTTCCTTCCCATCATCAAGTGAAGCTCTCAAATCCTTAATATAAAAAAATGAACCATAGATAAGACATAAAATTATTTACATAAAATGATTCTAATAATATGTGAAGTCAAACAATAGACATAACAGAAACCTTATGATCTCGAGTATACCAATCACCAATAGTAATGACAATATCTCCATCAGGGGTGTTAAATGGAAGTGAGATAACTTTACGGTTTGTGATTACAAAACCACCAAAACCACCTGCTGCTCGTTGAAAATTTATAGACGGAACATAATAGTAGCTGCCAATTTGATCTTTGACTTGAAATTGATAAGTCCAGTTCCAATGTGCAGGAATAGGACAATTGGTGCCGAGCACTCCGTCTTGCCAGGAAGATCGCCTCATCTCTATTCCAGGCCTAAAAAACACAACTTAACATACTAAAAACCGAGATCGCACATTGTGCATTCATATAATATGTAATCAACTTAAACAGTACCATGTAACAAGGAGGCTTTCATCCAATTTGTTCCTGACGTTAACAACTACATTGTAATTGGTTGTAACATTAAGCGTTGGACCTGGAAACTTTCCATTCACTGCAATGACCTGTAATTCGAGTTTATGACCACAAGTGTTAAACATGCAACAACACAAAGTTTTTGGTAGATGTTTCAATTCATGTTAGCACTAATTTCAACTGATAAAAATCTTTCTCTGCTAGAAAACATGACCACATTGTAACATTTTGTGACTTCTAGGTGTAAAAATTACTGCTTTTGCATTAGTAACTACTTCAATAAACACTTGAAGATGTTATGTAGCTGAAGTTGTGATAAATTTTCTTAAAATCATCTTCTAACATGCCCAAAAACCTCATAACAATCATGATTATCAAACAAAATCTCATCTTTCTACCCTCTTTCAGAGGCGGTGACAACCAAAAATGTAGGGATGAGAACAGTACTGCATCGTTATCAAATTTGAGGAAAAGTAGGTCCCAAGTACCATACCAAATCCATAAGTTTGGTACCAATATCGATGCAGCTTTTTGGTTTTTCGACACAACAAAGTTTTCGTTTTTTCCCCTTTTGGCCAAAACACTGAAAATCGCCAAATAATCGAATCAAACTCATTCGTAATCATGATATTACAATCCCAATATATACAGAATGTCCTAAAAGTATTCAAAAGTCAATTAAATTCAAAATTGATAATACCAAAATCATTCAAAAATGTCTTAAAACTGTATAGAAAACATTGCAATCTTAAACTTCAAACATAAAACATTCATAATGTCCCAAAAATATAACCAGATACTCAGTAGCAAACATTCATCTCTATAACAATGCATGCAACCAAATATAACAAAAAAACCTTATACAGGCATTTCATCGAACACTTACAAGGCAATATTTCAAAACCATAAACAACAGCAAACAATCAAAGCCCTTGCAAAAACAAACTAAACAGAGATGAAATCAAATCAACCTGTTGTGGTACACCAAGTGGAGAAGCGGTAACATAAGCAAATTCAAGTTCGAAATTTGCAAAAGGGTCACCAGCAGAACAAAACCCAGCAAAGATTAAACCAATGCAGACAAAAGAGTAGAAATTTAGGCCAAATAACGCCATTTTTGAGGTGATTTGCAGTTGATTTTGAATGGGTTTTGAGGGTTTTTTACATTATTGAAGAAACAGGAGCAAAAGAAAGGAAATTTGAAGATGAAAAATTGATTGATGGGAAGAAGCGGCAAAGAAAATGAGTTGAGTGTGTAATGTGTTGTTGCCCTATACCTACATTGTCGTTTGAAAGGTGTGTTATATGCGTTTTAACCGGCACCGGCTAAGCCGGTTACAAAACATAAGAGAGTATCAAGACTTTTTAAAAAAAGGTGTCTTTAACCGGACACCCGACAGAGTTTAGTTAGGCATTCAAAATATGACTCGTATCGAAGTGTACTAGTCATATTACTTATGTTTCAGACGATAAAAAGACGTCTTGTCTGACAATAATACGTCTTGTGTAACTCTAATATAAGTTGTATTATGCACTATATGACTCATATTATATTTTATATGAGTCGTATAAGTGGTTTAGTACGGCTCATATTTATATAATATGAGTCGTATTTATGTATTGCTAATAAAAAACATTCGTATGCATGCATTTTTTAAAAGGATAATAATGATTTGGCATGATGTAATGTTTCGTTTCAATTTATATTTAGATAGTACGAGTCGTATTTGTGATAATGGCGGTGGTTGCTTTGGTAGCTTTATAGTAAAAGTGTAAAACATTTCCAAACCAATTTTGGTTACCAAAATTATGATTCTTAATTGGGGTAGTGTCTTCTTTTGTTCGGCATTTTTTTAAAGAATTTGAATGAATGTATTGAATTGTGATATGAACAATGAAACCGTTAATGTATATTATTATTCAGCATGTTTTTCGAGGTGAGAAGTGATAGATGCATGTAATTGTTGTCATACAGTGATACGACTCATATCACTCAAATATGGGTCCAATTAATATATCAATACGACTCGTTTTGTCAGTAACGTGAGTCGCTTTACTGTATAAAAATGTTGTCGAGTTCTAACCAAATACTCAAAATATGACTTGTATAACCTGTGATATGACACATATAAACCAACAAGAAGACTCGTATTACCTTTGATACAGGTCGTATTATTGTGTGTCAGATTGCTATAAAAATCTGACAGTCCGTACGAGACGTATCGTTGTAATAATTGGGTGTTTGGTTAGTCTTTCAAGGTGTGTGGTTAGACAAGGCCTTTAAAAATATAGAGGTTAGTTTATAGGTTTTTTCATTTAAGGTATGTTTCCTCCTATGGGTTTAGAGGTGCAGTCTCGGCTAGGATATGGATGTCTAGGCCTGATAAAGACAACACATGTCCTCTTAACATGAAACTATACACATAGGCCATAGAGTATATATAAAAATACCATTAAAATAGTCAGTCATGAACACGATAAGGCTAAACACAATAACTTATCGTATCATTTTTTTCTAAACACGAACACTATAAAACACATGTCACATGATATGACATAATAAAAACCCATTTTAAAATAAAATAAAATTTCAAAAAAAATGTCATAAGTTTTAAATATTAAATATGACTTAACATGATAATTTTTAAGAAACAAAACAACAAAATTCCATAAAAATAGTATGTAACCATAATAATACTTATGGTGTTTAAGATTTAAAACTTTGAAGTCAATGAAGGAGAATGTTGAATGCGAATGCTATATATATAATTACTTTAAATAATATAATATATTAACGTGTGACCTATCGTGTTAACAAGTCTTTAACATGTTAAGCCACGATAGTTAACGTGTCTTGAACCTGTTAACTTATTAATGACAATGAAACAGAACATGTTAAAGTCAAACACAACACCTGTTAATTTTGTGTCATATTGTGTCGTGTTAACTTGTCTGTATCTGAAATTGTCAACTCTACAGGGGCAAACCTACTGCTTTAGGTCGGGGCCTGAGGGTGCGGCCGCCCCCTTGACGGAATTTTTTTTAATATCATACGTAGAAGAAAATCTCAAATGCCCCCCTTGAAATTTTAAAATCGTCCCTCTTAAACTTTGATTCTATGATGAAAAGGATGTGAACCAAAAGAGAAAAAATAGAAAATGTATTTTGTTTGTAAATTAAATTCATGTTCAAAGTTCAGGTAGTTTGAAGGAAGAAGATAACTTCAATTAAATAAATAAGTTAAAGAGTTAAGTGTAAAATGTCTCATGTGGTTTACACCCATAGCACACTTTGCAATCCGCGTGAATATTTAGACCTTTTGCAAACCTAAGCTTTTTAAAGTGAATCATTTGAATCTCCCGATTAGTTTGATTGACAGTTGACCTTTTATTTTTAATTGTAAATTAGACTATTTACATAAAAAGATACAAAATTAATAATTTATGAGATTTAAAAATATTTAAGGAAGTGGATACGTCGTCGGCGCCGATGGTTCTCCGACAGTGAGCTGTAATGTTTATGTTTTTATCGTCTCTTGGTATGATTTTTTATTTTTTTAAGCATTTCACTCAAAAGTAAATATTTTTTTAGATCTCATAAATTATTAATTTTTTTTATTTAAATAGTCTATTTTACAGTTAAAAATAACAATTAACTGACAATCAAAATAACCAAGAGATGCAAATGACTCTAATTTAAATTTATTTAAATAGACTACTATACTAGACTTGCAGGAAATTGACCATTCCTTTAAAAAGTTTATGGTTGCAAAATGTCTAGATTTCAAACGGAGTTACAAAGTGATATTAAGTGTAAACTACATAAGCGTCTTTTGCGATTAACTCTATAACTCTACGTTAAATCTATTATTAAAATTTATAATAGACTACTATACTAGACTAGAAGGAAATTGACCACTCCTTTTTAAAAGTTAACGTGACTTTTAAATTCTAAATTATTATATCAAATTAAATAGATATACTCGTTATTTTATTTTTGTGATTGAACTATTGAAGTATCAATAATATATTAAAGGAAATCAAGTTTATTAATTGAGTCTCTGTTTTAAAATTTAGACTGAGGCCATCAAGTTAATTCGTAAATAGACATGTTAATTATCGTTATCAAGTTTGGTAAATTTATTTACATGTGTCGCATTTTTTAGTTTACTTACATGTAGAGTTTTTAATGTATACAATTCTAAAAATTTAATTATTATAGCATATATTTTTCAACTAGTTTATTAATTTATTGTGTTGCATCTTATATTTGTTATGTAACAAATGATAGTTTTCGTTTATCGATGGTTCGTATAGTTTTTTATATTATGACTGTTTATGTGAATTAGAAGGAAAAAACGTTGAATATTTAAAAATGAGTCAAGTCACAAATATAATTAGATGAAATTCATGTTAAATACTTTAATTGTGAGTGAACATGCGATAATATGATATTGAGATATCTTATTGAGTTATCGACTTGAATAAGAATTACGATAAGAACTTTTGCCTCAAATCCACCCTAACTTGACCTGACCTGACCTGACCCCAACTTAAACCGGACTGAAAAAAATTATTATATAGTAACAGAAAAAAAAAACAAGCTTTATAAAATTTATGCCCCATAAAAAAAAATTATAGATACGCAACTGCAGCCCTACTCCCCACAAAAAAAAAAAAAAAAAAAAAAAAAAAACGTTACATACTCATGATCACTTTTTTTAGCTATTTTATGGTTTTAAAAAGTTTCAATTATAGCCCTTCAAATGGTGTTTCACTTTTATCATTATTTTTTTTACTTGATTTAACTGTTTGCATCCTCAAGAACTTATATACGAAAAGAAGATCTTGTTGAAAGTCTTGGAATGAATCTTCGAATCTCCTCGACCATATTTACTTATTTAGCATGCACTCGATCTGGATCTAATTGTATGTTTTAGATTTATTAGTTGTAGTTTAATATTATTAATGAAATATTTTAGAATTAAAATAAATAAATAACATGAATGAAAGATGCACTTTATAGGTTTTTGGGTGAATGAAAGAGTGATGACGTGGAGAATGAAAGGTTGATGAATTGCGGTGGGCGGAAGATGAACTTCCCCTACCTAAACGCGGTAAAATTAAGTAAGCATAAGTGCGTAACGTAATAACTCGAATAATTAACAAAGCAAACCATAAGGCTTATTTATAGTTTATCAACGAGGGTTCAAATAACCGAAAATTAAAATTATATAAAATAGGACTCGTATCCGAAACCAAAAAAAAATAAGCTTATTTGGATATTCAGATCGGTTTTATCCATATCTAGATTCCTTATTCGGTTATTTGATCGGATTTCAGGAATAGAAAATCTGACGTATTTGGATTAGTTATACAAATAAATCGGTTACTTCGGATAGTCAAATCATGCTAGTTTGGTTTATTAGGATAGAATTTAGATCGGTTAATATTCTTATTAGGATTGGTTAGAATTCGGATAGTCTTAAAATTTTCAAATCCTTATAAATCGTTATCCGAACCGAACACCCTCAATTTAGCGATATCCAGATGAGTTGTAAAGGTGCTTCTCCCAAGTGGTTGAAAAGTGTACTCATGTGATAAGCGGTGTATAAGAGCGGACATAAAGCTTAATCAAGAGTAGCCCATGCTACAACTCAAATTTTGCTGCATACTGGAAGTATGCTAATTGTATTCACATTTTATGTATAAGGTACTCCTGAACAGTTATAAGAACATCACTGTGCGACGGTATTTAGGAAAAATGATTATAGAAATTCGGATATTGTTAATGATATGTAATAAATTGATGGTTATTATGATAAAAGGATATATTTTGATAAAATATAATACTAAAAATAGAAAATTTTATTATCATATAAATGTACGACACTATTTTTCTTTATTGTATAAAAATATACGGAAAAAAAATTAGATACACTTAAATTTAGGGCCGTTAAAAAAATACCTAAATGTGGCAACTTTTATTACTTTATATAACGTGTTTTGATTATTATATATTAAATTAAACATTAGTTTTTACTCGTTTTGAATATTTTTATACAAATCCAATGTTATTATGTGGACTAAAACCATATAAAATATTTTTTTACATCACGTGTGACACGACGTACGACCTTGAATAGAATTCGCTAAATATTTCAATGTACATCAAATGCATTTTATATTTTTATTTAATTGAAATCAGTAATATTCGTTTAATGCTATTTCATATTTATTTATATACTACCTAATTGACAAGGTCGGTGCTTTTGCACCGGCCAGTCACACGGCGTTTTAATTTTTTTTAGTTTAACGTATTTACGGTTTAATCTCCGACTTTTGACGTATTTACGATTTTAGTCCTCGACTTTAGCTCCTGATAAGTTTTTGACTTTGATCTCTTACTTTACTTTGACATATAGTACGACTTCAATATTGTTATCGTTTTGACCTTTAACTTTTAATATTTCATCTCTTTTTAATATTGTACACATTAGGGTTTTGCGTCATGACGTACCAGACATGAGACTTTTTTTTATCAACGCATGTGACGAAGTCACATACACGAGAGCCGACTGCATGACCCGGCCGCTGCAACGCGCGGCCATGACTTAAATCTAGTTTTTAGTAATAACTTCAAATATTTGTATTAAAAATAGCACACATATATGATGTATATCTTTATTTACTTGTAATTTATGATAGGATTTTGTGATATATGATCGTATTAGTTTAGTGGTCGTGATAAATACAAGAATAACATCCGGTTAGTGATTTTAAAGATATTTACGGACACACTGACGGTTTCAGTTAGTTTTAAGACAAAACCGTAGTAAAGCCGAAACATAAAATTTATTTTTTTTAAATGTTTTTAGTATAACAGTATTATAATCATATTAAAGATAATTAAATGCTCAGTTTTATGGTTTAGTTTTTTTTAAATAATGTCGTATAAAAAAGTTATGTATGTTTAGACGGTTTCAATCAGTTTTAAGACAAAACCGTAGTAAAGCCGAAACACGAAATTTATTTTTAAATAAATGTTTTTTAGTATAAAATTATTATACTCAGATTAAAGATAATTAAATGCTCGGTTTTATGGTTCAGTTTTATTTAAAATAATGTCGTATAAAAAAGTCATGTATAGTTATAAAATACTGATATTTTGAATTAAAGATTATTATCAACTTTAATACTAAGTTTCATGTTTACACTATCAATATATAAACCGACCCATGCATACCCTAGTAGAATATGATTGAAAATAGCACAATTTATTCTCTTATATTATATAGAAGATACGGTAGAAAGACTACTTTTAAAAAAATCTTTATATTTTGATTTATTAAATGAAAAAACATCGAATTTATAATCTAAACTTCTAATAAATAATCGTTGTTAAACAAGCATCGGTGTATGTTATACATGATCGTTGGGGACAAAACACATCAAACTCACATCGAATATGAATAGGAGTGTTCGGCGTGTGGTTCGAACTAAACTCACATCAAACTCAAAAGAATCAATTTAGTAGTGTTCATCGGTTCAAATTGCGGGGTTTTTGGGTTTCTTGGTTCGGGTTTGCGTATTTTCAATTATTTTTGTTGAAACAACATTCTGAACCAAATCTAATTCGTGGAAATCTAATTCAAACCGAAAACCACTTAACTTCTAATTCCGATTGAACCTAATGAACCGAATTAGCCAAAAACATTTTTTCCCGTATAAAACGCTTATTATTAACGATTATTGAAGGCTCAAAAGAATCAATTTAGGATAATCAACGTCATAAAAAATATTAATCCATATATTGGTATTTGCTACTCGTATAAACAAATTGGACCAATTATAAGAAACAAATTAAAGTAGTGTTATCATCAAATTCGTCTTTTTCAGTTGAAAGCGAATTAAAAATCTCAAACCTAAACGAAACTAAATATGTCATTCGGTTTGATTTTAAACGATTTATGTTCATTTCTTTGTTTTATCGTTTTCAAACCAAATATTAAACACCCTACACACAAACAAACACTCAGGCATGACAAAGAAAACAAGTAATAGTAACTTCTTAACTTTAATTGTCATCTCATGAAATTTGAACTGTCAAGTTTGCAAGTCGAATAACAATAGCGTTGTTGCTATCATAATAAACAATAACATTGTTCTATAGATGTTCATTATTCAGTTTGAAACCAATTAAATCGAAACCAGATGGATTGGGCATTGCGCTGGAACTTAGTGGTGAAGCCAGGATTTTTGGCCTGGGGAGACAAAGTTAAAAAGCTCATATTCTTTTTATAATGCTTTGTTTCGGGGGCTAAACCCAATATATATATAAAAATTAACAACCGACCAACAAAACAATACTTCGGACGGAAAAAAGTGGGGGGGGGTCCTCCTTGGTCTCTATTATGCTTCGCCATTGGCTGAAAGGTACGAACGAGGCTAGGGAAGTGGCTTCCATGATTATCATGGCCACTACTTCAAACCTTTGGCTTGCTAGAAACAATTTTATATTCAGCTCGGTTCCGTTAGCGGTGGACGGTATTGTTGAGAAGGTTATGGTGAACTTGTTTTTATTGTTGAAGTATCGTGCAAATAGAGTTGAGGTTATGTGGCATAAATGCATAATTGGTGTCATAGTTCATGGTTGGAGACTCGTAGTGTTTTCCAGTTGTCGGGTTGTAGTGAGTCGTTTTGTTTTGCTTGTATCTGGTGTGAGCTTAGCCTCTTGCTATTGTTTTTTTGTTGTTTTAAATAAAGTATCGTTAAAAAAATCGAAATTGTAAATCAGCTTTCGGTTTTCAAATTTGAATTTGGTTTACCCGGATAAATTATTTTGCATTACTGTAACTTATATATTAGATATAGCTCAATAAATCTACCTATTCTAATAATTGAGTAACTCATGCACATGTCAACAATTTAACTACTCCACATAAAAATTTGCTTAGGTGTCATGCTCTCATTTAATTTGATGTAGGATTTTAAAGCGGGTCATAGTATGCTCCATATTCAAAATAACCCGATATGTTAAAAAAATACCAATTATCATGAATTATCTATTAAGTCGATATGTTCAAATAAAAAAATTACCAATTATCATGATTTATCACTTAACCCGATATGTTCAAATAAAATATTTACCAAATATCATTAATTATCTCATAACCCGATATGCTCAAATAAACAGCTTACCAATTATTAAAAATTATCTCCTAACATAATACATTCAAATAAAAAACTATCAATTATTAAAAATCATGCCTTTTATTTTAGTATATATGATTTTTGTTAGGAAAAATTATTAAATATCCAAACCAATTTAATAAAGATATGTTACAAATAAATTTAATCAAAACATATAAAATCAAAATCTCGTGTAATACATGGGTACTAATCTAGTAATTAATTAAAAAAATGAGTATAAATAAGAGAATTTAACTTGAAGTCCTATATTTAAAAAAGAGTATTGGATATTAACAGACCTAACTATTAGTTTTTTGTCGCTATTGGTCCCAACTTCTGAAATATGTGTTGGCGGTCCCAACTTTTATCATTTTGGCCACTAATGGACCGCCGTTAAAAAAGTTAACGGCGTTAACTTTTTTTTTTTATTTCAGGTCTACGTTTTATGGTTTTGATTGGAATAAGAATACGAGTCGATTGATATAAAAATTACCTCGAAACGTTGCTCTAAATGACAAAACGATGCTTTATCGGGGTGTTTAAACCTAACGGTTCTTTAACCGGATGTACAAATTTCGTCGTTTGGATCATCGTTTTGATGTAATTTTTATATTAATAGACGTCGACCTGAAATTAAAAAAATAGTTAACGCCGTTAACTTTTTTAACGGTGGTCCATTAATGGCTAAAATGATAAAAGTTGGACCGCCAGCACATATTTTAGAAGTTGGGACTGGTAGTGGCCAAAAGATAATAGTTAGATTCGTTAATATCCAATACTCATTTAAAAAAACATAAAGATTCATGTTAGCGTCAGATAAATTTTTTTCTCGCTTAAAGTGAATTTCTTCATGTAAGATTAGACTAGACTGAAAAATTATTCTTTAACAACCAAAAGAGTTAGTTGAACACCCATTTTTCTTCTCCCTCTACATGTATACAAGTTATACATGTTTATATATAAAGAGAGAAATAAAGATAAAATGGTGTTTAAATAATAACATCAAAAAATAAAGGTATATTGGTTTTCATTGGTCCCAACTATTACATTTTGTCTTTCACCGGTCCCAACTATTGAATTGGCTGTCAACGGTCCCAACTTTTATCACTATGGTAACCACTGGTCCCGTCGTTAAATTTTTTTAACGTCGTTAAGTTTTTTCCAAATTCAATACCGATGTTATAAGTCTTTTGATCGGAACTATAATATAAGGCGATTGATGGAAAATTTACCTCAAAATGGCGCTCCGAACAACGAAATAGTGCTTCAATCGGGTGTTTAAACCTAACGGTGTTTCAATCGGATGTAAAAGTTTTATCGTTCAGAGATCCTTTTCAAGAAAACTTTAACATTAATCGACACGTATTATCGTTCCGATCAAAAGACTTATAACATCGGTCTTGAATTTGGAAAAAACTTAACGGCGTTAAAAAAATTTAACGACGGGACCAGTGGTTACCAAAGTGATAAAAGTTGGGACCGTTGACAACCAATTTAATAGTTGGGACCGGTAGAAGACAAAAGGTGATAGTTGGGACCAGTGAAAACCAATATACCAAAAATAAATATATAGATGTGATTAAAATAACACATTTATGATCTGTTTGTTTTACTTCTAATAGTTCGGTTAAGTGTTTAATAATTACTATTCAACATTCAGCGTGTTTGTTTCATAAAATAAAAGTTCTATTGTTTCAGTTAAGTGCCGTATGGTTAAGATACAGATAGATGTTGAATAGAACTGCATGAAACATATACAAACTTTACTCACATATGCAATTCTACCTTAAAATCTCTTCCATCAGTAGAGTCTCTTAATGGTTCAGACATATTAACCACTTAATAATTCAGATTTTGTGAAATACACTCTTTTACATTTTCTAGAAAGGAGTGTGATACAATTATGTTTAAAAATAAGTTAAATGTTAGGCCCTGTTTGTTTTTGCCTCTTTTCTCTGAATATTCGGTCAAACGTAATCGGATGTGGGGCTGTTTGTTTTTTTCTAGCATTAAAAGGTTCAACGTCTTAATAGCATCTGAACCAGTGAGAGCTTTTAGTGGATCTGAAAACCTCTTAACCCAAAAAAAGATACGTTTGTCTCCGGTCTCCATTAACTTCTAACTCGGAGACTAGGCTCCATCTCCAACGACTAGAGGTTCGTCTCTAGCCTCTACCTCTTAATGATTCAGATTTCAGACATTTGAACCATCTTTTAACATTCAGATATGATATTTAGATTCAGACTTAAATCTTTAAAAAAAACAAACGGGACTTTAGTTTAAAATGGTACAAAATTACAAATAATATATTGATTATGTTTACCGGTATAGCCGGTATAAGATAAAGTGGGCACCTGAATTTGGGTGGGTTGCTCCATAAGTTGTTGTGTCTTCTAACGGTCATATTTTCTGTCCCCACTCACGTGCAACGCAAAACATTCCAACTTCTTTTTTTCAACTTTTGTTGTTTTTTAATCCTAACACAATATTTGTGTTTCTTAAAAAGTCGGGAAAATAAATAAAAGTTGTTCTATTTTTATGTGGAAATTCGTGATTTTAGTTTGTGAAATTGAAAGATGATAGTTTTTTTTAAGGGAAATGTCACATAAATGTTGTAAAGACAGTAAACTTTTTAAGTTAATTCATTATTATTTTATTAAAATTATTGAAGTTTTATTATTGTGTTTCAATCTGATTTTTATATTACAACTAGGTATTGTGATCGGGCTGTGCGTTGCTGCAGTCGAGGCCGTTAGTAAACGTATTTGTGCGTAGTAGTGTTTTCTGACAATGTATTTATTGTGTATATTTAATATATTTTTTAGTTTGAGTTGTTTTGCAATGGTTGGTTGCAAGAATCACACCAATATTCATAATGTGAAAATTCCCACGCCAATACCATCACACCCCTCTCACGTACAAGGGGTGTGGTTTCACAAGATGATCGACCGTGAATAAGTACGATACTGCCGATCATGATGGTGTGTGTTGGGATTTGAAAGATGAACCTACAATAAAACTCAAGTCAAAGCATTTGATCCAAACAGTCTAAGAGATTGCACATAACATTTGCTTAGTTCTATGTATCGAGTTTTGTCTGTTGAAATTTATCTGTTGAAACTGTATCACAGCTTTCTAGCAGGTAGCTCTACTTGCTAAGATCTTCAGCGTATACAACTGTGTCAGAGCTGAAGAGTAATGGAGACACCATAACTTTCAGCACATGTTGAAGTTCTGCTGAAGTCTGTTGTCCCTTTTGTAATATAAAATAGGTAACTATATTCATGATATGTCATGCTATGGTTAGATCGTCATTAGTACTATATATAGAATAGATTATTATGATTAATTCTAGAGTATTATAAATAAGCCACACTTGTGTATGTTTGTGGCTAAGTCTTCTATTGTAACTATTTGGTTCAAGGTTTCAATAGAAAAGAACAATATACTCTTAATAGTATAAGTTTTTTTGACACGATCCAACAATGTGCTTTGTAACTAGTGGTGGAACCATAAAAGTTTTCCTATGGGTTCATTGAAAAAACATGATAAAAGTACATTGTTTGTGTTCCCTACGAACTTTCATGTTTTGAAATCGTTCCATCATATCTTCAGTTATATATTAAAAAAAAAACTATTATTCAATATAGCAAATGCAAAATCATTCAAATACATATCAGTCGGCATCCATCCTATTACGCACGGTCATTTTCAAATACTTCGTTGAAGAAAAAACGTCTCTTAGCATTCATGGTTGCAATCAGTAGAACTAACGCTAAGTTCTATAAATGATAGACCAACGGATGTCTAGTGTGATTATGTGTTTTTGCAAGATCATATATATACCACCATTCACGCTAGCAAATAATTTATCTCCTCTAATATTAGCAATTAGTTGCCATGCTCATGTATAAGTTTTTATCTTCCTTGTTAATTAAAATCATACTAATACATCTCAGTCAACCTTATTATCTTAGAAACATCAAATACATGCAGGTTATCATTTGGGCTCAAACTCCTTATACACATGTGCAATTTAGTTGTTATCTCGTTAAAACAATTATATTAAGCTCTTGAATTTGCATATTCAATATCGTATTAAAAATCTCAAACTCATATAAATGACACTAGTGACGTTAGTCTTTTCATTCTATATTTCTTCGGCGTCCATGCCAACCATTTCAATGTAATATTTTTCATAATGGTGTTGTTAAATTTTTCAGAAAACAATGTGATCGTTCGTTAAAAATGAAGACTTGGGTCTTTCACACTTTGGGTGTTATAGGTTCTACTACGAATCGATAAAAAATGGTGTTAGTCGATATTGCTTAGTACATGTAGTTTCCGCCAATGCTGATAGTGCCAGAGGGCAGGGGGGCTTTTTTTTTAAACCAAGTAAACTTAAAATAGGAGGACTTTTTCTAAAGTTCATTTCCTTTTTACCTTTCAAAAGGACTTGATTTGTAATTTCTTTTTGACATGTATAAAACTAATTTAAGATTAGCATAATATAGCTAACATGTGTAATGGTTCGTGCTTCTTATGGCATTTTGTGTAATTGTTAATGCTCATATAATTGTATCAAAAGCATAACCGCACCATAATTGTAACACCCCACACATTAAGGTATTAATTATATGCAAGAAATATATGAAATTTATATTTCATCTATTATTATATGAGTAAGTAACGGGTAATATGACAAGTAGAAGAATGAAATGTTTAGACAAATTTTTATTATTTTATGAGACCGTCTAGTTATAATAAAATATATTATATTCGACACTATCCGTTTTCAATGAAACTTGGGTCGATACATAGATAATGATGAACTCGTCCTGACAGCATGTTTGTAATTTTATAAAACGCAATCTTTAACAGTTACTAAAAAAACAAGATTTGCATCAAAATTAATTACCAACAATAAGTTAATATAATTTTATAACATTGAAACAATATCCAAACCCATATGTGTGTACATATTAATTGTCAACGTGAAGGGCAAGTAAAAAAAATATATTAAATATGGATAATAGTTTCAAAACTTAACATTCCATCAAGTTTTAAGCCGACATATACATAAGTCGGTTAAACCGTTATTTATACAACACTGAGTACTCAAATTAGTCACTAACTTATTATTTCACTCTTTTACTTTCAAGTTTTAACTACATCTTGCCTGCAATACAAAAGGAACCAAAACTCTGAAATTATATGTTTGTCCCAGTAATAAATGAAAAGCCAAAGTGAGTCTAACCGTCCCTTTTTTATATGTTTTATGCTTTGGGGCTGTATCTGAGCTACAATATTAATATATATGTTATATGAATGATAGTTATGTATGTTTATGTTTTATGAATGACGATGATTTATGTATAAGTTTGATGTGAAGTTAATTATATTCCTGGTGAGAGACACGCCATAGTACAGGTTCGTCCGACTCATGGTTGTGTTAATCACATGGTGGGTTCTCGAGGAACCAGCCCATGAAGGGCAAGTCCAAGAGGAACATATGTTACACCACAGGACAAGTCATTAAGGTAAGGTCCTTGAGGGACCAATGATGTTTACCTCGGGATGTATATGCGCTTAGTTGGATCCATCTAAGTAGAAAGTCTCACTAGTTAGGTATGGCACACATGTTGGGTCTTGAGGGCCTGTTAGACCACGATGGTCATTATGTTAGCCTTGAGGGCTATTGATGCGTGTAATATATATATATAAAATAAACAAACAAAAACACCTAGTTTTAAATTTATAAAACCAAGACAAACTACTAAATCACACACAACCGGCAGTGGACCGGTCGAATGTAATATAGCGTACGTAAGTCCGGGTGTCGACCCACAGACTCTATATACTACGTTTAATTAACTAAACAAGACTCGACTGACTAGACACGACTTAAAAAAAAGATTATTTGAAAAGGGGGTTTGTACTGCTAAAAATAGAAAGTTACTAAAAATGGAAACTTACTAAAAATGGAAACTGAGAATTTGAAAACGAATTTAAAACAGATGAGAGAAAACAAACCACCTAGGCTAGAATCATCGTTAACTTCAGTTATCACTCACGTTGGATTAATGGTTATGGAACCGGGATCTAAAGTTATTCACTTAAAAGCTTCCTAATTAAGACCCTCGACCCTTCTCGAGAAGAAACCTAAAGGATAACTATTAAGTTATTAGCACACCGGTTACGGGATTAAACCTCCTCACGGTTATCTAATCAAATTATACCTAATTGACCCACGCTAAAGATCTATCTCACGATACGACCCTTAAAGCCATTTAAACCCAATTATTTAATTTAACAAGCAAGATTAATAATTAACACTAAGCCGGAATTTTCACAAAAACCTAAACCTAGCAAATTTGACTAACAAGACTTGTTAACAACCTATCACCTCACGGATATCTAGGTTGGCTATACATTATTACCAGTTTCATTAATACTATTAATCCTATGGTTATACTGCAGTTAAACCATAATAATCACAACTCACGTTAATGACTAAATGAATCCTATTGCGTGACATAGACGATCACCAAGAACACATGGATTAATACTATCAATTCTACCAATTCAAACACATACAATGCATCAAACAATTATAAGGGTTCAAACTTTTAATTAAACATAAACCATAACCAAATCATTCCAACGCAAGTTCAAACAAACCGTTAACGAATCAACATAAGCCTAGGTAGTTTTAACGAGTTTAGCCAAGCATGTTCATAATGAAAAACACAAATTCAAAAGTAGTGAACATGATTAAAATAAACGAAAACGAAAGAACGAAGTAACCCGATTGATCCAAGATGCAATCTTCAATCCCACGAGCTTCCGACACGTTGTTTCGTCTTCGTAGCCTCCAAAAACACCTCCAAACTGCTATTTTTCGTCTCTCATTCGTACCTGGAGGCTAGGGTTGAAGTTAGAGGAGTTTATATAGCGAAACGGGCCAAAAACGCGTCAAAAAAACCCTTCCACGCCACGCCGCGCGGTGAGAAAAGGGGGGCTGGCCGCGTAGCGTCTTGACCCCCTTTTTCTGATCCAGATTTTCGTTTTCGCGCTCCGGTTCGCTCGTAACTCCGTTTCGCTCCCCTTTTTTCCTACGGATTCGATTTTTCACGATCTATCCGTTTCTTTATCAACATGGGACCTACAAAACACAAAAACATTAGTTGTGTCAAAAATGATATAAAACGTTACCGAAACGACACAAAATGCAATCAAACACAACTAGGGATTTATGTATAATTTATCCTTTATCAAACATCCCCACACTTAACCTTTTTCGTCCCTGAAAAAGCATGCACATAGAATCATAACTAATTAAGACATCAACTTCATTACAGTTTCACAAACAATGTAAACATTTTATATCATTTTAATGTTTAGAAGATATTTTAATGACATCACTCTAGCAGTGTCCGTAGTTAGAAGATATTTTAATGACATCACTCTAGTCGAGTGTCTGTCTTTATGTAAACATTGTTAAGTTCGAACTTGGTCTGGAGTTAGTGGTCTTATATAAAGACTTCCGCTGTACGTATATGTATTTATTTTATTGTTATAAATGGCCAGTTATGATACGACACGTCATACCCTAGGAGTGGGGTGTGACAGGTTGGTATCAGAGCCATAGGTTTTAGCGAATTAAGGGTCATATAGATCCTTAAGCTCTAACCTGAGAGGCTCAAAGACCACTTATGATAAGAAAAGCTTTAGGAATCGTTAGAAAGCATAATGAGTGATTATTAGTGTGATCACTTGAGACAAGGAGACAAGTACGCCTGATCAACGTAATTGTCGATTTATCTTTGTGTGAACATACTGATACTCATTAGTTGTGTGATCTAACGTAGAGACCTTGTTAGGAAAGGCGAAGAAAATAGGAGATGAGCACTTCATGTTTATTCAAGAAATGTATAATGGGTAAAAGATAAAGGCAACAAGACGGTTGTGAATGCTACTGAAGATAGTCCATCTTAAGTACTAATGGGAAAGTTCATAAGTGTTTATGCTTATAGATAGTTCCATCTTTAGTTCAGAAATACCCTCCCTTAACATCTGCAAAGATAAGAGAAGCTAAACGCCATGTTGAACTGCAATAAAAGATCATTGTCATGATTACTCCAACGACGCCTGACATCCTCACTGGTGTAGCAAAAGATGTGCATGAAGAGGCAAGCTACCTTGAAATGCGAAAAATAATTGGTCCAAGGGACAAGAAAGCATTTGACTTTAAAATCGACCATCTGAATACATCTACTAAAGCTCATCGGTAGATCAAAGAAATTGAAACAACCCTTGAAGTAAGTGGTAATAAAGATAAAGATAGGGTAATGTTTGTCATTCAATCTTTCAAGGTCCTGCTTATACTTGGTGGAAAAGTACACGAGCTACGTGTGACACCCCGCCCGGCGGCGGAAAACACCGGGCTGTCATAGAATTTGATATCCATAGTAAACAAAGCACATGGTATTACTTTTATTAAAGTCTAATAATTATTGTCATAAGTTTGGCAAAACCCAAGTCTTAAATGCGAAACGACAAATTCATAATAGCAGTAAATGAAATAGTCATGTTTAGTATTATTTCTAGGTCCAAGTCCCTATGTCTTGAATAGCAATAAAACAAGCCAAAATCACGCGCCACCTGAAATACGCGAAAATAAAGTTAGCTACACAAGCTAGTGAGTAAAACCCAATTGAATAGTAATAGTATTGAAATCCGAGATCAACAAGATATGCTGCGCAATCCCATATGTATAGTAATTTCGTAATACCACCCTACCAGGACCCCTAGAATAGAATAGCACACCAACCACAATAGAAACCATAGTATCTCGTTTAGCCATTTGTCATGAGAACCACTCATGTAAGTAATAATGATGACTTTTAATAACCGTCGTTTACCGTCTCGATATATAAGTCATCATTTAGCAATTTAGGGACATGGCATAGTATAGCATCATAGCATAGCAACATAGTATAGCAACATAGTATAGCAACATAGCATCTCGACATAGTAAACATGGAATTAGAAAGGCCGGGTTTAAATCACCTATCGATGTTGTACAAGCAGGTGGGTTTGTCAAACCATTAGCGCTAACATTGTACCGGTGGGTTTACCAAGCAATAAAACTACTTTTAACTAACACATAAGATTGCATCAAGCGGCCAAACTAGATTAACATATTTGTATGATCTCTTTTAGAAAACGAATAGAAACCGCAATATAGTAAAAGACGTATTTCAGCCCCAAAAATAGTAAAATGGAAAAAGGGGAGTGAGTTTACTCACCTGAACAATATAGATAATAGCAAACGCAAGAAAGTAACTAAATAGAATCGAGGATCGCCCAGATATTAGAATCACCTAATTAACCGGGAAAACCTAATTTAGAAACGAGACAAATAATATAGTAATTAGAATCAAGAACTTAGAAATTCTAGGGTTTTGGATTTGGGGTTTTAGGGTTAAATTATAAATTGAAAATTAGGGTTTCAAAATATAATTTGGGAATTTAGGGCTTTAAAGTCCAATTTGGGGATTTAGGGTTTCAAAATCCAATTTAGGGTTTCAAAATCCAATTTAGGGTTTCAAAGTCCAATTTTGGGGATTTAGGGTTTCAAAAACCAATTTAGGGTTTCAAAGTCCAATTTGGGGATTTAGGGTTTTAAAATCCAATTTAGGAATTTAGGGTTTCAAAAACCGATTTAGGTACAAGATGTAAATATATATATATATATATTCTTTTTTTTTATAATCAATTGCTAGTTTTTATAATTGATATATTATTTATTTAAAGTCTTGGAAAAATATATATACATAACTTAGAAATAGAGGGGGTTAAAACAGAAAAATTAAATAAGTGTGGTCAGTGGGACTCGAACCCACGACCTAACGCGTCACAGCCAGCTGCATTACCACTGAACCAGACGCGCTTTTTGGTTTTTAAACAGACAGAAATTGCTTTTAATCTTTACTACACAAGTATACCCATTTCCATATAAACCCTAGATTTGAAAATCAACCAATTCATTCTTAATTTGATGATTGAATCCAGAAGACCATAGGGCTTTTAATCTATACATTACAACGATCATTTCAATGTATTAAACTTACTTGATTAGCAATGAATTTGATCGATGAAGACGAAGAACACGTACACGATGGTTTGAGAATCAAAGGGGAAACTAGAAGCTTTTAAAACGCAATTACCCTTGCAGAATTACTCCTCGTTATGCGAAAAGCAAAACCCTAACCCAATTGTGAATAAAATCAAGGATTTGATGTCGACCCGGTTGAAGAACAACGAAGAACCCTAGAATTTGAGAATTTTGGTTTCGAGATATTAAACTGAAATTTCTTAATCAGAGAGCAACCATGGTGATTAGAAAGTGTTTTACCCCACAAAATAAGTTACAATTCGCGTAGGAATGATGTGAACGAGTTTATTTTAGTTTTCGATGAAACTTGAATCAATTAGAGCCATTTACAGCAATTATGTTTGAATTGAAAGTGCTGTTACACTTGACATCACTACGGTGACGATCTAATTCACTCGATTTGATTAAATTCGAGTCAATTCGCCGTTTGATTGAACGGGTTTTATTACGGTTTTTGAATCAATAAATATGAGTTAATTAGTTGATTAACTGATGTTTAACAGCTTGCAATGGACTCGAAACTCGCCAAAATGCATTTTATCACCTTTTAATTGAATCAAAAACTATCTAAAACGATCGTTTTTTTTTTGCTGCCGGAGTTCGTGTCGGAATCCGGCCAAGCTGCCGGAAACAGGTGCCGGAAAAACGGGGTAAATGGGGGGGGGGGCGATCAGGTTTGGGTTAATTTAAAATGTTACATAATTGGCCCCTGTAGTTTGAGTTGTTAAATAATTAAGGTTTAAACTTTATTGTATGTTTCAATTTTGACAGTTTTGGCCCAAAGTTAATTAAATCTTTATTTTAACTAACTAACCTGACAACGTTAACTCGTAACGTTTATAGAATTGACGTTTTTCTGTTTTTACTTCGTTCTTGACATTAAATTGTTATTTCTTGACGTAAAATATATATCTTTGGTAATATTTATAAACTCTCTTTACAAAATCTCATTTATATATTTTTGAGATTGAATTATTGCACTTCGTATTTAATTAGTAAACGTTTATTAAAACGAGACATAGTATAAAGGTCCGACATATTTATTCATTTTAATAAAAAGAAACGTTACATATTCGCAGATTAAATATGAATACAAATAAAAAAAAAGATAGTTTCGGGTTCGAGTCGGGCATTCGGGTTCGGGTTTGGGGCAGATGTCACAGTCTCCCCTCCTTATAGAAATTTCGTCCCGAAATTTACTCAAACCCAAGTAGAAGAGGATGAAGCAAAAAGGTGCGGATACTTAACCTTCATTTGGCTTTAAATTCATGTTCACATTTTGAGTTTCAACGATCATTAATGATTGGTATCTGATTACGTTTGAGTTGTTTGACTTCACGGTTCATAATTTCCAATGTTCGTTAAATAAATTGCATCGATTCTTTATCGATATACACAATGAGATTTCTATCGGATAAGTACTTGTTCAGATTAGAAACATAAAACACAGGATGAACACTCCTCACTTCCGTAGAGAGTTTCATCTCGCAAGAAACTTTTGAGAATTCGATTAATGGAAAGATTTTGATTGAGACCTGATTTTAAATAACGAGATTAAGAAGTTTTAACTCACTTTGACTCATTGAGGATTGTTTATTTAACTTTTTCCACTTATAAGAGTTCGGTTGAGCTATTTGTATGTAGATTCGAATAAATTTTATTTGCTACCCAATATAGAAATAGAATAGGATACCAACTTGCAAATGAAATATTTTAAGTATATGAATTTAGAATTACTTAAATGTTCATCGAAAATAGTCGTGATTAATAGAAATGTTGAAATGAATGAAGTAATCTTACACATAATTAAGTGGCTTATATGCAATTAGTAAAACGAGTAGACAAGTCAAGCGAAAATAAGATGATTAAATATGGCCCAGCTCCACAAGACAAAACTTGCTATGCTTCCCATGCACCAACTTTCATAATTCCGTGTGCACCCGTAATTACTTCAGTTTTTGCATGGACTCCACAGTTCATTCGATCTCGTGCGAGTCAGAAGTACACAACAATTCAGGTTAAAGTGATGATACGTATAGGTATTGATATCATACTTGATAGAATCACTTGGGAAAACCTTATTAAGACGATAAATAGATTGATGATTCCGATGAAACTAACGTTCATTAGGTAGACACTGCCCATATAAATAACTTTGGTCAACGATATAGATAGTCAAATTCGAGTATTAGGATAGTAACACTTAAGTTTTTGAAAATCGACACTATGTGTGTAAGATGTAATTATCTGTAATAACCTAGTTTATTGGGATCTTTAGAAAAATTAGTTTCATGGAAAGTTGATAATATGGATAATCCAATTTATAGTTCGAATGAATAGATCACTTAGTTCCAATTGGATTTAATTCTTAAGGTGTTTGTATTTATATGACCAACAACTTTAGGTAAAACCAGATGTAGGGGGTAAATAAGTTTATAAGAGGTGATGCTGTTTTTCTATAACGTAGTTTTAAAAGCTAACTAAAAAGTTGAAAGTTTTTATCTTTACCATAGATAAAATGATTGAATTGAAAATAGATGGCACAATTTAAGTTATAAGTACTTGGTATTGGAAAAACAGAAAAACATGATGTTTGTTGCAAGTCTTTGTGTCATATTTGAGAAAACGGGAAATGTTTGTATAAATACTTGACCGACGTTAGAATGACCAATCACTTCTTTTTTTTTTTTTTTTTTTAAAGAAATCATTCATCACGAAATTTATATGTATACATATATGTATATCTATTTTTTTCTTACAAGATATTAAGACCAAAAGGTTATTAAAATTTCTCTCTCTTTTTTTTAAAATATATATATGTATATATATTTGTTTGGGAAAATAAGAAAATTATTTTAATAGAATCGAATACGGTTAGTTTTACAAAGTCCATTGATTACACGTTGTGTTAGGGTAACGAGTTTATAAATGAAACACATTGGGTTTGGATTAGTTCATATAGACTAGTTGCGTAGAATTTCGTTGGTGGTCATATGTATAGATGAAAACATTTAGTTAAATGAGTTCGGGAATAGTTGTGTAGTGTGTGTTAGATTTGGATAACGAATTCATGGATAGTATCGTGTAGTTGATTAACGAGTACATGTTTTGATGGCTAGTTCATAAGTTGATAGTAGCTTTGTAGTTGTGATGATGAATTAGAAATTGGACTAGAAACTTATAGTTAGATGACTAGTTTTGAAACTATTTGAGTATAGAAGTCACGTTGAAATATTTTGAGGGTGGACGTTCGATTTAATTACATTAGCTTATAAGAATAGCAAAATCCGTTAACTTTAATTTAGTTATGGAATTTGGCCTTGACTAAAACTTAGAAATCATAACGAACCCTTGATTGAAGAGTCGATAATTGATTTAGGATTAGAAATACGACTTAGAATTCGGTAATTGATATATGCATGATCTGAAGTTTTGGATAATTCGATTGAGATATGTCTTAGTTTTGATTTGAAATGTTTGGTTTACAACTGTGTAATTGTGTTATATGGATAAGCTAGCGAGTATATCGCATAAGTATTATTGTAGCTTAGAAAACAAATGGAATGATGAAACGTAGAATAACACGGTTTTGTAGAAACATCTTTGAACGATAGGAACATCCGATGTAATAATAGCACCTCGTCCCACTTAGAATACCATAGAATCTTTTGAAACATAGCATAGAAAATCACGAAGAAACTTTAGAAACTTTATAAATTTCGATTAAATGAAATAGTAATAGTACTTAGAACATCATAGAATCCTTTGAACATATCATAGAAAATCACTTAGAAACTTTTAGAAACATTAGTAAATGAAGTTGGAATATTATTTGAATCACCATAAAAATTCATAGAAATAATTATAAATCATAGGAATGAAAATCATAGAATCATTAAGAAAATGAAATTTCAATGGCTTAGGAGTGTGTCTTGGTTTTGGACACTAATGACTTATCACAGTGTTAAGTTCGTTTTCAACGTATTCGAGAAAGCGTGCTTTAGCCTATAGGTTCACACTCATCTCGTACATCCCCAGGTAAGCATACAGGTCTCTTAAAGAGATTTATACGAAATGCTTTGCCTTAGACAGGATGTCCGTGATACAGGCGTTCCCCCTTCCAGATTGCACACGTTTCCCACGTTTCAAACTCACTTAAAACGATGACGAGATTCCACAAAGAGAAAAGATCCTAATCTTGCAGACGAGTCTCTTGTAGTTCCTTCGCGAAATCGGATAAGAAATGAGATTAAGAAAAGCATAGAAAAGTTCGTAGAAGGAAAACAAATAAGTTCAAAAGAATTCCTAAGTACATCTATTTGCACTAAGGACTCTTAGGTTATAGTCTAGGACGGTGTGTTTCTAATACCCTATCCTAGTTCCCTATAACCATGGCTCTGATACCAACTGTGACACCCCGCCCGGCGGCGGAAAACACCGGGCTGTCATAGAATTTGATATCCATAGTAAACAAAGCACATGGTATTACTTTTATTAAAGTCTAATAATTATTGTCATAAGTTTGGCAAAACCCAAGTCTTAAATGCGAAACGACAAATTCATAATAGCAGTAAATGAAATAGTCATGTTTAGTATTATTTCTAGGTCCAAGTCCCTATGTCTTGAATAGCAATAAAACAAGCCAAAATCACGCGCCACCTGAAATACGCGAAAATAAAGTTAGCTACACAAGCTAGTGAGTAAAACCCAATTGAATAGTAATAGTATTGAAATCCGAGATCAACAAGATATGCTGCGCAATCCCATATGTATAGTAATTTCGTAATACCACCCTACCAGGACCCCTAGAATAGAATAGCACACCAACCACAATAGAAACCATAGTATCTCGTTTAGCCATTTGTCATGAGAACCACTCATGTAAGTAATAATGATGACTTTTAATAACCGTCGTTTACCGTCTCGATATATAAGTCATCATTTAGCAATTTAGGGACATGGCATAGTATAGCATCATAGCATAGCAACATAGTATAGCAACATAGTATAGCAACATAGCATCTCGACATAGTAAACATGGAATTAGAAAGGCCGGGTTTAAATCACCTATCGATGTTGTACAAGCAGGTGGGTTTGTCAAACCATTAGCGCTAACATTGTACCGGTGGGTTTACCAAGCAATAAAACTACTTTTAACTAACACATAAGATTGCATCAAGCGGCCAAACTAGATTAACATATTTGTATGATCTCTTTTAGAAAACGAATAGAAACCGCAATATAGTAAAAGACGTATTTCAGCCCCAAAAATAGTAAAATGGAAAAAGGGGAGTGAGTTTACTCACCTGAACAATATAGATAATAGCAAACGCAAGAAAGTAACTAAATAGAATCGAGGATCGCCCAGATATTAGAATCACCTAATTAACCGGGAAAACCTAATTTAGAAACGAGACAAATAATATAGTAATTAGAATCAAGAACTTAGAAATTCTAGGGTTTTGGATTTGGGGTTTTAGGGTTAAATTATAAATTGAAAATTAGGGTTTCAAAATATAATTTGGGAATTTAGGGCTTTAAAGTCCAATTTGGGGATTTAGGGTTTCAAAATCCAATTTAGGGTTTCAAAATCCAATTTAGGGTTTCAAAGTCCAATTTTGGGGATTTAGGGTTTCAAAAACCAATTTAGGGTTTCAAAGTCCAATTTGGGGATTTAGGGTTTTAAAATCCAATTTAGGAATTTAGGGTTTCAAAAACCGATTTAGGTACAAGATGTAAATATATATATATATATATATTCTTTTTTTTTATAATCAATTGCTAGTTTTTATAATTGATATATTATTTATTTAAAGTCTTGGAAAAATATATATACATAACTTAGAAATAGAGGGGGTTAAAACAGAAAAATTAAATAAGTGTGGTCAGTGGGACTCGAACCCACGACCTAACGCGTCACAGCCAGCTGCATTACCACTGAACCAGACGCGCTTTTTGGTTTTTAAACAGACAGAAATTGCTTTTAATCTTTACTACACAAGTATACCCATTTCCATATAAACCCTAGATTTGAAAATCAACCAATTCATTCTTAATTTGATGATTGAATCCAGAAGACCATAGGGCTTTTAATCTATACATTACAACGATCATTTCAATGTATTAAACTTACTTGATTAGCAATGAATTTGATCGATGAAGACGAAGAACACGTACACGATGGTTTGAGAATCAAAGGGGAAACTAGAAGCTTTTAAAACGCAATTACCCTTGCAGAATTACTCCTCGTTATGCGAAAAGCAAAACCCTAACCCAATTGTGAATAAAATCAAGGATTTGATGTCGACCCGGTTGAAGAACAACGAAGAACCCTAGAATTTGAGAATTTTGGTTTCGAGATATTAAACTGAAATTTCTTAATCAGAGAGCAACCATGGTGATTAGAAAGTGTTTTACCCCACAAAATAAGTTACAATTCGCGTAGGAATGATGTGAACGAGTTTATTTTAGTTTTCGATGAAACTTGAATCAATTAGAGCCATTTACAGCAATTATGTTTGAATTGAAAGTGCTGTTACACTTGACATCACTACGGTGACGATCTAATTCACTCGATTTGATTAAATTCGAGTCAATTCGCCGTTTGATTGAACGGGTTTTATTACGGTTTTTGAATCAATAAATATGAGTTAATTAGTTGATTAACTGATGTTTAACAGCTTGCAATGGACTCGAAACTCGCCAAAATGCATTTTATCACCTTTTAATTGAATCAAAAACTATCTAAAACGATCGTTTTTTTTTTGCTGCCGGAGTTCGTGTCGGAATCCGGCCAAGCTGCCGGAAACAGGTGCCGGAAAAACGGGGTAAATGGGGGGGGGCGATCAGGTTTGGGTTAATTTAAAATGTTACATAATTGGCCCCTGTAGTTTGAGTTGTTAAATAATTAAGGTTTAAACTTTATTGTATGTTTCAATTTTGACAGTTTTGGCCCAAAGTTAATTAAATCTTTATTTTAACTAACTAACCTGACAACGTTAACTCGTAACGTTTATAGAATTGACGTTTTTCTGTTTTTACTTCGTTCTTGACATTAAATTGTTATTTCTTGACGTAAAATATATATCTTTGGTAATATTTATAAACTCTCTTTACAAAATCTCATTTATATATTTTTGAGATTGAATTATTGCACTTCGTATTTAATTAGTAAACGTTTATTAAAACGAGACATAGTATAAAGGTCCGACATATTTATTCATTTTAATAAAAAGAAACGTTACATATTCGCAGATTAAATATGAATACAAATAAAAAAAAAGATAGTTTCGGGTTCGAGTCGGGCATTCGGGTTCGGGTTTGGGGCAGATGTCACACTACGTATGGATGAACAAACCTATGGAATGGAATGGAATAAATTTAGAAAAATTTATTTATAAAAGTTTGTAGCTCACATGAAGTTGATCAATTGGAAAATGAGTATCTTCATATGGAAATGAAAGGTACTGACTACAAGAAATATCATAAACGCTTCATAGAATTGATAGGATAATTGCCTGAGTTTGCTGGATCGGAGTCCAAAAGAGTTTGTGTTTTATTTGGGGTATTATTTCCAAGATCATGGGAGATTTGAGAACAAAAAAAAACATGTACTCTTCAAGCTGCTATGGAATTAACAACAAAACTGACTGAAGGCATTAGCCGGATAAGAAATAATTGGATATCTAGTAGTGGCATTGGAGGCAAGAGAGGTCAAGATGACCGTAAGACTGGAAAATATGAAGGTAAATTTAATTAAGAGATGGAATGGAAGTTGGATTTGTTGGTAACAAGTCAGGATGGTCGATTCTAGAGAAAGAACTGATGTTCCGAAATGTGAAAAAGGGTCATTTGACCAAAGATTGTTTAAAATATACTGGAAGCTGTTTTGGATGTGGATACGAAGGGCACATCAAAACAATCTACCCCAAGATTTAAAAAGAAATATAACTGTTGTAGCTGATAAAGGAAAAGGGTGGGCACTTTAAAGGCTAAAGCCCAAGTATATCTAATGAATACGAAAGAAGCGAAGGATTCGGATGGCATTGGATGACATGTTAACAATGTCCCCTATGTCCCTTTTGATCACACTTATGCCAACATATTATTTGATTTTGGTGCAAATATAAGTTTTGTTTCTAGCACCTTTATGACCTCATTGAATGGTGTGATAACTAAGTTAGTTGTACCGCATAGCGTTGAAATTGCTAATAGTCAAGAGATTAAGATTGAAGTTGTTCTTAAAGATTTTTATCTTAAGATAGATGATCAGAAGATCTATTTAGAACTTTTATTTATGAAACTAGGTGGTTTGATATAGTTCTAGGAATGGACTGGTTGTCCTAATATAAGGCACATATTAATTGTGAACAAAAGCTGTTAAAGATTGAACTTCCAAACGTTGAAAACTCAGAAATCAAGGGCGATATGCCACATTAGCCAACAAGACTCTTCACAATGGTAAAGCTAAAAAGTATTTATAGCAAGGTTGTGAAGGCTTTTGGTTATACTTGATCACTAACAAGAAAAAAAACAAGAAATATAGAAGATGTGCTATTGGTAGCTGAATTTCTCGATGTGTTTCCTGAGGACATACCTGAATTACCACCAGATAGGCAAGTTAAATTTCATATTGAATTAGTACCAGAAAAAAATACAATCACAAAGGCCCCATATCGTTTGTTGCTTTCCGAAATTAAAGAGTTGATGACGCAATTGCAAGAATTGTTAAGTAAGGGTTTCATAAGACCTAGCTCATCACCATGGGGAGCTCCGATTCTATTTGTGAAAAAGAAAGATGGCTCAATGCGAATGTGCATTGAATACAGAGATCTGAATAAGGTAACAATCAAGAATTGGTATCCTTTACCAAGAATTAATGATTTGTTTGACCAACTTTAAGGATCAAGTTACTTATTGCAAAAATACGGATTGGCTATCATCAAGTAAAGGTACATGAAGAGGATGTTTCGAAAACAACTTTTAGAACCATATATGGACACTATGAATTTTTAGTGATGCCATTTGGTCTAACTAACGCACCAGCAGTATTCATGGAATTAATGAACAGAGTGTGTAGACCTTATCTGGACAAGTTTGTGATTGTTTTTATAGATGACAATCTGATATACTCTCGTACTCAGAATGAACATGAAGGTCATCTTCGAATAATCTTAAAGTTGTTAAGAAAAGAAAAGTTATATGCAAAGTTCTCTAAGTGTGAATTTTGGTTAAGAAAAGTTCAATATTTAAGACACGTAATAAATGAACAAGGAATTCAAGTAGATCCTTCAAAAGTGGAAATAATGATGAATTGGGAACCCCCAAAGACAGCTACAGAAATCCGTAGATTTATCGGATTAGCTGGATATTATAGGAGATTTATTAAGGATTTCTCAAAAATTTCTAAGCCACTAACCAAGCTTACGCAAAAGAAAGTAACATTTAATTGGGGTCCTAAACAGGATGAAGCATTTCAAACTCTGAAAGAAAGGTTAAGTAGTGCACCTATCCTTGTATTACCAGAAGGTAATGATGATTTCGCAGTCTACTATGATGCATCTGCAAATTGTTAGGATGTGTACTAATGCAACGTAATAAGGTAATTACCTATGCTTCAAGATAGTTGAATGAAAATGAAGCAAAATATGTGACACATGATTTGGAATTAGGTGCTGTAGTATTGGCACTTAAAATTTGGAGGCATTACCTTTATGGAACAAGGTTTACTTTATCTTCAGATTACAAAAGTCTAAAACATTTGTTTGATTAGAAAGAGCTCAACATGCGACAACGATGATGGATGAAAACTTTATCTGACTATGATTTTGATTTTCAATACCATCTTGGTAAAGGCAATTTTGTAGTCGATGCATTAAGTCGGAAAGAATGTGCTAAGCCGAGACGTGTACGAGCTTTAAGAATAAATGTGCATGTAGATCTATTCGATCAAGTGAAAATAGCTCAAAATAAAGCTCTTAAAGATGAAAATTTAAAGGATGAAGAAATGATCGACACAATAAAGAAATAAGAAAAGGGAAGCAATGAATTGCTTCAAATGGGAAATCGAGCTTGGATACCAAACAATGGGAATTTAAGGAAATTGATATTAGAAGAGGCTCACAAGACAAGTATCTTGTGCATCCAAGAGCCGGTAAGATGTATTACACAATAAAGGACAACTCTGGTGGCCATGAATGAAAAGAGATATTACTGCATATGTGAAAAAATGTATGACTTGTTTACAAGTTAAAGCCGAACACCAGAAACCTCCAAGTATGTTACAGCCTCTTGAATTTCCCATGTGGAAATGGGGAATTATCACAATGGGTTTCGTGGTCAAGCTACCCAAAACAAGGAAATACAATGATGTTATAAGGGTTAGAGTGGACAGACTAACAAAGTCAGCTCACTTTTTACCTATTAAAGAATCATTTGAACCTGAGTAATTGGCTCAAAAAACAAAAAAATACATAAAATACATAGATGAAATTCTCTCAAGGCATGGGGTACCAGTATCAATAATATCTGACAGAAATGCAAGATTCACGTCTCGTTTCTAGCGAAAATTTCAAAAAGCGTTTGATTCAAACTTAGATATGAGCACAACATATCACCCACAGATTGATGGCCAAAGTGAAAGAACCATTCAGACTTTAGAAGACATGCTTCGGGCATGTGTAATTGAGTTAAATCTTCTTATAATAATAGTTATCATGCAAGTCTAAAGTCGACACCTTTTGAAGCGTTATACGACCGTAAATATAGAACACCACTTTGTTGGTTTCAAGTGGGTGAAGCACAATTACTGATTCCGAACTTTTCATGAATACCACTGAAAAAGTGCAAATTATCCGTGAAAGGGTAAAAGTAGCACAAAGTCGCCATAAACGTTATGCAGATAGATGATGAAAACCATTGGAATTTATGATTGTTGACAAGGTAATATTAACAGTGTCACCCTAGAAAGGTGCTAACAGATTTGGAAAGAAGGGAAATTGAGTCCTTGATTCATTGGACCTTTCACATTAATAAAAAGGATACATGATATATCATATAAAGTAGAACTCCTTGAAGATTTAAGAGAAATACACCCGTTCTTCCATGTGTCTCAATTAAGAAAATATTTATCTGATAAGACTTTGAAAACTCCACTAAACGAAATCCAAGTAGATGAACGATTGAGTTTCATGGAAAAACCCATCAAAATAATAGAAAGCCAAATCAAAAGATTAAGAAGAAACCATATTCTAATTGTTAAAGTTAGATGGATGCCAGAAACAGTTTCGAGTTTACATGGGAACCGAAAAATACTATGAAAAAGAAACACTCTCATTTATTTACGAATTGATTCCGGGACGGAATCTATTTAAGGATGGGAGGATGTAACACCCCACACATTAAGGTATTAATTATATGCAAGAAATATATGAAATTTATATTTCATCTATTATTATATGAGTAAGTAACGGGTAATATGACAAGTAGAAGAATGAAATGTTTAGACAAATTTTTATTATTTTATGAGACCGTCTAGTTATAATAAAATATATTATATTCGACTCTATACGTTTTCAATGAAACTTGGGTCGATACATAGATAATGATGAACTCGTCCTGACAGCATGTTTGTAATTTTATAAAACGCAATCTTTAACAGATATTAAAAAAAAACAAGATTTGCATCAAAATTAATTACCAACAATAAGTTAATATAATTTTATAACATTGAAACAATATCCAAACCCATATGTGTGTACATATTAATTGTCAACGTGAAGGGCAAGTAAAAAAAATATATTAAATATGGATAATAGTTTCAAAACTTAACATTCCATCAAGTTTTAAGCCGACATATACATAAGTCGGTTAAACCGTTATTTATACAACACTGAGTACTCAAATTAGTCACTAACTTATTATTTCACTCTTTTACTTTCAAGTTTTAACTACATCTTGTCTGCGATACAAAAGGAACCAAAACTCTGAAATTATATGTTTGTCCCAGTAATAAATGAAAAGCCAAGGTGAGTCTAACCGCCCCTTTTTTTATATGTTTTATGCTTTGGGGCTGTATCTGAGCTACAATATTAATATATATGTTATATGAATGATAGTTATGTATGTTTATGTTTTATGAATGACGATGATTTATGTATAAGTTTGATGTGAAGTTAATTATATTCCTGGTGAGAGACACGCCATAGTACAGGTTCGTCCGACTCATGGTTGTGTTAATCACGTGGTGGGTTCTCGAGGAACCAGCCCATGAAGGGCAAGTCCAAGAGGGACATATGTTACACCACAGGACAAGTCATTAAGGTAAGGTCCTTGAGGGACCAATGATGTTTACCTCGGGATGTATATGCGCTTAGTTGGATCCATCTAAGTAGAAAGTCTCACTAGTTAGGTATGGCACACATGTTGGGTCTTGAGGACCTGTTAGACCACGATGGTCATTATGTTAGCCTTGAGGGCTATTTATGCGGGAGTCAGTCCCGGTGCCTTGTTATACCTCTAGTGGCATATATGTTAACAGGCACTGCCACGTCAAGCGTGGAGTGAAGAGTTGACTTGTATTATGGTTAATTTATTTATTTATTTTACACGGAAATGATATGTATGTATGTAGTTATGATGAATGCTTTATATATGGTTATGACTCACCAACAACGTTGTTGTTGACGTCTTTTAGCTCATGATACAGGTGCAGGAAGTAACAAAAGGTATTAGCTGGGTCGGGAGACTTAGCTGATAAGAATAAAGAAATAATCTCCTCATAAGAGATAGAGACCAAATCGGACGCCTGGGAGCAGTGTCCGTAGTTAGAAGATATTTTAATGACATCACTCTAGTCGAGTGTCTGTCTTTATGTAAACATTGTTAAGTTCGAATTTGGTCTGGAGTTAGTGGTCTTATATAAAGACTTCCGCTGTATATGTATTTATTTTATTGTTATAAATGGCCAGTTATGATACGACACGTCATACCCTAGGAGTGGGGTGTGACAATAATATTGTCCACTTTGAAGCCGGAACGTCCTTAGGCGTCCGCCCCTTACGGTTTTGTAACACGTCATGATTGTGAGGGTATCAAGCCCCCTAGTGAGATGTTACAATCCACCCCCTTATGAGGCCCAACGTCCTTGCTGACATACTAGTTCGGTCCCTGGCTTTGATACCATATGTAACAGACTAGCATTACCGCATAATGATATTGTCTGCTTTGACAGCCTGCACGCCAATAGGCGTTCACCCTAACAATTTTAAACGCGTCATGTTTGTGAGAGTATAAAGCACCTCATAATAAAGCATTCATTCTCCCTTATAACCAATATGAGATGTTACAATAATGCATCTCATCATTACGTAATTATTATCAAACTATGTAAATAATTAATTTGATTCGATGAAAGATGTTTGCGTTTTAGGTGGGCGTTATATAAATAACGCCTGAGGATTTTTTTTGCCCTATAATATCCACCTGTAGTGGTGTTTGGGGCATGAAGTCATGTGTGTGCACAATGCCTCATTACAATAGTCTAATCTAATATAATACAAAGTAAGTTGTAGTTTTGGCACCATGGTTCGGGTCATTTAACCATATTGGCCTTAACAACTTTTCTTTCAATCTAGCCCACAACAATTCAGTTTTTAACTATTTTGGCACCTATAGCTAACACCATCCATGAACCTCGGTTAACTTTGGTCACATGTTGGTTACATGATGGGCATAATGGTATTTTCTTCCCTCCAACAACTTTATCCTTTTAAACAAATACCTTTATCCTTTTAAACAAATACGCATACCCTCCACCCCACAAACATATCACACGATCGATCAAACCCTTCATCGGAATCGAACCCTCTGCAAATTCGACATTGGACGATCAATGTCAAAGGATACAGTCGGGCCTTACCATGACATTGACACTGTGGTGGATTCATGATAAGCGTGAGCACTTTTATCCATGTGAAGCTTATGGTTAGTTGTTAACATCAATTGCTTGTAAAAATATATTTCTTTGTATAAGATGACTTACATGAATAATTTGTTATTCAGGGAATAATTTTAACATCTTGCTAAGGATCAACCATGGTGGTGTTTTCATCAAAGTCCTCTTTAGATATGTTAATAAAAGATAGATTATGTAAACTTGATAAATTCAAAGGTGTTTTTTTTATTGTGCTTAATGTAAAGATCTAGGAGGTTAGGTATCCAAAGGAACATGAATGTTCTAAAAAATTTAATTTCAAAACTAGACACGAGTATTAGATTAAGGACACTACGTAAGGATGAAGAAACTCTTTATCCAGAGCAATAAAGAAACTTCTTTTAGGCTTCATTAAAATGCTAAAAAAGATTATTAAAAGGACAAAAAAGGTTATAGGGAAGATTTAAAGAAAATAGCCAATACTGAAATTCATAGAGAGCGTTAGCCTTCATGGTTGTTAAAGTAGTCAAAAATTGAAATGTTGATGACAAGATTAAAAGAAAATTCCTTTTAAGACCAATACAATTGAGTAAATTACATTTTTTGGCCTTTATAATAAGTCAAATTACAGATCGTGGCCTTTATTTTAAATTTTTGCACTGGTTGGCCTTTATATAAATTTTTCTCACGGTTTTAGGCCTTTAAGTTAACGAAAGTTAAGTTTTTCCGTTAAATCAAGGGTATTTTAGTCATGGGCCCTTTCTGTCAAAATTAAAACCCTCTTTAATTGCTTTAAAGCAGAAAATGCCAAACATATAAACTTGAGGGTTGAAAATGTAAATAAATTAAAAACCCATCTCCATCCTCTTCACACCCATGTTTTTCCTGCATATATTCCGGCAACATCCGATATACCTCCGGTGACGTAAAAAAAACTAGTAATAGCACACTTCTACTCAAACAAACCGGTTGTGACACTTTTAAATCACAACTTATGCCTTCAAAAACAAACTGATAACATTCTGTAACATATACAACAAGAAGCCATTTCAACAAATAGTATCCATTGTTTGTTGCTGCTGAAATGTTAATGTTCTTTTTATATGATTCAATCTAAAACAATTTAGTATAAAACTTTAATATGATGCGGATTGTATTTTATATATGGCTTTTAGAAGTTGAAGGGCTGGAAATATAGACTTGAAAGAATAAGGGTTGATGGTCTATGATTGAAACGATGGCTGCAATATATAAACGTCTCTTCAAGATAGGGTTTCTCACTTTTGCAAATACTCATTGAACACACACTCTCTGTTGCTCTCGATCATATTTTCCGGCGACCTCTTGCATCCGTTTATCTTCTTCGTTTTACTTTTCTGTTTCTTTAGTGTAAAAGTTGCAATATTTTGTTGTTGGAGGTATACCGGACGTCGCCGGAATTTATGCCGGAAAAACGTCTCCGGAGGTATACCTGCAATATTCCGTTCATCTTCTTCGTTTTACTCTTCTTCGCTTGCATCCATTCAATACTAGTTTTTTTTACGTTGCCAAAGGTATACCGGACGTTGCCGGAATATATGCCGGAAAAACGTGGGTGTGAAAAGGGGAGGGAGATGAGTTTTTGATTTATTTACATTTTCAGCCCCTTAAGTTTATATGTTTGGCATTTTCTGTTTTAAACAATTAAAGAGAGTTTTAATATTGACAAAATGGCCCATGACTAAAATACCCTTGATTTAACGGGAAAACTTAACTTTCGTTAACTTAAAGGCCCAAAACCGTGAGAAAAAATTATATAAAGGCCAACCAGTGCAAAAATTTAAAATAAAGGCCACGATCCGTAATTTGGCTTATTATAAAGGCCAAAAAATGTAATTTACTCAAACTAAATCGGTCAAAATTTTGAGTGTATATAATTCTAATTTTGAAGATCGGTAATTACTAATTTATCCTCATCTTAATTTTAGAGTTTAAAATTTCATTAGTCAATTTTACACTATTGGTCTTCAATTCAACTTTGACATGTTTACGATTTTAACCCTTTTATTATATTTTAACATATTTATAACTTTGATCCCTTATTTTACTTTGACATATTTACGACTTTAACTATTTGGTTTTGACTGACTTAGTCATTATTTTTTACATATATGTCCGTTTTTTAATATGTGACGTATTACGTTTTTACACCGTAAATGAGAGACATAAAACAATTTCAATCAACACGTGTCACGAAGTCACATAGTGAAACCGACCGCCCGACCGGTTCATAAACCACGTGAAAGTCGGTAAGAATAGTTACCAAAATCATCTTCTCCGGCGAACCCTACCGGAAAACATCGAATCGAAAAACTTAGATCTGAATCACATCATGGGGATCATAACAAGCAGTTTTCCATTCATGTTAGGAGCAATTTGTGGTGCATACATTGCTCAGGAATATAACCTTCCAAACATCCAAAAGCTTGCAGCTCAAGCTCTTTCAATGGCGAAACAGACCAAACACAAGTATCTCAAACCTAAAAAGCCCGACGAAGACGATTTCTAGCATTCGAAGGTCTTCATATTGTTCTCAATCTTCAATTATTCTCTTTGTTTAGCGATTGAATTGAAATGATAGTGTAAAACCCTAGATTTGTCACAGGATTGATAAGATGATAATATATACAGTTTTGTTCATGTAAACATCTTCTAATTTAGATATTGAATATCAGTTTTGTTTATCTTAATTTTATGAATTGTTACTGATATAGAAATGAATGAAGCTGCAACATCATGTTTTGCTTATATATTAGGTGAGTTTAAAGCCCTAAGTTCAGGTTTTAAGATCATAGTAGCTATGTTTTTGTTATAACCATGAAAACATGTTGGATTCGAACACGAAACATGTTCTAGAGGAATCAGATGCTTATCATTACGTCGCCCTTGAAGGTATTTATGCTTTTTTCTATGTAGTGTTCATGCTATCTTTAGATGGTGCCTCGTGTTTGAATAAAGTGGTTCCAAGTAACTTTCAAGACGTGGTGTGGTGATATATGAGTATATGACCATGCTTAGATGATGTCTCGTGTTTGGTTCCAGTTTGATTTGGATATGATTTGGATACTGCATATCAATTTCAAGTTGAGTAAATTGTGTTTGATGCCTTTGCTGCATATTAGTATCTTAATCATGAATAGATACTGATATAGATATAAATGACGCTGCAACGTCATGGTTTGATCATTGATGATAGAAGAATGTGTTCCTTTATTAGGTGGGATTTGAAGCCCTAAAAATAAGTTTCAAATCCTAGTACTTGTGCCATTTTTTTAATGATCATGAGAACTCGTCAATGGAAAATACATGGCTCACTAGTGGCAGCACCTGCTAATCAATGAGACCAGGACATGTGAGTTGTGACGAGTTAAAATACAGAAACTAGTGGAAACCAGAGTTGAACATGCAACAATTAGAAGCTGGATTCGAACATGAAACAAGTGCATTATTTGTTGAACTATAGTGTATTCACCGGTGAATAAAAGTACCTTTAAGAGGTGGGCTAGGTGGCGGGTGGTATGTGTTGTTTTCCCGTCTAACAAACGTCTTTAGTGGATATTTTGTGTTTTGTCATTTGAACTCACTAGTACATATCAATCATGCAGACAAAAAGATGGTTCTTAAATATTTTTCTGATCTTAGCAAGATATAGACATCTTACCATCTTTAGAAAGTCCAATTCCTAGTTTTGATTATCTTTTATAAGGGACTGGCTACAAGTTTGAATCTTTATATCCTCTAGGAAATGCTTCACAGTCTGCCTTGACTAGTTTGGATGCATGATTAGCCATCATGTGCCTTTCACTATTTTTATAGAAAACTGTTTTGATAGGATGTCCTCGTGTCCAAAGTGGTTCGTGTCGTTGGTACTGAGTGTTGTTTTTCTTTGGTACGTGTTTCTTGATGATGTGTAATTTGGACTTTCCGGTTTGTGTTTTAAGAACAAACTGGATGATAAACGTTTGTTGTTATGTGTAAATTCTAGGACCCACACAAAATAGATTCGTAGATTGTGTTTGTTGAAAATCTTTATAATCAAAAGTCGCCAAATTGCATTTTTCGTATTGGAATCTAATCCAACCTTGAAAGAGAAGTCCCCATTTTGTTTGCTTGTTTTCAAATTTTGACAGCCACAAAACTCTGAATTTGCTGCTGATTGGGTCACTTTCAAGCCGGAATTAAAGGGATTAAGGGACCATTGGTTCGAGCCGGTCTCTTGGCAAGTCAGTCCACCAGCCAACCTGTCTTTGCCCTAGAGCTAGATACATCTCTGTTACAACATGGATGGTTATTTCACTAACATCAGACCCACACAAAACAAAACCCACTGAAGATGACAACTTGCCAGGTCTGAAGTATTTATCATGTTATGTTATGATTCTGTCATTATAATTTTCTTTTCAGCTGGGAATTTTGAACCATTTGTGGATCAAACGAGTCGATTCAGGTTAAATTTATTTTCTAACAGGAACTACGTTACCCATTTAATCCAAACTGATTTGACTTGTTATCGAACACAGATTAACGTCCACAGTTAAGTTCTCAAAAAGTTGTGATGCATTCATACAAAACCTTTACATACAAAATCTGTTTAAAATAAGGATACAACACATGAACATGTACAAATGTGTGATTTAAAGACTATCATACTTCAGCTGAAGGGGACCTGCGGACGCTGGTAGTCAAACCTCGTCGCGAGTCTTGCCATTTTGTAGATATTTCTGCCACCACGAGTCTAGTAAGAAACAACCCCGCCACAAAAGCTGCTGCCATAAGCATTGTGAAAACCGCACTCCAGCTCTGGGTCGAAATATAACCCGTAAGCAATGGACCGATTGCAGCACCGACAGACCCAGTTCCATCAATGATTGCAGTGACAGTTGCAAGGGCCCGGGAGTTACCTTTTAAGGACCGGTGGGTACCGAGGTCAGCCGAAACAGCAGTGGTTATTAGAGCGTAGGGCCCGTTGACAAACATGCCAGTGACTAACATGAGGATGATGTTTATGGTCATGGATGTGTCTCCATAGTTTCTGTAAAAGTATAGAGCTGGAATAGCACAATACATGAAGCTTGCAGCTGTAATAGCTCTAGCATTTAGCCGGTCGGAAATGTGACCCGCTAGGATTCCGCCCACTACACCGCCCACGTCAAATAATGTAGATAGATTACCGGCAGCTACGTCTGATAAGTATTCACCATCTATGGCTGCAAAAATACATACATTCATCATAAAGTTTAGCATACAATTCTTTCTATTTATCTTTGTACTAACAAAACCAAAATCATCACTAAATGAAAATAAATCCTGGTCAACAAGGCCTGACCCAACCAATACCGATTTGACCCATATTGTTGTTTCGTCCCGTTGACCCGTTCTATTAATAAGATAACTAGATCTAGAGAACGGGTTTACCTGTATGACTAATGTAGAAAGGTAGCCAATACAGAAATGTATAAGCAACAAGCTTCGCAAAAAAGAGGCAAAACGCGAAAGGTGCAACCCCGGGTATTTTCCACGCTTCTATGAACCCGACCGGTGATTCTTTCTCATGGTTAGTGTTCGAGGACAAAAGTGGTTTAGTAACATCAACCCCTATCTTTTCAGCCCCTATCTTATCAGGTGAAATAAGTTTATCTTCATCTTTATTATCTCTATTAACTCCTACTGATTCGGGATCAACGGGTAGAAACATAAAAAGCATCAATCCAACGAAAATAATCATCAAACCGGGAACAACCATAGACCAACCCCAACCGTATTTCAAGAAATAAGAAGCGATCAAAGAGCCCGAAATGTTCCCTACGGATGTGTGTGCGTTCCAAACGCCCATTATGAGTCCTCGATTGCCTTTTTGAAACCAGTTCCCGATTACAGCGACCACCGAAGGCCAGCCCGTGGATTGAAACAACCCGGCTAGCATTTGAACTATCAAATAATAATAGAAGATATGAATGTTGGCCCAATATCCAATTCCATACAATGAAGTGAACAAACCGGTTCCAATCATTCCAATTGTCAAGAATATCCTTAGGTTCATTCGGTCTCCTATATGGCCCGAGAAGAACATACCAATCGAGTACACGAATAAGAAAGCTAAGTCGAGATCTCCAAGTAATTCGGTCCCGTCTGATCCATCAAACGGGGCCCATCCGGTTCCTAGTAACCATGAAAGTGTTTTGGAGCTTTGTAGAAATGAGTTTTTTGGTGATTCAGGATCAAGTGAACTTTTAATGATGCTGGTGGTTTTTCGAGCTGCATGGTAGCTCGCGTATGCTAAGAATGTAATGATCAAGACTATAGCTTGGTGTGTTTTGAATGAGAGGTTTGATTTCTTAACACGTTCTAACAATCTGATTCCGGGTGGTTTCATGTTGGTTTTGTTTTCAATGTTTTCAGGGTCGGAGATTGAACCCATGGATGAATTCGTCGTCAAAATCAACTTCTTGTATTGAACAACAAACTACAAGCTGAAATACAAGAAAAATGAAGATCAAATTTTGAAATAGATAAAATTAGTTGATGAGTGTCAAGAAAATGTATTGAATGGTGAAAGGAAAACCGAATAATCAAACCGTTGTCGGTCTATAAAATCAAGGGTTTAAATCTTACAAATGACAAATAGTCGAGAGCCGATTAAAACCGATACATCCTCACTCCTTAGATTAGAATTTATTGACTACATAAATCTTGTCATGGGATATAAGACAAAGGTACTCAATGTCCACGGATCAGATCTTATCAATGCTAGTTCTATTTATGTTTCATAGCAATTTATAGCAACAATTTGGCTAAACGGATTTTTCCTAATGGAGTAAGAAGGGTTTGAAGTTTGAAATCATGATGTCCAAGATATAGATTAAAATGGCCAGTCAACCACATATTCAAATATCATGTGACATCATCTAATATTATTCTTTTTAACAACAATTTTTTCATCAATAATTTTAATTGTTGTCTTAAGTGAGACTTAAACCCATAAGGCCACAATCTTTAAATGAAGGGTCATGCACTTTTGCTATTAAATTAAGGAGCTGTTAGGCAACTTCTGATTGATTAAGTTTTGCCCCGGTAAGAGATCTGAACAATTAACGGGCTGTTTGTTTGCTCTGAATGGAAGGTGCCTCTGCGCGTGGGTAGATGTTAGAGTAAAACGTAACATAAGAATATAACATGTTATGAATGGTTGCGTATATAAACTAGCCATGTTTTTGTTCCTACACCAATATGGGACAAGATAAATAAAAGAAATTTGTTTGGATTTTTTTGTTAATTTTAGAATTTCATTCAGAGGTCTAACCAAACAGGATCTCTTAACCATTCAGAAATTGTTAAACAGTTTAGGGGCTGTTTGATAAAATCTGAATCATTAAGTGCTGAATGGTTAAGAGGTCTGAACCATTAAGAGGCTCTATCAATGGAAGTGATATCGAGGTAGAACTTCAGGTGATGATAAGTTTGGTATTTGCTCCATTCAGTTCCATTCAGCATCTTTCAATCTCTTAACCATTCAACACTTAACTGAACTGTTAGGTTTTTTTTATGAAACAAACGCTCTGAATGCTGAATGTGAATGACTAAGCACTGAACTGAACCATTAAGAGGCAAAACAAACAGCCTTAAGTGTTGAACCAATAGGAGATCTGAACCATTAAGAATTATATTGCTTAACTATTCAAAAACAAATGTCAAATGTCTGATCAATTCAGATAAGAGGTCTTAACCATTCAAACTCAATACAGTGCTTAACCATTCAGAGGCACGTGTTAAACCATTCAGACATTTGCTTGCTGGGGAAACAAACGGTTTGAAGAAATAATCATAACAATAACGATGATAATTCTACAAGCAATTACGAGGCTAATTCGAAGAAATAATCATAAAATTGTACCTAAAGTGTAGAAATTTATTGATGGATTGTGCTTGCTCTTTAGCTCGATTGCTTTACGATGATCATGCAACCACAAATTAGAACATGTTCTAGCAATCAAGTGATAAGAAGATCTAGTCTGAATGCGATTATTATTATAAATCAGAAAGTTTTGATGATAATTCAATATGAAATTACGATGAAATTAGGATGAAATTGAACCTGAATTTCAGTTTCGATTGGCGAATTGCGGTTGTTGTTGTTGGGATTGATTGGTTTATTCTTCTTTTGCTACTTGTGAAGTTGATTTGCTCTGTTTTTGTTGTTATTGTTGTGTTAGTCGACATGAACATCCCCTGAAACCGTTTTTATACTAGTGTTGTTTCTTATATATGTGGAATTACGATATTACCCCTTATTTACATGTGTAATAACTTCTTTATCCCAACATCAAAAGTGTGACTTTAAAAAATTTAAGACAGTTTGTGCTACCCAACGTTGTCTGTATTCGCATAACGTATAAGGTTACCCTAAGTAACTGAGTTTTATTCGTATCGCTATAAATAAAAATATATTAAAACAGTTTGAAAATAGAGATGGTCAGTCTTGTTTCTTTCATTTTGTAAAATTTCATTACTTTTTTTCTTTTTGAAGGTCATTTCTCTTTTGGTCTATTCACTAACTCTTATCATGTAATCGTATTTTTCAACGATTCCACCTTGTAATATCATGAGCTGTTCCATGAGTACTTGTTTAAGCATCTCAAGGGACGAGGGGTGGTGTGCCTCACAAGCTTTTTGACCTCCTCGCCTCGTTTCCATGGCACTCCTTATACTCCTTATATTATAATTCAATAGCTTAATCAAAGTTATCTCCACTAAGATGTTTATAATTCGCAATGAAAGGCTAGGGACATCATTATTCTTTTCATAATGGGACAAAAATGTCTTTCGGGACAAAATTGGTCGTTACAAACAATTACTAGACTTCATTCTTTAAACGTATACCTAAGTCATTGTTTTACAAGCTTGACACAACAACTCTAACTATAAGAATAATCATGTTTATAGAAAAAATTCAAATAATTAAGTAATTCACTCATTTAAGTTTTAGCTTCAATTTATATTATTTTTTATAGTTTTTATTTTCGGTAACCAATTAGGCCTCTCAGTCATGAATACCCGAGTTCGAGACCTTAGACGGAATTTCAACATTTCATTCTTAGTTTAACGCTTTAGAAACTCAAACTCAAAACCAGTTTTGAAGGCTGAAGCATAAAGAAAAATCTTTAACCACTAAATGTGTCAACTTAGACTTGGTCTGCATCACGCAACTCGGATAAAATGACTCTGCCATCACAACGCATAACACGTGTCAAAATTGAAGACGTTTTTAATGCGTGTAACAAAGTCGGAAAACAACTCTTCCACCAAAATATACAACACATGTCGAAGTTGAAAACGTGTCAACTAAGACCCGGTCGTCGCATCACGCGGCCAGATCTAGAACCTAGTTTAAATTGCTAAATTAGATGCTTAAATTAGGTTAAAAAGGTTTTAACTAAATGTCTTATAATCAAACGATAAACATTTAGATTTTTTAACGCATTTTAATTCACTTACAGTTTACTGGCCATCCAATCATCTCAATTCTTTGAGTATGGAACGTGGGGGTTATAGACTTGCATATCCTCGAAGGGGAGATGTACATCAGTCTGTCCATATTAACCCTAAACTTGAGATCATGTTCAAAAGGAAACTTATCGTAAATGAAAAAACTCTATGATCAAACTAAAACCTCTATTTTATCATAAGTAAAAGCCGAACCAAAAACCGTGTGTTTTAACGAAGTCTTAAAGTTGGATTTATTAATTAAAGTTATTGTGTTAGATTATTAGAAATTTAGAACTTTTATATTTAGTTTGATAAATATTTCGTACCTTTTTAGTAATTTATTCTACGGGTGGTGGCATAAACGTAATATTCTTGCAACAGAAAGGGTTTTTTAGGAACATAATAACGGGGCAAGAAAGTCCAGACCTTTCGTATCTGACATGGCATGTTGCTGACGTGTTAAACCTTGGTGGGTCCCAAAAGCCTCGTTAAAATGTTACACGTATCAACGGTTTCTTGGTTATCGTCAATGTAAATGTCCCGGTCAATTCACATGTCCAAACCGATTAATTGTGTCCACGTTATAATAAATTATTATTATTATTCGTTAAATTATTTTTATCACTGCATAATTATTTATGTCGACTATTTGAAAATTATTTATTTATATTAATAATCTCTAATATAATAATATATCAATTTATAAATCAATATACGTATGAAACAGAAAAAATTAATTATCATTATCAATAAAAGCAAGTCCAATCAGTTAACATCATGTAAAAAAAGAACTTGATGTTAAAATCATTTACCTCCTCTAGTGAGATTAGATGGTGTTAAAAAAATAACTAAGAAAAACACTAGTGTTGTTGGACACGTAATTAAAGGTTTCGAGCGTTTCTGGGTGAAAGTGCGTCTATATGCACTTCACAGGAGGGGTTAGAAGATCATTGGTTTAGGTATTTGTCGTTTATAGAGGTACTGTTGGTTTCGTCGTGATTTTATTTGTAAATTTTGACGTCAAAATAATTAGTCTCTAGTGCGTTGCTAACGCTCTAACATTAGATCTTTTGTTAAAATTACTAATAATTTTTTTGGAATTATGTTTGTGTATCTTTTGTGAATATAAAAAATATAAATTGTAAAGACTTAAGTTTACTAATTTTTCTTAACGTTTAAATATTAAGCACGTGTACTTATTTTTTTTTATTTAGTATGTAATTATATGTCATCGTCGAGCATTAATTTACTCATTCAGTATGCTAGTTTTTTTAGTATGATATCATATCATGTTAAAAAAAATAATACTTTTTTCAAGCTAGGTGAAGTTGTGATGTCACTCAATTGACTTGCAACCTATAGCGACATGTTTGTTCACTAATAACATCATCGTTAGAGCTAAGTAGCGACATGTAGCTTGGATAATAGATAAATAAAACGATTAAAAAATAAACTAAAAAAATTATTGATAATGAAAACATAATTGGTAAGCGTGTTAACTAAACCTCTACACGTCTGACATCTTGGTATCATACTGGATAACAATGTATTCTTTCTTAGAGCTTCAACTAATAAGATCTACTCTACAAAACACATTATATCCGGTCCTTTGAGAATTGTCGACAAGGCAAACGATTTAGTAGTGAGCATAGCCATGAATCGATCGCAATGTAACAAACTATATAGAAATAGTGTCTCGAAGATGTTGGAGTCCATGTTTAACCTTGATACAATAATAGCATGACGATGTCGAACGTTGTTGTGGTCATCTTTATTGCACTTAGGCGTGCTTTGGTGAGATCAACTCGCTTGTTGTTGCTATATGAATGCTATTTCTTAGCATCGATTTGATCTTTGTTAACTTTCAGTCTTTCGCCATTAGTTTTGAGGATGTACAGCCCAGACTGGCCGATTGAAATAAAATGTTATACATTTATTTTTAAATATTTATATATGAAAAAGTTATAGCAAATTAAAAATCTTAAGAGAAATTGGTTTAAAAAATATATGAGTAAAAATGCAAAGTACTATTTAATAATGTTTTGAAAATCAGACCTGACGGTCAAACCAACTACACCAGGAATGACTAGTCATTGAATCGGTAAAACGATGGTCGAATCTAGAAAACGAGAGATTGAACCGGAAACATTGAAGGTTGAATTGGAAAAATCTTAAAATTTTTCTATATTTTATATATTTGTATTTAAGATATTTATGACGTCATATACTTCACAAATCTACTCAAAACTATCTGACCAGTGAACCGGTCAGGATACCAGTCTAACGTCCAGTCCCATCCTAGAAATAGTACTTTTTAAATAAACAAAAGTTGAGGGAAATGAGAGGCCGAAGTAGGGGTGTTCATTCGAATCGAATGCGAATTTGGTGAATTAAGCGAATCGAATTGGTCGAATTGGTCGAATTGGGACATTTAAAAACTGTATTCGTATTCGATCCACATTCGAATAAAAATCTATGTATTCGATTCGATTAAGTTATTCGAATTCGAATAGATTCGAGTGTATTCGTTTTAAAAAAATATAAATAAACAAACACATCAAGTAACAATACAAATGTAGAACCAACATAACATAAGTCTAAAACACCACCCAAACAATGTGCAAAACATCCAACAACTCTAAAACATATTAAAAAAAAGATCTAAAACTGCATAATCAAACACAAAAAAGACTATAAACAAGTTTAAAACCTTTAGAAACAACAATTAAGCAGCTGCCACAGCACCCAATCATGTTCATACGCAGAAACACCAATTAAGATTGGGGTAGGGCTGGCATATCGTGTCAGACATGACACGATAAGACACGAACATGATAAGGTCAGACACGAACACGACACGATAACTTATCGTGTCATTTTTTTCCAAACACGAACACGATAAAAAGCAAGTTACACGATATGACACGATAAAAACCCATTTTTTTAAAAAATTAAAATTTTCAAAAAAATTTTTAAGTCTTAAATAATAAATATGACTTAATATGATAATTTTTAAGACACAAAACAACAAAATTACATAAAAATAGTATTTAACCATAATAATACTTGATAAACGAATATTAAAAAGATTAAAAGTCAATTAAAGTCCATCTCCACCTCCATTATCCACTAACATTTCATATAAATAAATATTAACAGGTGACCTATCGTGTTAACAGATCTTTAACCTGTTAAGCCACGATAATTAACGTGTCTTTATCGTGTTAACATGTTAATGACACGGCACCTGTTAAGGTCAAACACGAAACCTGTTAATTACGTGTCGTTTCGTGTCGTGTTATCGTGTCCGTGTCAGAAATTGTCAGCCCTAGGTAATGGGTTGGGTTTGAGTATTTTTAACTTACTTCAAGCTCATTAAATCATATTCTATCTTATATTGATAATTAATTACATATATTAAAAATATAAATTAAAAAAATTTATATTTCTTATTCGAATTAGGCGAATTGAATGCGAGTACTGAAAATCATATTCGTATTCGATTCACATTCGACAAAATTATTCGAATCGAATTTCGAATAATTCGAAAGGTATTCGAATAATGAACACCCCTAGGCCAAAGTGTAAGTATTTATTTTACCTCTAACAAGAAAATTTCTTTTATTAACATAGGTGGTTAAGTCATAAACATGAGACCCCCGCCGTCATTGTTAATGTAATACTTGACACGTATCAAAGTCAAAGCATGACAAGTAAGACCTTGCCGCTATATCGTTGGATCTAATTACTTAGTTGATTCTAAAAACTAATAGCCATGTCACCTCGATTTACTCATGTTTGGTCTTTTGAGTAATGTGTAAGTATACACAAAGGAACAATTGAAAATGAATGATTAAGTGGACCCTAATGAAGCTCCCACGAAGTTTCCCTATTTTCGTTTTATTCAATCTTTTGATTTTACTTAACATCATATCCATTCCTTGCTTGGTCCTATGTTATACTTTAGGCCAACGTCTTCTCAAGTTACGTGGAGACGTATATTGTTTTGAACGACGACTATTTTTTGTTTTCTAAACGGTAGTTAGTGTAACGGTTTATACCCGATAAACACAGAGATATAACATTAAAATTAAAACCTTACCTTTAACACAAATAGATATTGTTACTTCATTATGTTTTATACCAATAAGTTATTCTATTGATTTGAACACAAGATCTCTTTATTAAAAGGCTGTATTTTACGGATCTACTAAATGATGTAGCCATTGTTAACATTAATAATTTATGACGTTACAAAAATATTATTAAAATTCTTAAACTATGTGGAATGGTTTTAACTTTTAACTAACTTTTTTAGTTAAAATGACATGTAGGCGTCATGTGAACAAATATGAATTCACTAAAGCCCCTCTTAAATCAAGTGTAATGGTTTAACTAACTGTAGTTATTATTCAACTATTTATTTATTTACTCAATTATACCTACACAATAAAAATATTAATAAAAGTAACAATGATAATTGATAGTAACAATAATAACACGTTAATAAACATATATGCATAAAAATCGTGGATACAATCTTAGGACATTTTTTCTGACATCTTTAAATACTTATTCCATGAACTGTGGGAATTACCATACGTTAGTTGACGAATTACGGAAGTACAATTCTGAATAGGACTAAATCTTATCCTATGTCTAGCGTCTTCCCTGTATTGGAACTATGGAAACTCGTGTTCTAAATCATCGACAATTTGTTAAAGTAGCTGATGTTATACGAAAAACGTCGTCGGACGTAACACGATCATACATAGATCTTTCAATAAAACCAGTTGAATGCGTTCACACGATCCCGTTCTAGTGATGATTGTCATCTAAGCAGTTCTGGTCACAATGTTTGGCCGCACGAACAACTTTGACTATCATTGGCTCACCTACCTTCCAAGAAGATAAATCGTTGGATCTTTGACCCATTTTTACATAGTTAGTGAGAATTAGAGTGTGAATTGTGAAATACAGTTAAAATTACAAAGTTTCTATCTATATATATAAAGGTAAACCTTGTTTTTATTTATCAAAAAAATAGGCTTAATGTTTTAATGTTATAACTAGGTTAACACCCGTGGGTACCCACGGGGTTGAACGGTAAAAAAAATATTTATACACTTTAATATTAAAATGAGTAATAACCCAATGTGTTACACCAAATGAAGTAATAAAACAGAGCAAACAAAGTACAATATAATCAATTTGAAAGCTTGTTGTAACAACATTTCAGATTAACACAAAACTGAGTCGGTGTGAGCCAGTAGTTACTCGGGATATGCGTAGTTAACAACATTTCAGAATAATACATTACAAAAGTGTGATTTAACAAAGAGGAGAAATAGACCATCTTTATGTGCCTGAATTGTGAATCAAAAACTGCATTCGAATGATTCAAACGGGTCAAATGGTAAAACTGTAATTGGAGTCGATTCAAAATCAAACACTAACAGATGATACATCAAGAATAAAAAAACAGACCTTAAGGGAGTAATTCACAGCTGTGAAATTTAGTTAGCAAACTTTTGATTATACATACAAGGGCTGCAATTAGGTTAATTACTAAACATATTCTGAGTTTTGTAAGAGTTAAGAACGTACTTGTATACCCATTCATTGTCATACTAAGTGACAAGTTTGGTGAAAGTTATCATTCAAAGCAATCCCGACTTTGTGGAATCAAAGATGCTTGACCAGCTGTCACCAACAAAATCGGTGGATACATCTTGATTGACATATCCCAAAACACCCTTAGCTTTGCTTTCTGATTCCTTCCTGAATTACAAAGAAGCTCACAAATCATTTATACATATTGGCAATATTACAAGAATCATTGTATCACAATTTACTAATAAGAATAATAATAGTTAATTAGTTATATAATACTTACTTAACGACAACCTAGACCTGCTCATAAGTAGCCTTCTTCTCAAGTCTTACAGTCAAGTCCACATCTGAGACATCTATAACTGGGGTACACGGAAAAGCCATTTTTGTTAATTTGCCATTAACGTCATACAGAACTTTGCCAACAGCCTATAACAAACACAAAATGCTATCTGATTTTTTTATCAAACTTATTAACAGCATTAAAAGTTGAAGATATTTGATTTTTTTTAATAAAACGCTTATATTGATATGATTAAAGAGTTTGTTGCTATAAACGCAATCAGACGCATTACCCTACCCGTCCATCTTGCATCTCTAATAGTAAATGAAATGATTTGCTAAAACTCACTTCAGTTATTTACCTTGGCATCTCTAGTGCTGCTGGGAATAATGTTGACGCAAGCAACTCTTCCACCTCTCCAGTCCTTCACAGATGAGACATCAACAATCTTTTGGGTGGCTGAAATGTGTTAATAGTGTGAGACATGTACCTTTTAACTTATCATATAATGTCTGGTTTGATTAATTAACCAACTTATCATATAATGCAAGTTAAAAACACTAATCATCTCAATGCTCTTTAATGTGTAATATGTAGACGGGTAAGCTTTATAAGATTTTTAAAATTAACATTGGAAAGTAAACGAAAATTAAGGCAAATCAAATTGATGGTCAAAATTAACAGGTAGTCAAATTGACAATCAAATTAAGGGCAATTGACATTTAAATTGCCAATCAAATTAAAAATAATCACAATTAAGATTGGAAAGTATCCAAAAATTAACTTTGGAAAGTAAATGAATTAACTTTTAATCGAAAATTAAATCAACATATAATTGACAGTTTTAATTTTAAAGATCAGGTTTGTTTTTTTATTAAATGAGTTGCTATAAAATAGTTATTAAAAGGTTTGAATTTTTATCTCATCAATTGCTAACATAGGGTCATAGGCTGTCAAATTTTTTAAAGATTGGAATTTTATTAAGTTCTTTATTCTTCAACATATTTACCAACAGGATAACCCACCGCATATAAATCTAAACGCTGCCTGTTGTTTTCGACATCAACTAACGATGCATTATGCAGTTACATTCCAAATCTTATTACCTTAATGAGCCAATGTGTCAGCAATATTGCAATTTCGTGCATCTTCTAACGCCTCTCCTTCAATCTAATCAAACATGATTAGCTCCAAATCGATCACAAACACACTTTAATTGAAAAAAGCAAGATCAAAGACATGGTAAGCAGAAGTTCCATAACCAAAAACATAATCAACTGAAAAGTCATCTTATTTACGTTAAAATGACATAAATAAGAACCCAAATTAAAACAATAAAAATGAAAGAAGTAATGAAACATACCTAAATTGGAAAACTTGTTAACGAAATCATGAATAACTTTGAAGATGATGGGAACTTTATAATAGGTTTTTATAGATCATAAAGTTTTAAAATCAGGAGATTAAAGGAAATATATTGGGATTTACAAAAAGGAACAGTTGTAAATCTTTTCCAACTAACGTTCGTGATCTTTAAACGTAACATAGGCTGTTTGAGACTTAAAATTTGTAAAGCTTTGATAACATTATTTTGAATTTTGAGCTGTCAAAAGATTATTAATTTCATCAGGCTTTTATTTAACAGTCAGAAGATTTTATATGAAAAGGATTATTGAAAATAATGGATTAATATAACATTTTAGTAATATGCATTGTTCAAGATGATTACTTGAAACACCTAAAAATCATACCTTATAGCCATTGTTGTCACTTGTCACATAAAAGTGGGGAAACAAGTTGCCATTTAGATACTGCCCGGTACATCAGCCTTTAAGCAAATCATGGTTCCTTCATAGTATAAGCTGAACATGAAAGCCAAAAACTTATACAATTCAAACAATTATGACCGAAAACTACATTGTACAACCCAAGCAAATTAATAGTAACAATATGGGCATAAATTCTTATGAATTCAGGTAGATGCAAGGCGAACCAAGGTATGAACACCCCTAGTTCGAATTCAAATACCATTTAAAGATAGTTGAATTTGGAACAAAATATGTAGTACCTCATAAACCTGAAAACTAATATTTAACAACTGCCTACTTGAAGTCTTGAAGGTTGTAGACCAGCAAAAAATGTGAACAAACTGAAATGATTGTAACACATACAAAAATGTTAATTGATAAGGTAAGCTAGTAGGTAAGCATAATGTACAATCAGTTACAATTGAAATGAGTGCACATATAACTAATAGTAAAATTATGATATAGTAAATTAAACAACAATATTGCTAAAAAATAGAATTATCTAACAATCATGAACATCATCATATTCTAAGTGATGAGATATTTAAACAAAAATTATGCATTAAACACAATCTTATGTGAATCCCTTAAGAAGCCTAAAAAAGATGGATATGAAGAATATCAATTTGAAATCGTTACTGACAAACATAACATTACCTTTTTTTTATGTTCTGGTTTTCCTGTAAAAGAAAAAAAATACAACATTACCTTATGTCGTCCTAACAGGTCACACTCTAAAATATCAGTTATAGCATTACAATTAGCAGTTCCTTTTTAATCATTCTTTGCAACCAAAGCCTTCATTCCAATATTAACTGTATTCAAGGGAAAACATAGTAAATGATTAAAACTAACATTTGATTATAGCTACAAAAACTTGACTTTCAATGTGGTTATAGAAAAGAAAAGAAAATATTTCTTTCGAACTATAGAATTTAGAATCTTAACTTATTGTTGACCAAAGTGAATTATTTATAAATCAACAGAGAAATGCACAAGCATTGAAATTGGGTAAAAACCCTAATCAATGATGAATCGAATCAAAAGCAAAAACACACATTCGGATGAACAGTAATATTTAACCAGAAAAACAACTCAGATATACCTTCAATTGAGTAACATAATCCTTGAAATAATCTTGTAATATATATTCTTAATTCAAATACCTTGAAACAGAAAAGGTGAAATCATCGAACAAAAATTGATTCACATAATCCTTGCAATTCATAAACAAAATCGAACATAAACCAAAAAATGCTTTCTTGTTCAAGCATTAGATAAGTGTTATATATCATTCGTTCGAGTAAACAATAAACCCTGACAATCGACATAACATACATACAAAGAAACTGAAGCCAATCGAGTAAAGAATGAAACGAAAGAAGATGATGAAACGAAGAAACACATACCTGAAGAATCAATTGGAGAAGAAGACTGCGTTGTGAAAAAGGGATGATGCGATTGAAGGATTTTGGGTTTGATCGTTCGGTCGGCCGATTAGGGTTTCATATGATTTAGAGAATGAGCCGATGTATGGAGAATGAGGGACTTTAATATGATCCGGATTTTGGTATGCTATGGGTCAAATATGGTATGTGGATCCGACCCATACCCGCAAAAATGTTGAGGATGAATGTGGTGATGACAAGTGGCGCATTGTGGGAGAATGGGTTAGTGATTTATTAGAAGAGGAGATGTATTATGTTACAATCCACACATAAAACTTCAGGTGGTCTACCAATTTTAAATGTATACTTTTGAGTTAACATAAGTAGTGGTTCATCCTCTATGAACAACATAGATTCACAATTAGAAAAATATACGTCGAGACTAACGCCATTTACCATCAACAACAAAAAACTTCAATCCACATGGAATAGTTAATCCATAAGATTTGTTCACTTATCCATTTGCAAGAAAATAATCAATTGGTCGTTATTAAAAGCATACCAAAAACTATTCTCTAACCTTTAATTCCATAAAAAGTTTACTTTTTTCTAAAGGAAACAATGAGAAGTTATATACATTTTCTATTTAATAACACATCTATATTGTTGAGACTATTATAGCAAGTGGATATATTGCATAACCAAGCAAACCAAAATCTTGAATTAAACACTAATGATGAAGCCATTCATGCTGCAAAGAGTGACAAAAAAAAGTTAGCATAAGCACAAATCAGGTGAGTAGTAACCAAAGACAACTAATTATGGTGGGTTATGGACTTTAAAGTAAAGAGTTAGAAATATCTACGAAAAAAAGACTAAAAAGAAACAAAGATGCAAATAAAGATTTGACCGGTGTCGAAGCCCCGGGCAAAGATAGATAGTTTTCTTACCTTTTCTATTTTTAACTAGATAGGGCAAGTACGAGTATCGTATCCACGAGGAGTGTTTGTGGTTAGCTACTAACTTTCATTAATCAAAAAGGAAATTGTAAAAGTTGATTGGTTGGTTGTTTTATAAACTAATGACATAAAAAGTAAAGTTAAATAAAAGAGTTGTTACGATATGGAGATAGTGCAGTCACTTCCGGTGTCGGGGTTTGTGATAAAGTTGTTTTATTAATGTCGTTTTCAATATTGATCCGGTTACATAGACATAACCAAGTTCAAGTTCACCACTAACCTAGAGCACAATTTATATACTTACACACCAAACGTCCGTTCCTTAACTAAACTAACTAGGGGTGTACTGGGCACATTCGGGTGGCGTATGATAAACTGTCTGTCGAGCCAACGTGAAATCAAACACATATAACAAGCTATAAACCATCACATGTCAAGTTTACAACTAATCATAGGTTCTATAATGAAAACTAAACATATATATGTTCAAACAACTAGAATCAAAAACCCCTCGTACCGGTGTGACTACGAGACGATTAGCCGATCATTATGGAGAGACTTGAATGCACCAAAGCCGCTGTCAAATGCTTCATTAACATCATCAGATTCGATCTTCAGTTCTCGTTCAAAAACCCGTCGTCATCGTCCCAAGTTTTTATCTCCAAAAAAAAAATGAACAGAAGAAAAAAATAATAAACCCTGTGCGTGAGAGGTCAGATCCAAAAAAAGATGGGCCAATCTGAATTTTTGTAGGTGGATGAGGATATGCTTCGTTGTTCCCTCTTCAACTTCGATTTTTTTTTCTTTTTCGGATCAGGTTCCCTTTTCACCAAACCCCTTAACAAAAGAAATGCCCTTTTTTTTTTTAACCCTTTTTTCCCAGCTCGTTTTCTTTCTCTCTTTGTGGGCCTAAACACATGACAATTAATTTACTTCTTCATTTCCTTTTACTTGTCCAGCCCACTATCATTTTCTTCATTTTTTCACATAGTATATAGAATTCAAATGTGTAGATGTTCATTTCTCATTCTTTCGACACCGCTCGGTTCCACTTTATATAGTTGCATCTTTTTAGTAAGTTCTCCTCGTTACCTACAAAACACAAAAACGACACAACATAATATGTTTTGTAATCATAACAACGCATTTAATGGATTATTAACATAAAAGAAAATTCATTTAAACGAACCGATCAAACCTCCCCAACTTATCTTTTTCTCGTCCCGAGAAATTGAAGAACAAAATATTAAACACACCAAAAGCTTGCAAACTTCAAGTATTAACCAACACATATCATAACAATATATAATACATGTGGATGCATTATTATGTGAAGATGACATCTATCAAATAGGGAGTTCTCTCATGAATGCTCACACTCTCAATATTTCTATTGGCTTAGTATTTCACTCATCAATTCAAAAGAATTGTGTTCCATAGGCTTGCATAAATTTTCAATTCTCCACTACAAAGTTGTACTCAAACATATGTCAAATGGTCTTTGTAAGGGTTGTAATGAGGCAGGGCTAAGGGTATGGAAAAAGGCTAAAATTGGCTCGGTTAATTAAGCATGGTAATTCCCAATTTAGTTTCCCCTTGCACTTGTTCTCATTTTTGCATTAACACCTGTTGCTCATTTAGATTTTGATCTCATTATCATCACTATCACCCTCTTTTTTTTTTCTTTATCACTGAACTTCTTTGATGGCAACACCCCTTTTTTTTGTTTTTGTTTTTTTTTTTGGTTGCATTTTTTTTTTTATGAACTTGAGACTATTTTTTTTTCTTCTTTTGACTTGAAAATTGATATCCCTTCTTCAATATTGTCACAAACCAACCCAACCCATTACACATGCTTAATTAAGGGTTCAAACTTTAAGAAGGCTTGAAAGGGCTAGGCTTAATTGGGTTAGAACAAAAAAGATGGAATTAATGTTAGGCTCAAAGGGGCTCACTAAGGGATAGATATACGGGTAGGAGAAAAACTGAAGGAATATACAAGAAGGCTCGCCTAATTTGCCATTATCATCCATATGCTTGAATACTTGTAATTTTGAAGAAACAATATGCAAGTTCTAGATAACAATTCAATTGAAAAGTACCCTCATGAAAAGAAATTAGACTGATTATGTATGTGTCAGTCATGAAAGGCTCAATATCTCACCAGGGCTTTATGATAGACAAAACCTTCACATAACAAAAGCATAGCCTATGAAAGCATAGTATTATAACTGTCAGATCTAACCGATTAGTTGACACATATTCATTTGCACATGCAATGGTGGTTTAGTCAAAAGTTCTCCCAATATCTAAGGACCCCACATCAGTTTAGTTCACTATACTAATAACAAACTAGCATCAACTTGATTTAATGTTTTTTTTTTTTTTTTAACTATTATAAGTACAAAAATATCAAGTTAGATGCATAAAAGGAACAAAAGAACCTGATGGATGACGTCGAGCAATTGGTAGTCTTGGTCTTGAGGTAGCACACGGATGTTTGGAACTCTGCTTGATGATTCTTTGATGTTGCAAGAACTAGCGGATGGTACAACAACGGCTTTCGTACTCCTTGAAAATGTAGAAGGGCCTTTGACATTGTATATTTCTTCTTCCACTCTTTTTTTTTAGCTTTTTTTTTTCAATTTTTTTACGGATTAAGATCGTAATTTTACAGTTGTTTTGAAAAACTTTCAGTTTCATCAAGTTTACGGTCATATTTACGAAACCAAACTGTAAATTTACAAAGTTAAACCGTACTATCAAAATTTTTTTTTTTTTTTTCAAAAATTTACCGTATAGTTACTTTAAAATAAACTCCCCTCCCCAACTTTATGAATTGCATTGTCCTCAATGCATAAAGATTGGAAATGAGTTAAAAATTCCTTGATTATGTATATTTAGACAACCAAAATGCCCTCCCCAACTTTGAACCTTTCAAAAACTGGCCTAATGAATTATATATAATTGTTGGGAGGGACTTGCAAAAAATATAGCAAAAGATTATGTTAGTGGTAAATCACGGGTTGCCTCCCGAGTAGCGCTACGTTTAATGTCTGCAGCCTGACATTACCTGTGTGGTTTAGGTGGTGTGGTACTTGGGTGAGTCTACACAAAAACTCACAATATCAATTTTAGCACCTTCTTGGTCAACTGCAGTAATATATGGTTTCAGTCGATGTCCGTTGACCATTTGCCTTTGACCACCTTTCATGTCTTCAATTTCCACAGCTCCAAACTTGTTGATGTGTTTGATGATGAATGGACCCGTCCATTTGCTTTTGAGCTTACCTGGGAAGAACTTGAGTCGTGAATTGAAAAGCCATACTTTTTGACCAATTTCAAATGTCTTGACCCGCAATTTGGCATCATGGAATGCTTTCATCTTGGCTTTATAGCTTGCTGCACATTCATAAGCCTCATTTCTAATTTCTTCTAACTCGTTTAGTTGAAGCTTTCTTTCTGCACCTGCTGCATCATAATCAAAATTGACAGTTTTCACTGCCCAATAAGCACGGTGAGCAAGTTCCATTGGTAGATGACACCCCTTTCCATAAACTAGTCGATAAGGAGACATCCCAATTGGTGTCTTGTAAGCCGTTCGATAGGCCCACAAAGCATCGTCAAGACGTAAAGACCAATCCTTGCGATCAGGTCTTACGGTTTTTTGTAAAATCTCTTTTATTTGACGATTAGAAACCTCGACTTGTCCACTAGTTTGTGGATGATAGGGTGTGGCTATTCGATAATTAATACCATAATGTCGGAGTAATTTACCAAATCTAAAATGTTTAAAATGTGAACCCCCGTCACTAATAATAGCTCTAGGGATACCATGTCGTGAAAATATATTCTTTTTAACAAATTTACACACAACATTATGGTCATTGGTCCTGGTGGCTTCGGCTTCAACCCATTTAGACACATAGTCGACCGCCACCAAGATATAAAGATAGCCAAATGAGGTGGGGAATGGCCCCATGAAATCAATTCCCCACACATCAAATATATCAACAACAAGAATAGGGTTCATGGGCATTTGATCACGTTTAGAAATACCCCCAAGTTGTTGACACCTTAAACATTGTTTTGCAAAAATAATTGAATCACGAAAAATGGTAGGCCAAAATAAACCACAAGCAAGAACACGATGACCAGTTTTTCGTCCACTCAAGTGACCTCCACAAGCAGATGAATGAGCATGATTTAGAACTTCTTGTATCTCATCATCTGGAACACACCGCCGGATTATTTGATCTGGTCCAATCTTGAACAAGTCCGGTTCATCCCAAATGTATTGCTTGACTTGTGATAGAAAATGCTTTCTTTGTTGCTTAGTCCAATGTTCCGGCATTTTCCCTACAGCCAAATAGTTAACCAAATTAGCAAACCAAGGTACAATAGAAATAGAAAACAATTGCTCATCTGGGAATTTATCTGAGATTTCATCACTAGACTCAACATTCACATTGGGTATGCGTGAAAGATGATCTGCAACAACATTATCACACCCTTTTTTATCACGGATTTCAAAATCAAACTCTTGAAGTAACAATATCCAACGGATTAACCTGGGTTTTGCATCTTTCTTTTCCATTAGATATCGTATAGCACTATGATCCGAATAGATTATGACTTTTCCACCCCAAATATAAGAACGAAACTTATCTAATGCAAAGACCACTGCTAGTAGTTCCTTTTCGGTTGTGGTGTAGTTAAGTTGTGCATCCGATAAGGTCCTACTAGCATAATAAATGGCAACAGGCTTTTTATTCACCCGTTGACCCAAAACGGCCCCCAACGCATAGTCACTTGCATCACACATAATTTCAAATGGAAGCGACCAATTAGGTGACTGTAAAATGGGGGACGTGATGAGTTGGTTTTTTAATGCATTGAAAGCTTCAAGACAATCTTTATCAAAGACAAATGGTGCCTCTTTTGAAAGTAAATTGCAAAGAGGTTTAGAAATGGCACTAAAGTCTTTGATAAATCGCCTATAAAAACCAGCGTGTCCTAAAAATGACCTTACACCTTTAACATTTGTTGGGGGAGGCAGTGTAGAAATGACTTGTACTTTGGCCGGGTCAACCTCAAGTCCCCTCTCGGAGATCACATGGCCTAATACAACTCCTTCCTTAACCATAAAATGACTTTTCTCCCAACTTAAAACCAAATTAGTTTCGGTGCATCTTTTCAAAACATTTTCAAGTTGGCTAAGGCAATTTTCAAAAGTGGATCCAAAGATTGAAAAATCATCCATGAATATCTCAAGAGACTCTCCCACCATATCTGAAAAGATACTCATCATACACCTTTGAAAGGTGGCGGGAGCATTACATAGTCCAAATGGCATTCGCCTAAATGCGAAAGTACCATAAGGGCAAGTAAAAGTAGTCTTCCTTTGATCTTCTGGATGTATTGCAATTTGATTATAACCTGAGTATCCATCAAGAAAACAGTAAAATTTCTGACCTGACAACTTTTCAATAATTTGATCAATAAAAGGTAAGGGAAAGTGGTCCTTAGATGTCGCCGCATTGAGCTTGCGATAGTCAATGCATACTCGCCATCCCGTTACCGGGCGGGTGACAAGTTGTTGTCCATCTTCACCCTTTACAATTTGAATGCCAGCCTTCTTTGGAACAGTCTGAGTGGGGCTGACCCAGTCACTATCTGAAATTGGATATACAATTCCTGCATCCAACCACTTAAGAACTTCCTTTTTCACAACTTCTCGCATATTTGGATTCAATCTCCGTTGAGCATCTCGAGATGGTTTTGTTGTTGAGTCAGTGATGATCCTGTGCATGCATATCGACGGACTAATTCCCTTCAAGTCTGCTATTGTCCACCCAATTGCACTCTTGTAATTTTCTAACACCTTGAGGAGTGCTTTTTCTTGGTCCTCCAATAAATCAGCTGCAATGATAACTGGTAAAGTATCATTCTTTCCCAAGAAAACATACTTCAAATGGGTCGGCAATGTCTTCAACTCCAACTGAGGTGGGCTTTCTAATGATGGCTTCAAATCACTGTCAATCTGATCTGGTAAGCTTTCAACTTTGTGAGTCCATGGAGGGCGGTCTTCTTCTAAACCCATCACAAACTCTTCTTGCATTTGCTTCATGCTTGCATCCTCATCCATGCTAACCTGCTCATCAAAAAGAAACTGCTCCAAGGGATCGTCCGATATTACACGAGATGTGTAAGAATGGACACACCCATCAATAATGTCTGCCATGAAACAATCACTATTGATTGGAGCGTTAGGAGCATGCTTGAAAACATTTAATCTAATCTTTCTATTACCAAATGTGAAATCCACCGCCCCTTCTCGGCAATTAATTTGGGCATTTACGGTTGCCAAGAATGGTCGGCCAAGAATCACATTAGGTTGCCTATCAGTGTATTGGCATTCAGAATCCAATACAAGGAAGTCAACCGGGTAATAAAAATCAGCCACTTTAACAATAACATCTGCTAACACACCTCTCGGAAGCTTATGAGATAAATCTGCCAACACCACGGTGGTGTCCGTTTTTTGCAATGGACCAAAGTCATGTTGGTCGTACAAGCTTCCGGGAAGTATGTTAACACTTGCCCCTAGATCTAAGAGTGCTTTTGAAATTTTGAATTCACCAATTTGAATGGAAATTAAAGGAGCACCTGGATCTTTCATTTTTAGTGGCAAAGGGTTCGATAAAATGGCACTAACATGTGCAGTTAAGTCAACCTTTTTGGGAAGCTTATGGTGCCGTTTATGCGAACACAAATCCTTCAAAAACTTTGCATAAGCTGGAATTTGCTTAATTGCATCAAGGAGTGGTAAATTAATTTTGACTTGTTTAAATGTTTCCCACACATCTTCTGATTGTGGGCCTCGTTTACCAAAAACACTTTTCTTCATTGGTTGATTCAAAGCCGATGGATAAGGGGTGGTATTATTCTCCACACTTTGGTCCTCAACCCTCGTTTTGTTCAAGTTTTCAGATTCTTTTAAAAGTGGTGTTTTCTCCTTGTTTTTAAAGTTGTTTTCATTTAAAGATGCATTTTTCAACTCATGTTCATCATCATCAGATGTGCAATCCTCCACCTCACCCTCAATTGGGCTTGATGGAGGTTTAACTGGATTTTCATAAGTCTTACCACTTCGTAGTATGCGTACCTCATTTACCCCTGCATTGCTAGAACTTGCATGGTTCTGTTTTGGCACTTGATGTTGTGGGTTCACTTGTGTGTTGCTGGGTAGTGTCCCTGGTACACGATTGGCAAGTTGTTCCGCCAGTTGACCAATTTGTTTCCCTAAAGAGATGTTCGTCTTTTCTTGGAGCTCGAACTTTTGATCAAACTTTTGATTCATCTTCTTGATCTCCTCTAAAAGTTGAGAAGCCACACTGTCCGCCATTTGAGGAGCTTGTCTACCTTGACCTTGCTGATTTTGTTGGCCTTGGGATGAACTTGAATACTGATTTGGTCCTTGATTGTAATTTCTTTGATAATTTGCAGGTCGATTCATCCCTTGTTGTTGATATTGGTGGGAATAGTTGCCATGTTGATTGGAACCTTGAAAGTTAGGATTTAATTGATTAGAAGGATTTCCATACCTGAAATTTGGATGATTTCTCAATCCTGGGTGATACACATTTGAGTTCATGTTGTATGGCCTCCTTTCTCCATATGCCTCGTTCACTTCTTCTAATCCACCATTGATTCCTAAGCACATGTCGGATGTATGACCAACATTCCCACATTCTTCACATATATTTTCCACCTGTGACACATGAGAAAAATACCCTTCTCTACCTCTCATTAGCATAGCCATCTGTTTTTCTATCATTTCTAATCTATCATTATTTTGAGAAGTAGTGACATTATGCACAGCTCTCCCAGATGAAGGTGGCTTTCGTCGATTCGCTGAAGCTTGGATTTTTGATCCTTTACTTAGCGACTCAAGAAAATTCCATTCAACATCTGGGGGGCGGGTTAAAAATTTACCACTACTACTTGCCAAAACAAATTTTCTGTCATCTTCTAACAAACCTTCACAAAATATTTTAACCAAATCCCATTTTTCAAAGTTATGATGTGGACACAGTCTTAGCATTTCTTTGAAACGAGAAAAAGATTCATGAAGTAATTCACCCGGATATTGATGAAAAGAGTTTATATTACTTCGGGCTTCACTTGTTTTACTCATTGGATAATACTCATTTAAAAATTGTTGTTGCATCTCGTCCCACGTGTAAATACTACCCGGGGGAAGAGATATGAACCATTGTTTCGCTTTATCTTTCAAAGAAAATTGAAAAAGGTGAAGTTTTACCTCATCTTGAGTGAAACCTTGCCCACTTATTGTGCCACATATTGCTGCATATTCTTGAAGGTGTGTATATGGCTCTTCAGAAGACAATCCATGAAAGGTTGGAATGATATTTAGATGTTGAGGTCGAATCTCAAAGTGTCGGCCTTGCCATTCAGGTACAACAACAGGTGAGGGATTTTGCACAATTGTAGGACGAAAATATGATTCAACACCCCTTTGTTGCCTCCTATTGTAATCCCCCATGTATTGCCGCCTATATTGCAGATCATTGTTCCTTGGCTCATAAAAGTATCCACCATCATTGTTGTTGTTTTGGTTCCTGAAATGAGGCATTCTTCTTCCATGTTGATCATTCTGATTGTCATTGAAGTTTCCTCCACCAAATTGATTGTTGTAACCACGAACTCTAGTTTCAAACTCATCCTCATGATAATATTCATCCTCCCAATTAACATTATCTTCATCATTTGGAGGCATGTTGTTGTTGGTTACTGGTTGGTTTGGTTCTGGTGTATTTGGTGGGGGTTGTTGATTTGTTGTTTGTGGTGGATTGTCAGGTTTTGGAGGGTTTTGAGTTTGGTTACTAGGTTGTGCCTTTGAGGTTCCCCCAAACTCGTGTACAACAGAAAATTTAGGTGGTGATGGTGGTTCCATTTCTACTTGTTCACTTTCTGAGCTTGATGAATCAAGTGTTACCTCTTCAAAATTCAATGCTCCTGATGGTGCTGCTAATTGAGTTTTCTTTTGATTTCGTTGAAGAGCTCGATTGCTTCTTGCAGCCTTTTCTATTTCTGGATCAAACTTCAAAGGTGATCTTCTTCCAGAATATCTTGTATGCATATAACTGAACCGTTACCTACACACACAAAACAAAAGACCAAGTGTAGTAGAGAAAAGACAAAAAAAAACAAAATAAACAACTATATATGCATTTTTTGTAGGTTTTTTTTTACATATATTTTAGAAAAAGTAAATCAAGTACTAGACTAACAAAAACTAGATAAACTAAGCGCACTCACTCCCCGGCAACGGCGCCAAAATTTGACCGGTGTCGAAGCCCCGGCCAAAGATAGATAGTTTTCTTACCTTTTCTATTTTTAACTAGATAGGGCAAGTACGAGTATCGTATCCACGAGGAGTGTTTGTGGTTAGCTACTAACTTTCATTAATCAAAAAGGAAATTGTAAAAGTTGATTGGTTGGTTGTTTTATAAACTAATGACATAAAAAGTAAAGTTAAATAAAAGAGTTGTTACGATATGGAGATAGTGCAGTCACTTCCGGTGTCGGGGTTTGTGATAAAGTTGTTTTATTAATGTCGTTTTCAATATTGATCCGGTTACATAGACATAACCAAGTTCAAGTTCACCACTAACCTAGAGCACAATTTATATACTTACACACCAAACGTCCGTTCCTTAACTAAACTAACTAGGGGTGTACTGGGCACATTCGGGTGGCGTATGATAAACTGTCTGTCGAGCCAACGTGAAATCAAACACATATAACAAGCTATAAACCATCACATGTCAAGTTTACAACTAATCATAGGTTCTATAATGAAAACTAAACATATATATGTTCAAACAACTAGAATCAAAAACCCCTCGTACCGGTGTGACTACGAGACGATTAGCCGATCATTATGGAGAGACTTGAATGCACCAAAGCCGCTGTCAAATGCTTCATTAACATCATCAGATTCGATCTTCAGTTCTCGTTCAAAAACCCGTCGTCATCGTCCCAAGTTTTTATCTCCAAAAAAAAAATGAACAGAAGAAAAAAATAATAAACCCTGTGCGTGAGAGGTCAGATCCAAAAAAAGATGGGCCAATCTGAATTTTTGTAGGTGGATGAGGATATGCTTCGTTGTTCCCTCTTCAACTTCGATTTTTTTTTCTTTTTCGGATCAGGTTCCCTTTTCACCAAACCCCTTAACAAAAGAAATGCCCTTTTTTTTTTTAACCCTTTTTTCCCAGCTCGTTTTCTTTCTCTCTTTGTGGGCCTAAACACATGACAATTAATTTACTTCTTCATTTCCTTTTACTTGTCCAGCCCACTATCATTTTCTTCATTTTTTCACATAGTATATAGAATTCAAATGTGTAGATGTTCATTTCTCATTCTTTCGACACCGCTCGGTTCCACTTTATATAGTTGCATCTTTTTAGTAAGTTCTCCTCGTTACCTACAAAACACAAAAACGACACAACATAATATGTTTTGTAATCATAACAACGCATTTAATGGATTATTAACATAAAAGAAAATTCATTTAAACGAACCGATCAAGATTGTTATAAGGTCATTAACTCATGGGTGCAACAAATAAATATATTTGAAGCGAAAAAGCTTTGTACACATGAATGGATCATTACACCGAACATGCTTACACACACTTTAGGTTGGTTTAAGAACCAAAACACACATGAATGGGCCATTAGACCAAACACACTTTCTACACACTTTAATTTTGTTTAAGAACCAAAAACACACTTGAATGAGTCATTAGACCAAAACACACTTGAGTGTCAATCGTGAATAAGGAAAATGCGTATTTAATTTTTTAAATTGATTTTGATGTAGTTAATATTTTCAATAAATTGATGTTATAAAAGGAATTGGTTGTAATTTGGAAACGATTTGTGTGTAGTAATATCAATATTATAAACAAATTGATGTAAAAAAAAAAAGAATTGACTATAATAAAGGAATTTGTTAAAGTTACTGATTGATCAAAAAAGGTAGTTTTCAAAATTAAAACTATTGCCTTTAAAGCCATAAAACTCAAAAATTCACAACCTATGTTGCCAATAATAACATGTTGGAAACATATACATGAAGGAAATTATTTTAATAAAGGAATTGGTTGTGGTCCATATTATAAACTAATGGATGTAAAGAAATGAATGAGGTGTGAATGGTTATAAAGGAATTATTTATTGTCTTGAAAGCCATAAAAATTTGTTTTTCAATATAAGTTTTTGCAAATTACAAATAAAAAAGAACATGTAAAGAAAATCGTTGCATAAAATGCAACATCAGAATCATCCAAAAATACAAAAAGAAAACAGTAAAAGAAGTAAAGTTTGTAAAGAAAACCTGATAAGTCATTCTTTAAAGATCCAATGAAGCTGCATATATCTTCACATTTGATATCTTGTTTGTACTTTGTAGTTTTGCACTAAACCTGATTCACTTAAAGATCGAATTTCATATTTTAACCAACTTACTGAAATAAGAGGTGCAAAATGGGTTAAAAAGTTGCATATATCTTACTGTAATTGACATTGAGTTAAAAATCATGAGTAAATTCAATCAAAAAATTTCCTCTCAAAAAGCATATTCCATCACAACTACCAAATGGGTTTGTTCAGATGCACCAACAATTAATGATAGTAAATAAATTCGGATTTTACAATATAGTTAATATATAAAGGTCATACAATGATAGAACCATAAGTAAATAGAACAAATTTACACAAACTAACATATTATGCGAATTGAACGATAAAAAAGAATTAATATCATTGTACATTCCAATAACTTAACTTTTATAATATACATACCACTTAATCTTCAAAATGAGCAACAATTAATCTTCAAAATGAGCAACTGCAACATCATATTTTAACTGACATGTAGTTGTCACTTATTCAAAATGAGCAACAATTAGAAAAAATGTCATCAAGAAACCAAAAGGCCTTCTATAAAGTTCATTTAGGCATTTTACAAACACTTGGTGTGCAAAAACTTAGATCCTGTTTAACTAACATGTAAACAATCAACATACCACTTAATCTTCAAAATGAGCAACTATTAGAAAAAATTATCATCAAGAAACTAAAAGGCCTTCTATAAAGTTCATTTAGGCATTTATACAAACACTTGGTGTGCAGAAACTTAGATGGCATCATCAAGTTATAAACAAACATAACATTTTCAAAACACACAAAAGATTAAAATGAATCCAGTTAAAAACCCACAAAAGACCGATATAGATGATTGAGAGATCAACTTCAATAGAACCATAGAGCAGCAATAGTTGGAACCCTAACCAGGAAACATGTAATTGAACGAATCGACAAATATTGTTTTAGAATTAATCGATTGAATGATTCTCATGAATGAATGGATAGATTTAAAGAATACATGTGGTTAGGGTTTCAATAACAACTGAAACATATACCTGATTAAATATGAAATCATAAGAGGTTGATTGATGGATTGAATCTCTAGATGAACACTCACGAAACTGTAGATATCGAAGATGAAACGAAGAACATCGATTAGTACAAAATCAAGGATGGCAAATAACGAAGATCTGATGAAAGAGGGGGAAGAAGAGAAACAGAGAGAAAATTAGTGAGGAGAATAAAGCCTAATGGTTTTGTAGATGAGAATATATTGGATCTGATTATGCTTCTAATACGGGTCGGTTTATACACGGGTAATAACCAAATCCGCATAAATAGTGAGGGTGAATGTGGTTGTGCCAAGTGGCGTTGTATGGTGCTTTGGCTTAGCCAATTATTAGAAGAGGGGATTAACTTTGGGTTTTTAGTATCACTCATTAAGAGATTGGCGATGAAGGTATTGGCAGTTGACACCATATTTTAAATGTAATGGTTTTAACTATGAATGTTAATAATATGAACTAAACATATAGTCTCACTACACATAGTCTTATATGTGAATAGTTAACAACAACTTCTCGACTCGAAAGTATAACATTTATCATTGGAGTAAATGGTATATAGTTTTGTGATTTAGGTAGTTTGTTTGATGTTATTTTAACAATGTTCATCAACGTATAAAAATGTCAATCAATGATCAAATTAGCCATTATCATTGTTAAAGAGAATGAATGGTGTATGTGTGATTCGGTCATGTAAGGGGACAATCTTATCTTTGGATTGTCTATACGTGCATTGCGAACATAATTGAAACATGATTTGTATGTTATTAAAATGAATTTGTGTGTGAATAATAATTTTAAACTTTACTTTCATAGTTTCATATTATAAATAACTAGGTTTAATACCCATGTGTTACACACGGGTTAAATAGTAATATTTATAAAGAAATTATAACCATTATATTTAACAATTTGTAAATATATAACATTTAAGGAGTTGGCTCCATCAACTTGCATGGTGAAAAATTTAGCTAAATTTTACCTCCCAAACTTCCTATTATAGAAAAAAATCCCTTCAAAAATTGCCCCCTAAAAGTTTGATTTATTAGATAGATTAGGTTAGATACTTGTATAACACACGAGTTAAATAAAAATATATTAAAACTAGTTTAAAGTCCGTGCTACGCTCGGGTTTGTTTTTAGTATACAATATTATACTCGATTTAAAAAGATTTAAATACTCGGTTTTATGATGTAGTTTTTTTAAATAATGTCGTATTAAAAATTTATGTATGTTTAAAAAATATTGAGTTATTTAATTGTAGATTATTAACAATTTTATCTTTAAGTTTCATTATTATACCATATCAAATATAAAATGACTCATTCACACCTCTAGTAGGAGATGGTTTAAAATGTAAATACTATTAAGTTTCTAAAGAATCTCCTAAATATTAGGGAATCAAAATTTAATTAATGTTATTATAATATATTATTATTATAGATATACACATATTTCAAATATAAAAATATTATTATGAGAAAAACACTCTTATAATGCCAAACAAGCAAATATCATATCTAATGATGCCAACTAAGCAAATTTTATTTTCCTATATTATATAAGGATAAATATTTAGATAATCGTTTAGTTTTATTATCAAATAAGTTGATGTTAAATTTTCAAACATAAAAATTTGATGTATTAGAGATAGAAACCAAAACTTAGCTTCATTCTATTGTAATTAAATATTCCGAGATATAAACCAAAAAATTATATTTTTAAAAAGTTTGAGTTGTATAAATATATAATTTTTCAAATTTAAATTAAAATTTAAGTTTAATAAAACATAACAAAATTAAATTACTATTATGATGGCGAAATTGTAGAAATTCTTTGTTAAACCAATCAATTTCGATTGTACAAAGTAAAGAATCCCTTAAGATGGTTTAAAATATGTAATAAAAATCGTAGTTTATTTTTAAATTCAAACTTTATGATACTAAAGAAAATAATTTTTTATAAATAGCTATGCAAAGTTGATTTAATCAATAACCTATATTTTTAATTTAATGTAAGAGTGATACATAAGACAAAGTGATGTGATAATGATATGTCATGCTTAAAAAAATGACATATGACCAGATAATATCTTTTTTTATCCACAAGTTTAGAGGGTAAAGAAAACGCATTTAAGCATTGATTTCTAATTTTTGTAACGTATTAATAAGTTATACATATGTTTTGAACCGGTAACATAGATTTTAGTTTTTACTCTAAAAACTTATTTTAGAACCAAACCGGTTTTTGTAAGAACCGGTTCCTTCACCGTCGACAAGAACTGGAACCGGTTCTTAAAAAATCGATTTGTTCACCTCTATTGTGATTGTGCCCGAAAGAAAAGTGAGGATCATTGGAGTATTGGACCTAGGAGAAACTATTGGGCTCTCATTGAAACCGAAAATTATTGGGCTTTGAAAGCAACAATAAGCTATTGGGCTTGAATCGTTGAAAGTTGAAACCTGGTGAAAATGTGAAATGGTTATTGGTGAATGAATTATGAAAGGTTATACAAATATAATATTGTACTATAACTAATGTGCCTTACTTTCAAGTTCATCGAAAATTAATCGTGTCGGATTGATAGGGGTTTAGAGGTGTAAAAATCGGGTTTTAGGCCCAACCCGAACCGGGTTTTAACCCAACCCAGTTTTGGTCAACAAAAATCACACCTGGTTTTTTACCAAACCGGTTTGGGTCGGGTCGGGTTTTTAAGGGCTAAAAAATCGGGTTTTTGAAACCGGTTAGGGTCGGGTTGGGTAAAAAAACCGGTAAAAAAGTGATTTTTCACCGGGTTAGACCGGGTCGGGTTCAAACCGGGTTCAAAAAAACCCGGGTACAAACCGGGTTCAATATAGAATATAAAAACCGGTTTCAAACCGACGGGTTTTTAAAAACCCGAACCGGGTTTTATGATACCGGGTTGAAACCGGTTCGGGTCCAGGTCGGGTTGTCGGGTCGGGTTGAGAAACCGGGTTTTTTTTACACCTCTACACATATACATCATGAATACAAAAACCATTAGTTTCGTTTGGTGGATGATTTATGGATGAGTGCTCTTGGAGTACTAGGTTTAACCTTGAACGTACGGGCCTATAACTTCATTTATCAAGAATTCGTCCAGTGAAAGATCTTGAATTTGTGACCTTTTATACCAAAAATATTCTCTTAAATGAAGGTATTTGTGTTTGGTTGACGTCTCAAGATAGGCCTCTAGAAAACTTATTTGTGTCAAGAACATGAATCTCAACTTGGGGACACATAAAATCGTGTAACCCGAATACAAATCAATTAACTCGGCTTGCGCAAGTCAGAGAGGCTGTCGAGTTGTGAAGGTTATAATCAAGTCGTAAACTTGGTAAAGTGATAAGAGGATTGTAATATAATAAGTTAAACATGTCTTAAAGATGTTGGCTTGTCTAACTCTATACCTAATCGATTAAACAAGTCAACTCGGCCATAATCCTTTTATTATATAGGTTAGATATAACAATCCAACATTTGGTTTCTTTTTCTTTTTTACCAATTGGCCTATGGCATAATGGTACAGGGCTGCCAAGCTATCTAACAAAATTGTTAATTTCAAAGCGGCTGAGTGTTGAAGTCCCACATCATACGAGACAAAATGTGTACATTTAGAAGTACGATTAGAATGTGTGATTAGGCCTAAAAATAAAATATTAAACTAAGTCTACTTTAGTTTGTTGTTTTCAAACAAAAACGAAATATGAAAACCATGAATCATTGTCTCTGATTTTCACAAGACATTTGCATAAGACATGTCCCTCCAGAAGTTCGGTTGCAAAGATTAAAATAAACCAAAGAGAGGCGAAAGAAAAAAGAATAAAAAACTATTCAAGTCTTACATTTTATCTTTCTTTTATTTATGCGCTATAAATTTTAACACTCTCGTTGTCATGTCAACGGTTAAAATTACACAACCGTGAATTACAACACCGTCGCGTGCTCGCGTACCACAGGTATCTCGTTTAGAATACAATATCACAATAATCTTAAAACTTGTAGCGAGTGGATTATTTAAGTCTTGCATTTTATCTTTCTTTTATTACGAGTTATAACTTTTAACACACTCGTTTTACCGACCGTTAAAAACATAAAAACAGGCAACCGTGAATTACGATACCACTTGCGTACCACGTGTATCTTGTTAGAGTACAATATCGCAATAATTCTAAAAGTAGAGGGTCTATAATGAAAACATCACCAAATATAGTTGGTTCATCGGTGAGTGAAGAAATTGTAAAATTGCAGTGACCGGAGAAGAAGAAGATGATGATAGATCTAGGATCATTCTCCGACGACAAATTCGACGCGAAGAAATGGATAAACAACGCTTGTCAATCACGTCACCCTCAGGATCCATTAGACAAACACTTAGTCGATCTCGAAATGAAGCTTCAGATGATGTCGGAAGAGATCGCTTCATCACTCGAAGAACAAAGCTCCGCCGCGATCCTCCGTGTACCTCGCGCTACACGTGACGTCATTCGCCTCCGTGATGATGCTCTTTCTCTTCGTCAGTCTGTTGCATCAATTCTCCTTAAGCTTAAAAAAGTAAGATCTCTCATCTCACTGTTGATTACAATACATGTTGTTGTTAGGTTTGGTAGATTTGTTATAATTTCTGTAATTTTGGTCAGTGTTTTCATAGATATGTGATGATTGTGCAATGCTGTTCAGTTTTTTTATGTTAGATTGGGGTTTATATTGTTAATTGAGTTTTGATAGCTGTGAATTTCAACACTATTCATGTTTATGTACTTTCTGTATGCACCACAGCGAGTATTGTAGCTCAAAAAAGTAAGATCTCATTGTTGATTACAGGATTTGTTAGTGTTAAACTGTTGTTAGGTTTGAAAATCCATCGGAGTACATGGCTTTGTTCTAGTTTTTGTTATTTTGCTTAGTAGTTTCATAGATATATGCCAATTGTGCAATGATGTTCAGTTTTTGCTGTTAAATTGGGGTTTACCTTTTGAGTTTTGATAGCTGTGCATTTGGACATTATTCATGTTTATATACTTTCTATATGCGCCACTCTTTGCTCAGCCAGTATTGTAGCTCAAAAATGTAAGATCTCAGTGTTGATTACATAATGTTATTGTTTAACTGTTGTTATGTTTGAAAATCTATTGGAGTCCACAGCTTTGTTCTAATTTTGTTATTTCGTTCAATATTTTCATAGATTTGTGCTAATAGTACGATGCTGTTCAGTTTTTGATGTTAAATTGGGGTTTATCTTGTTAATTGAGTTTTGATTGCTGTGCCTTTGAACACTGTTCGTGTTTATATACTTTCTAATTTCCAGCCAGTATTGTAGGTTTAGGAACAAAATTCCCTTTTGTAAGCATTATTTGTGCATTTGGCATTGACTTCTGCTATAGACATTTGGTTTGATCTGCACTCTAAATAGTTGATGAATTTAGCAAAATGAGCAAATGAAAGCTGTCAGATGTATTAGCATGTGTAAATGAGATCATTTTGTGCATAAGCAAGATGGCTAAAATAGGTGAAATAGCAAGTGGATACTAATACTAGTGAAATAATGTCTGTGATGCCAATCACTTAGGGTCTGTTTGGTATGGGGTAATGGAATGGACGAGGGAATGGAATGAACAAAGGAAAGGAATAGACAAAGGAATGAAAAGGATCATTTCATTCCATTACCTTGTTTGGTTGCTTTACAAAAACAAAATGAATCATTATATTGTTTTGTTTGGTATGAAGGAAAAGACAAATGAATAAAATACATCTCACTAAAAATGACAAAAATATATTTTCATGGTTATGGGTCGGGTCTTGGTTTGGGTCATGTGTCGGGTCGTGGTTTGATACATGGATCAATAAATGAGTGAAGTCGATCATAAATCAGATCATGGTTTTGGTTATGAGTCGGGCAATGGGCCGAGTCATGGTTTGAGGAATGGGTCAGGTCACGGTTTGGTTCATGGCTCGGGTCGTGATTCGGTTCATGGTTCAGGTCATGGGTCAAGTATTCATGGCTTGGGTCACACATCGATTGCTATGGTTCGAAATATGGGTCAATACATGAGTGAGGTCATAAATTAGATCATTGCTCGAAACGTGAGTCGGTTCATGGCTCGGGTTATGGTTTGAGGCATGGGTTACGACATGGGTCGGTTCATGGGTTCTTAGGTCGGCTCAAGGTTTGGGGCATGACCAAGTCATGGTTCTAGTTATAAATTAAAATTAAATATTCCATTCCTTGAAGGAATGAAAAAAAAAACATGGGGTGAGGATGGAATGAAAATAAGGTAATTTTCATTCCTTTGTAATGGTTCATTCCATTCCATTGCCCAACCAAACACACTTTTTTTCATTCCGGCGTAATGGTTCATTCCATTCCACCTCTCATTCCTGCATACCAAACACTACCTTAATCTTACTGTGTAATTCTTCTTTTCTGAATTTATAGGCTGAGGGATCATCAGCGGAATCAATAGCTACCCTTGCCAAAGTGGATACAGTGAAGCAAAGAATGGAAGCTGCCTATGAAACACTGCAGGTTGAATTCACTTTATTCCTTTGCATTCTTCAGCTTCATTTTTCTTAAGTTTTGTTACTTGTTTTATTTTTTTCATGTCTTTTCAATATTTAGTTTATTTCTAGGATGCTGCAGGGTTGACCCAACTAAGCTCCACTGTTGAGGACGTTTTTGCCAGTAATGATCTTCCCCGTGCAGCAGAAACCTTGGCCAACATGAGGCGTTGCTTGAATGCTGTGGGTGAGGTAAGAATTAACTCACTGCATAGTGCATACCTATTCGTTTAAAAAAGGTCCCAATATCAATTGTTTACCTTCTCACTTTTCCTTTCAGGTTGCTGAATTTGCCAATATTAGAAAGCAGCTTGAAGTCTTGGAGGACAGACTGGACTCAATGGTTCAGCCCCGTCTGACGGATGCAATAACCAATCGCAAGGTGCAATTCGTAGTACTAGTTTTCTAATAAGAGTTGTAATCGGACGCCTATAAATTTTTGTTTTTCCTGTTTTTAGGTTAATGTTGCTCAAGATTTGAGGGAGATTCTCATTCGGATCGGAAGATACAAGTCATTGGAGAATCACTATACCAAAGTACATTTAAAGTTTATAAGGAAGCTATGGGAGGATTATGAGTTAAAACAACGTACTAAGACTGGAAGTGAAAGGAATCAAGTTGAAAGCATTTCGAGTTCCCATGATTATCAATCAAGTTTGCCTACAGTTACATTTCCCAGTTGGCTGCCGAGTTTCTATGATGAATTGTTACTTTATCTTGAACAAGAATGGAAATGGTAAACATTTTTTTTTTCATTCCTGATTTCAGCAGGCTGCATGTCTTTTTTTAGTAGGCTTCATTTCTGATTCATGATAGGGAGATCACACGAGAATAACATAAATGTCTGATTTTAACAGTGTGGTATGCACACTGACTATAATGCAGTCAAAAATTGATTTGAGTGACTGATTGCATTATACTTTTTCAGGTCTATGCTTGCTTTTCCAGAAGATTACAAGACCCTTGTCCCAAAACTATTAATTGAAGCAATGGTGGCTGTTGGTGCCAGTTTTGTTTCCCGCATCAACCTTGCCACCGGAGATGTGGTCCCTGAAACCAAAGCATTGGGCAAAGGTTGGAATATGAGAATCTTTTTAAAGTTGAAGTTTGTTCCATAGTATTTTGTTTGATTTTATGTTAGGCCATGTATGGACAAACATATGTTACATACAATCAAGCAATATGCCACAATTCATATTGTTAAATAAGTTATGCTGCATTATCACGGTCTTAGCTTCTACACTATTGTTTCAGGTGTATTAGATATCTTATCCGGGGACATGCCAAAAGGTGTTAAAGTGCAGACTAAGCATCTAGACGCATTAATTGATCTACACAACATGACGGGCAGTTTTGCAAGAAATGTACAACACCTTTTTGGAGAATCGGATCTTAATGTTTTGAGGGACACTCTTAAGGCAATCTACCTCCCTTATGAATCATACAAGCAAAGGTAAATTTCCACAATCTCTTTGCTTTTATCCTTATAAAGCAAAGTAAATCTCAGGTAGCAAAGTGTATTGCAGTTAGCTACCATCATATTTTTATCTTTATATTTTCCACGGATTATCATATCTATTTTTTGTATTTAACAAGACATGTCACATGTACCCTTATTATTAAAACTTCCAGGAATCTTGATTTTGGGATGTACCTAGCATATTTTTACATTAGCTTCTAGCAGTTAGTTGTATACATATTACGTAACTTGAACAATTAACAGAGTTCTCTTTTCAGCATCATTTTAAAACTAAAAAGTGACACACAGTATGCGAATGCCTAGTTTTGGTTCAACAAGAAATTTATTTAACAGTCTAGAATCAACCAGAGTGTGGAGGTGCAATTGCTAATCATTTACTTATGTAAGGGTCGATTTGTTTTTTTATAATACATCACACAGTTAAAGAGATTAACCTAAGAGGAAACCCAAACAAATGGGTTGAATGAGTCCAAAATATTGTGAAAGTGTATGTTTTAGTCCATTAAACCTCCTAGCTCATTTTCTTCATACCACTAAACTTTTTAAAAATAAAAGAATTTTTGTATACTTTTTGACACGTCTTATTTGTTAAGAATCATTCAACCATAAAATATTGTACAGAAATGTTTTGGCTCAAACCATCCCCTTTCCACCGCTGCTAAATGTTTACTATTTTGGCATGTTACACAACCTGCCCGACCCACATTTTCCCCCCTCTATTATATTGTTCAGCATTCTTGTAGTCCCACATTATTTTCAATTTCTTTACGGACGATAGTTCCTTATCTGTATTATGTTCTAGGTATGGACAAATGGAGCGTGTTACCCTCTCTGCTGAGATCTCAGCCATTGATCTGAGAGGAGCTGTTACTCGTGGTGTTGGTGCACAAGGCATTGAACTCAGTGAGACCGTTAGAAGAATGGAAGAATCAATCCCACAAGTCATTGTACTTCTAGAAGCATCTGTTGACAGATGCATCAGCTTTACTGGTGGATCAGAAGCGGATGAGCTCATTCTAGCTCTTGATGATGTAATGCTTCAGTTTATTTCAACCCTACAAGAAATCCTAAAAACCCTAAGAATAGTATGTGGGGTTGATGTTGCCCCTGATAGTTCGGGTTCAAAGAAGGAAACAGGCACAGAGAAAAGAGAAGGGGCCCGTAAATTTGAGTTGTCAAGTGAGGAAGAATGGTCTTATGTTCAAAGTGCATTGCAAATACTAACCGTTGCAGATTGTTTGTCAAGTAGATCTGCGGTTTTTGAAGCTTCATTGAGAGCTATACTTGCTAGATTGAATACCAATTTGTCCTCTGCTGTTTTTGGATCAAGTATTGACCCAAATTCTTCACATGAGACTTTTGATGGAAATGGAGATCTATCTTTGGCAGGAAGGGCGGCATTAGATGTGGCAGCACTAAGACTCTTTGATGCTCCGGAGAAAGCACAGAAGCTTTTTAATCTGTTGGAGCAGGTACATGTTTCACTTTTTTTTATTATTGCCTAGAGGTCGCAAGATGAGTGAGTCTCTCGGGTTGGGTACGGAGTCAAGCCTGGTTCAGAATTTGTCCAAAGTTTATATTATATAGATATTTGATGTTGTTTTTATGATTGCAAAAGCAATTTAGGAGGTTCTATGGATTTATAATATCCTTTGGGCAACTTTTGACCTGTTTCACATTTTCCCCTTCAGCTAATTTATTTAATTTGTCCTGTTTGAAATCAAATACAACACAAGTCCACCAATTAGTAAGTGGATCGAAATGACCACCTCTATAGAGTTATTTCACTGTCTTATTTTCATTGGATTGTTGGTAAATGGTAAAGTGGTAAAACCATTGTGAGAGTCCCACCCTGAATATCATAAGAATAAAAAGTTCAACAACACGGTTGACTAGAGGTGAGAAAATGGGTGGATAAGACAAGTTGGGTAATGGATAAAGTGGGTTTGGATCAAACTAAACAATTTTATACTTGCCGGATTGTGTTAGCTCAAATGCTCAATACACTTTTTGGCCACTAATTTTTTTTTGAATGTTTTGCAAGTCAATATGATCACATAAAATCTGTATTTGTTTTCTTTGTAGCTAAGTAAGCTAACCATTTCTATTTACCTATTTCACCAGTTAAATCTTTATTTATCTGTAAAAGTGCATGTGCTATATCCTATCCTATACACAAATTAACAATATTTTTTTTCAACAGTCTAAAGATCCACGATTCCATGCACTTCCAGTTGCGTCTCAAAGAGTTTCAGCATTTGTGGACACAGTAAATGAACTTGTATACGATGTTCTTATATCCAAAGTAAGAAAGCAGTTTAATGGCATAGCAAATCTGCCTATTTGGTCTTCTGTAGAGGAACAGACTGCTTTTCACCTCCCAAGCTTTAGTGCGTACGCTCAGTCGTATATCACGACTGTCGGTGAATATCTTCTCACTTTACCCCAACAGTTGGAACCGCTTGCTGAGACTATTTCTAACAATGATGCCAACGCTGAAGAGGCACAATTCTTTGCAACAGAATGGATGTTTAAGGTAACAAACATTTACCTGTTTTGCATTCCGATTTAATAGATATCAAACTAGGACTAGAAAAGGCACCTGACTTTGTCTCACTTGGGTGATCACTGATCAGTTTCCCCATTAATGTTTTTTTAAATATTAACAGGGTGACTCGTTCACCCCCATCAACACCATGATAAAAATTTCTTCATTTTTAAAAAAATCGATTTTTTTATGAAATATTTGAAAGTGAGCCTTTTTTGTTGAAAGAAAGCATGATATGGTTAACCAACTTATTATGGACTAGAAAAAACCACCAAAGTTTTAAAAGTATTAGCTATGGTGATTTATAGCTATGACAACATGTAATTGATATCTAATCGTCCCATCAACGTAGCAAGATGTTTTATAAAGAATTTGAGAATTCAAGGAGATCTTTATGTTTTCCGATAGTTTCAGGGTTTTTGTGAAACTATTGGAAGTTCGGGTGTTTTCTCTCTAAAAAGTTTAATGTTTTTGTGTTTATTCATTCTTTGAAGTTTAAAGTTATTTTCTTGGCAAACCCGAAACAGAAAATAGATCAAGGTTGCTTAACGTCTTATACAATTAGCCTATTAAATTCTACTTGATGGTAAAGAACATGTTCCGTTATTAGTCAAATATCTAGAGTACCCTAGTGATGACTAAATCAATATTTCCGACACAGTTGACCTTTATAAGTAAACGGGTCAAAGCTGCACTTATAAATGCTAATGCATCTATTTTGAGTTGTAATACAAATTAAGTTGTTAATGTCACGTGTTTAACAATCCCCTCTATTTATGTAGGTTGCCGAGGGCGCTGCAACTCTATTTATGGAGCAACTACGAGGTATTCAATATATTACAGATCGTGGAGCGCAACAGCTGTCAGTAGACATCGAATACCTAAGTAATGTACTGTCAGCATTGTCAATGCCCATTCCTCCAATTTTGGCCACATTTCACACTTGCTTATCGACCCCGCGAGATCAACTTAAAGATCTTTTAAAATCGGATTCAGAAAGTCTCCATCAACCGACAGCTAACCTTGTTTGCAAGATGCGACGTGTGAATCTCGAATGATAATAGGCTAAGAAACAATGTCTTGTTTGCTATTGAATAGTGTAAGTTTTGCTTATATGACAATAAGTGTTTACAAAGGAGCGTTTTTGGTACAAGTTTTACGGTTAGAACGATTTTGTCATGTCAATTATTCAAAGAGTATAATTATAATAGAAGTGTGATATTTGTGTTGGATTTAAACATTCAACAGACTGCGGTTGAATAAGCCAAATGCACAAGAAATTGGCCCACTACACGACTGTGACTCTGTGAGTCTGTGACGACGACAGGCATCTCTTGTATCCAAAATCCAAAATGGTTGAATAGTGAATTAAGGTAGATTGGGAAAAAATGGTTGATAAACCGGTGGCCGAGAAGCTTGTTTCAGCAAGGACATGGAACACATGGTGAATTTGAGCCGAAGGAGGCAAATCCAACATGTATGCTACGACACCAATTCGTTCAATCACCAGAAAAGGTTCGTAGTATTTGGGACTGAGCTTTGAATAGGATGTTGACCGGAGTGTGGTTTGCACATACGCCTGCAATAGTTAATAGTTATGGTTGTGTACGACTTTAACCATGTCTTTGGGTTTGCCTCTCTAGCAATGGATTAATTGTTGACCGTGTGGTTAAATAAGCAAATCTAGAACTTATGATGCACATTAGGCAAAGCTCTCGTATTAGCCTAAAAAAACCGGTGTAGTAAGATCTTATGAGGCAACAAGAGGTTGGGTGCTTAGGCCTGAGTTTAGAATTGAGTAAAGGTTCAAACTCATGATGCAACATCAGGTGAAGTGATTAATCTTCTTATCAAAATGAGTAGGTGTTTAGGTGTTATAACATTTCAACCATGTTCACAACACGATGTTGCATTGCTCGTTTGGAAGGTAAATTACTTCGTCATTGCCTCTTACGATAGTGTTACGGTTGTCTATTCATGTTGCGTTGCATTGCATTGCATTGCTCGTTTGGACTTTTGTAGCCACACAACTACAGAATCTTCTATTCGTCAAGTTTTCAACATAAACATCAAAATCTAAAAGCATACGCATAGCTAAGTTGAACGACATGCTTGTTTGTTAAGAGTTATAATATATTTTTTTTGCGTATTGCTAACCGATACAAGATCAAAATAATAGAAGTGAAACCTTGAAATAAGGTCTGTATTTCCACAATATATAAAACAATTTCTTGAACTTCTCCTATAATAGAACTTTTTAGTGTACTATTAGCTCAAAAAACCTGATCATCACATCACAAAATGCATAGAGCCCTGCACAACACAAAATGCTGATGTATCAGCATGTTACCAATTCATCGTTCTGTTATTACCTCCTTGGTTCTCCAAGAATTGTGAGTCGTATTCGACACTTTTTGGTACGAAAAAAGAGCTCCGACCAGTCAGTCAGTCAATCATTCAACATATAAAAACAACTTCAGAGGCTGCATATTGCCTTTTTGAAAGAATGAAACCTGCACCAAATTTTAGAATATACTTGGATCCAATTCGCATTTGCACTATCAAGATTTAACCATAGTGGAAGTTTTTATTATCCCACGACTTTAAGGCTCGCGGGGTGTTGAAACTTTAAAGTCATCACTTTCTTTTAATGTGAGACGGGTTGTCACCTATTAGTTCCATAATGACCCGTTGGAGACTATCTTGGCAAAATCGTCCTCAAAACCAGATAATAATGTTTAACATCATTTGTCTCGACGGCAGCAGCCTGACTATCCCCACACCTTCCCAAGTGGGATTGTGTTGGGTAGTTTTAACCTCAAGAAATGCCTTAACATGATACGGTATATAAAGTAAGAAAAATACCCAAAAAACGTATGCAGGGATGTGGTTACCTCAACCAATAAGGATTCAAGATTTACGTGTTACTCGCAAAACCATGGTTTCTTTCAGCAGCGTGATTCAGGCATACTAATTTGTATAAACCATATCTGTGTTCTAAATAAACTCGCTCTTTAGAACAAATAGTTCAACCGAATCTTGAAAAAGATAATGAAACGTTTAAGTAATAACAATACCTACCTCAGACTCTTTTCTCCTTTAGTTATATTGAATTGAATTGATGATAGAAGATTAGTGGTCTCAACAAAGCTGTGAGAACAAAAAAGACGGTACATTCATGAAAAGCCATTATATTAACTTCCGGGACGCCAAAACACACATTCATAGAACGTTAACGAGTTATGATAATAAGATGTCTACCTCTTCCGACCTCAAATCCATTGAAATTTATCTACAGAAATTGACTAATATGGACTTCTGGATGACCTCTTTCTCCCGTGCCTGATAGGTGAGCGCGATCTGCTACGGTTAACTCTACGGTATCTATCCCTGTTCATGACACCTCCATTTCTATAATTAGTATTATTATTATTGTACCTACGATCTGATCCTCTTCCTGTATCACGATTGCCTCTGATGTTTCGGTCTCTGGACCTCTCACGGTCCCGCCTGTCACGATTGCTGTCCCGGTCAGCAGATCCACTTCTGTTTCTATTTCTACCTTCGGTTTCTTTTTCTCTTTGCTTCCTCCTTTCTTCAGCTTCTTTCTCCCTTGCTAACCGTTCCTCTTCCCTTGCCTTCTCTTTTGCCTCCTGATAATTAATTACAAATCATGTTTTCTTTATCAAAAAGAAGTTAATAAATTAAATGCCTTGTAAAAAAACAATTTTGAGATGACTTAAGATCCTTACTATACTAGAAAACATACAAAACAAATAAATTCTCCCTCCGTCCCATTTTAAGTGTCATAGGACCCACAACACAAAGTTTTAAAGAAAAAGTTGACTATTTTATATATTAACCTATAAAATGACAATAATGTCATTAACAACTTTTGTCTTTTAGTCATAAAGTAACTTTTGTATTAAATAATTAGGGGTAAAATTGGAAAATACACTTTTACTTTTGGAATTGACATTTAAATTGGGACAACCAAAAAAGGAATGATGGACATTTAAAATGGGACGGAGGGAGTAATAACATAACCTAAAACTAACCCCCAAGTATCGACCCTTCACAAGTTCACATGTGGATCAACAAGATTAAGTCGCGAACTGGGTAAGGGCTAGTTTTAGTACAAATAGAAACAGGACAGACAAGGTTGAAACTGACCTGCAAGCACTTTTTTCATCTTTCAGAAATAAATAATTAATGAATTAATCATGATTATAAATATATTACGATTGCAACAATAGCCGAGGTCTTTTAATGAGACTAATTAGAAAGATTGTACGCCACTAAAATATACGTAAGAAAACACACAACCCAAATCAACCTGTTCGTATTTATAAGAGAATGGTACCTTGTACTCGGAGATGAAATCTCTGACCATGCCATAACCAATGTGCTGTTTTCCAGTGACATGAGACTGAGTTCTTTCAAGGGCGTCATTTGCTATCAGAAAAGAACCGCAAGTTTCACAAAGAGCCATCTTCTTTTCTTGTGCAAGCATTGCAACTTTTCCATTTTGAGGCTGCAGGGTCAACGCAGTCTTCTCAATGTTAAGCAAATCCACCTGTAGAAACATAGACAATTTGAAAGTAAATAAGCATGTTATACAAAAAAGAATGACGTAAATTAGAGGCTAAAAAAAGCAATTGCTAAGTAATACCTTCCTCATGAGTGCCTCTGCTTCATCCACCTTTCCCGCTTCTCCAAGAGCCTCCACGGATTCGAGAAGGTTCTTAATTTTCTCTTCAAGAACAGATAATTGTTCAGATTTTTCAACTGGTACAGGTGGCGGTGGAGGAACTTCAACCTCTTGGACAAGACGCTCACGTCCCCGCCTAACTCTCCTGTCCAAATCCATGACCTGAAACAAAATAATTGTCAAAAAATGCATATACAGGGAAGAGCTTTACCATATTATGATGTTAGATCTTTCAAGTTGATATACAACGTAACAAGCTTCCTCCAAAATACAAGTATAAAAGAGATGCCAAAATAGGTGAGATGAGCAGTTCAGATAATAGGTCAAAACAAAACAAAATTGACATGTTTAGATTGATTTTCCATTTTATATATTATTACAAAAACAGTTGTTGCAGAAACTATATTATCAATGTATCGTATGAAATGATTAGAAGGTTGAAAACACTCAAATAATACTTCAGGTGACTTTCAACCTGAGTACCTGACTAACCAGCTTGACCCATTTCAGTTTTCGCTACATTGGAGTTTGGCCCTTACATTTAGAGTATAATAGACCAAAATTTGATCAAACTTATATTTTAATGGGTTGATTGTCACCTCTATAAAAAAATGACTTACCAATCTTTCGCAAAAATTAGCCAAATCTGCTTCAAATCTTGGCACATATGAGTCATGCCTTGGAGAGCTCTCGAAGCTAGAGAAAACAGCAAAGAGAAAGAAAATAATATGTTAAACTCTCATAAGATGACAGACAAAAGTAGAAAGAGATCAGTATAATGATAAAAGTAAACTTCCACAATTAACGCATGGACAGTTAAACCTTCAATGTAGCTGAAAGTAGAAGCACATGTTTTAAGCATCTTCAAGAAACTATACATATTGCCTCAATATTTCATATGGTCTGATATATCATGCTTGCAAAGCAGGTTAATAAGAAAAAAAGAACGTGCATACAATCATAGGCATAGCATGATTAGATTCGAAAAAAGTTAACAACTATACAAGCTCACTGTCATGTATAATTATGTAATTTAAATTTTGTTACCTTTCTTTCAACTTCGGATCATGGATTTTAGGGCATGGACCTGTTATAAGCAACATTAGACACACAAAATCACCATACCAAACTTCATTTCATAGTCAAAAAAATAAATAACTCTCTTAAGAGCCATTAAAAAAATCTTGAATGATGTAACTGAGGTAGTGGTTTTTGCCAAGACTTGTACGTAACAATCAAGTTTTGAATTGCCATGTCCAACTTGTGTAGTTAAAATGTTATAAATTAATCAGTTTATTACAATCAACCAACCAACATGTTAACCATTTACAAACTTGCTTGACTCAAAAAGTCGTGTTTCGTTTACACTACTTTGGCGTATGTTGGTTATGTTTTGTATATACATTGGTCATGTTTGGGTTCAACGATTCAACCCGAGTACCCGACACTCATGTAACACATTTAGTTCCAAATGATTAATTCCAATTCATGGCCAAATTAACATAACCAATCTAGCTCAACTACAATAATGAGAAACTAATACAACACTCACCGAGATCACTTCGAGTGTTGACAAACAAATCATGAGGGCAAAATTTGACCATGTAAAAGCCACATACTTCCCTATCATCCCAACTTATTTCCTTATGTCCCCTTCTCTCTTCTTCCGTCAAATTGCGAGCTATAAACACACACAATCAATAAACAATCAAATTGAAATTTACTTAACATCAAATCAAATCTTTGATCAAAAAAAAAGCTACAAACTTTATTCAAATTTGACGAAAAAAAGCTGTGAAAACGAACGAACCTGAGCCCATGAGTTCATCAAGCAATGCTCTTTGGGCGTCCATGATTGAATTAGAAGTGAAATTGGTTGTTGGTGATTGGGGTTTATGATGGATGATATTGATTTTGGATTTTGTTTCTAGGGTTAGTAGATAGAGAGAAAATTGGGTTGGTCTGTTTGGGTTAATAGTTATGTTATGTTATATTCAGGGGGTGTTTGGATAACATGATGATTTGCTAAGTTTGGTTATTAAATTTTAAATTTGAAATGTGTCATGTTCACTATGACCAATTGACCATTAAAGTTTTTATAATCTGTTGGTAGTCTTTTAATGGTCATTTAGATAATTACCTTTTAATAGTTTAAAAATCTCTGAACCATTAAGTGATAAAAAAATACCGAATGATTAAGAAGTAGCCTATGAATGATAAAACCTCACCAATTCATCATATTTTTAAAACTTACCTTATAATGGATTTTTGAATCATTAAGAGGTAGATTCTTACTGGTTATTTAGAGCTTATTCATATGCTACCAAACAGCCCCTAAGCTGAAGATTGGAGTCCATATTTGTAAGTTGATTAAACAGCCCTTAAGCTAAAGACTGAAAGGTTATTCAGATTCTTACTGGTTATTAATTTATCAAAAAATGACATCAAAGCCTTGTGTGTTTTAATGAGTGTGTTTGAGATTAAACATTAATGATGACATGTAATTCTAGTAAAAAGATGAAGGTGTTTGTTTTAAGTTTAAGGGTGGTAACTAGTTTTTACCAGTAGTGTGCATGAAAATAAAAAAATGATCTGAAACCGAAAAAAACAACATGAATAAAAACCGTGGGTTTTGATTTTAAGATTGTTGTAAAAACCAAAATTTTTGTTCGGTTTTGATTTTTGTAAAAAATCAAACCAAACCCATAGTATAGTAACTATAAATTCAAACTTTATGTGTATGATATATATTTAAAAGGCTCACGTATGCTATACCAAATACCATATTGCAATATATGATCTAAGAAGTTTAACTAGTTAGTTCTAACGTACTGGTATATTATCCGATTTTGCGTCAACTCGTTGAACATAAAGGCCTTAGTGAGTTTGTATAGGATGTACGCAATAGAAGATTGAACTTTTGTTTATGGTTATTGGTTTTTGAGCAAATTTTCTTTAGATTTGTATTGGGCTTTTAGTGTTTAAAGCTTATGGGAAAATGAACTTAAATGTTATTATTAGTGCATTTTTTAATCATTAAGAGTTGAGTTTATACCACGTACTTTGTACTAAAACACAATTAATTCAAATCCTGAGTTGAAAAATCACACTATAATAAAAAACATAAAAAAAGATCCATGCACGCCTCTATTTACTAGTCTTCTTCACAACCTTCTTGAATGCCACATGACAGGCGCAAGTTAAGCTTTTTTTTCCGATCTTGTTTATCAATATACTATTGGCAGAGTTGTTGATATTTCTAGTAACTCTTGTCACTCCGTTCACATGTTTCGTTAAAATATTACAGAGAAATCGAAAAAAATAATATAAATGAATAAATGATGTTACTATTTACCTACAAAACGGTTTAATATGCTTACATTCCCACAAGGCTTTAAATGTGACTAATATAAAACATAAAGTAATCTTTCATTTTGCTCCTTGTGATATAGGTAAAATATTCGTTTTGCTTCAATAGTTTGAAAAATATCATTTTCCTTCTTATAGTTACCGCTCGTTACCCATTTTTCTTCATATACATTTAAAACTCAAAAGTTTAAAATTCTTATCAAGAGATATATGCGATTTGTACACATCAAAACACATAATAAGGATTCACATATATCACTACTATAAAATATAAATATAATGTTTTTCTATCACTACTACATAAGTGTAAAAACATTCACAAAAAGTCTCTAATTTAATTTAACTATATTAATAGGAAAACTGAATGAATAGTAACATGGCATTTTGGTAATTTTGATTGTGATGGAAAGGTATTTATGTCCATTTGACTTCATATTATAAGTTGAAGTTTATCACTTTTGTTTTCTCATTTTGAGGTTGCAAATTTGCAGCCCACCGTCTCTGGTGGTCGTATGTGATGGCGGTGATGGTGGCGATGGTACTGGTTTCTTTCTTTTTTTAGCCGATGATGGTTGCCGATCTTCGGATCTGGGCGATCTAGGTTGCGCGGTGATTTGCAGATTGATTTTTGGATCTTTGCGACCTAGAGTCGCGCTTATTTGTAGATCGATTGATCTATGGTTCAGTTATGGTATGTGATGGTGGCGATGGTGTTTTTTGCCGATGATGGTTGCCGATTCTCGGATCTGTGCGACCTAGGGGTGCGATGGCTTGTAGATCGATTGATCTATGTGACCTAGGGTTTGCGATGGGTTGCATGTCGTTGTTTTAGGCTTTTGGGCCTGCGATGGTTGTCATTGATGGTTGGCTGATTGTTACATCTGTTTTTGATGTTGTAAACGATCTGGTTGTTGTACTGGTGGTAACGACCAGATTTGTTGAGCCATGGTTTTTTACATTGTTGATGTTGGTGTGTTTATGATGGTGAGCATTGGTTGTTGTTGTTGGTGATAAACAGATGCGTCTTTTGTTTTATGTTATTTGTGTTTTTTTTGTAATTTTTAAGGTTGGGTTGTGATGAGTAAAACGGGATTACGTTAGGTCAACGGTGATGTGCGTTGGCGTGGCATGTTTTGTGGATGGTCGTTGTAAACGTGCAACCCAGCTACAACCACGTTATCATCATGATATAGTCGTTGATAAATAAATTCTCTGAGCCATTGGTATTTTCGTTTATTGTTTTGGTTCATGTTGTTGGATTTAATGTTAGAGTTTTTGTGTTATTTGATTTCGGTTTTGTGTTCGGTTTTATTGTAAAACATTTGATGGTTTTCGATTGTCAATGGTTTTAATACATCATCATTTCTTTTGTTTTTTTAAAAATGAATAATAGTGTTAAAAAACGAGTATATGTTATTTGGAACTAGATATGTATCCCATAATTAGATTTGTCGACAAATGAACTGTAATTATAAAACAAAAAGCTCGCGCAACGCGCGAGCGATGAATACACCTAGTTCTACTTCAATTTTCATCTTTAATGTTTTGAGATTTCTTATGGTTTGCATCTTCATCAGGATCTTCATCCCTATCTCCAATCCGTATAATTACGTAAATAGTGATTTATCTAATATTTTTTTACTGTGTAAAAAAGAAAAATACTAATAAAATAAATGTTTATGAACACAATAGAGATATAGACGAAGAATGAGACGTGAGGGTTAAAAATACAGACACAAATCTGGTAAATACAACATTTAGTTAGATTTTAGAAATTCAAAAGGTAATGTTACTTCGAATACTCTAAGCATATACTCCTTATAATATACTTCATTCAACATGTTTATAACTTTGACTGATTTACAGATAGTATATTTCCTTTTAGTAAACCAAAATACCAAATACATTTCGACGCTGACTGATACATAGATTACTGGAACCACTAACGTTGCGTTCTGGAGATTTCACAACGTAGTAAAAGGGTTAAATTTGCAAACTATTATATAGTCAAAGGCTAACACTTCAAAAATAGTAAACAAAAAACTTGTTCTTCGTTAAAACCTTCCCCCAAATTTGTTCACAACAAACAAGAGCAACATCAAGATCACTCACAATTTTCACAAATTGCGGGTTTGACCACCTGCTGAAATCAGTCAAGGTATGATTATTCATCATCACTTCACAATTTCATTCTTCATTTTCATTTTGATTAGTTTTGGTTTCAGATCAGATGGCTGACGGTGATAATCCCTCGCGGTATGTGAAATTGAACAAAGATCAAGCGCCTGTTGAGATCAATCCAGGAGAGCTTAATCAGCCGATTGAAGTTCCTCAGGTTTGTTTGATCGTGTTGTACGGTTTTGGTTGTGGATCTGTTAATTGCGCTATGTTTTGATCGTTTTATGTTAGGGTTTTGTGTACAGTATGTGATCTTAATGTATTAGCTAAAAATGCTATTTTTGATGTGGATCTAATCAGCTGTTGTTTTTTATTATGTGTTAAAGTTATAGTGTTTTCTAGATCTGGAAACTTGATTGCTATTTTTTTAATGATTTACATGGACGATACAATGAAACGAACCGTTTTCGGAAAGTTTAAGTTAGGCTTCATTTGTGTTGTATAGATTTTACATTTGTTGTGTGGAATGCAATTATTTTATAAATGTAGGGCTTAGGCGAATCTCATGTCGTTGATCGGTATGGCAAATGTTGTGGATGGTTTGTAGAAAATCCGAAATCGGCAGTGAACATGGGGGAGATATTTGGTTTGTTAGGAATGTTTAGCCTTAGATACAATCAACATCTTTCTGGCGCTTTGGTTGTGGATGAGACGAGAACTGCATAGTTTAGTGTGTCTGAGTGGGAGGAATTTCATGATAAAATATTGGTTGGCACATGAGGGTCTGGATGTTACAAAAATAAGTGGTGTTTTTCATGATTTAGGCACTCTTTAGGTCCTTAGAATGCAAACTAATTCAAGCCTAATTTACGGTTGGCATCATGGAACCAAGCGTTCACAGTAATGAGCTTTGCAAATTATAATATGGTTCTTGTTGTTTGCTGTTTGCGAGTTTGCTCACACTTTTTTTTTACTTAGAGCAACAGAGTCCTTGTTGGTCAAGATTTGATGTATTTCTTGTTTTTTTATTTATATATTTACAGCTGAATGTTCGCAAGTGCAATGAATGTGGGCAGCCTTTACCTGAGAGCTTTGAGCCCCCTGCTGTTGAGCCTTGGACAACTGGTATATTTGGCTGTGCTGAAGACACAGAAAGCTGTAAGTGTTTCTATTTAGATATCAGCAGTCTAACAAATTCGACATCTAATGTTGATGTTCTCTGTCTCATCCAGTTAGGTGGTTATTACGAATCTCAGATACCATTGTTATAAACGGAAAATACCACACAAGTGGCCTCACATTGTTGATACTTCACAAGTCCATTTTTTATTTAGGGCACATCCAATACAAACTAAATTTAAGTAGAAAACTGTGAGAACAACATAAATCTTTGTACATAATGCTTGTAAGATAAAGTGGGAGACAGAGAGTGGGGTGGTTATCATAGTTAAAGCAACATGTCGAAGATTTTATGTGATTCTCGCAGTTCTCTACTCTGGTTACGTATTGATTGTCCTTCTTTTGACTTATGCAACTTCATTCTTCAATTTTCAAATTATTATAGAGATAATTATGTCATGGCTAAATGTACTTGACATGCCACACAAATATCAGCTTATTTCTTCTTTTTGTCTAGCATTTAAGTTATAAGTTTATAACTGACGTTGAGGTATTTTGTTGAAACTTCACACGTTTAAGTGCAGTATTACTAGTTTTATATGCCTCTGATGAAAACTGAAATGTGTGTACTTTTGTTAGAAATGTTTGACTATATGTCACATGTCTATATAACCCTTTAACAGAGGTGATTTAAAAGAATCTTGTGTACCAAAAATCCCAGATTAATACAGTCCTTTTATTTATAATTTGTTAGTCAAAAGCTTGACAGTTATATTATTATATGTTCAGGCTGGACAGGACTTTTTTGCCCGTGTGTTCTGTTTGGGAGAAACTATGAAAACTTGAGAGATGATTATGCTTCGGGCACCACTGCATGTGTTCTTCATGCAGTATTCATCGAGGGTGGTTTGGCAATTGCTGCAGCAACAGCAGCATTGCATGGGATTATTGACCCGAGGACTTCATTTCTCATTTGTGAAGGCGCGTTGTTCGGCTGGTGGATGTGTGGTATTTACACTGGCATTGTTCGGCAAATGTTACAGAAGAAATACCATCTTAAGGTAATTCCATTTTCTCTCATGTACGGCAGCTATTTTTTTCTTCTATATTTACTAGAGGTGGCGAAATTGCAGTTCCTGAACTCAAATAATGAGCCAAAATAGTCGTTTTGTGCAGCAGATACACTGTGGATCCACTGACCCGTTTCCTTAACCTTTTCAGTTTTACCTGTTTGTTTGACCTGATACTCATAAAACATAACCCTGATCGATCCGTTCAAAAGTAAATGGCCCCTTTACGAATTATTTATCTTCTGCCTCTTTAAACTCTTACCAAGTTTTATAAAAGCTACCAAGCTGACTTCTGGTAAACAAAAATGTTAGGACAATATTGTTATAATGCAACTTTTGTACACATATCTTATTCATAAATTATTATAGATTTTAAGAGAAAAAGTTAAAAAAAAACATTTGCAGGCCAACCAAACCCACTTGACCCATTTGATCAATGACCCGAAACTCCCATTATTTCATCTCTACTTGAGTAAAATCATAGTCTTTTGAGTTATGGTATTTTTGTTTGATTGACTAAACATGCAGAACTCTCCATGCGACCCGTGTTTGGTGCACTGCTGTATGCACTGGTGTGCTTTATGCCAAGAACACAGGGAAATGAAGGGTCGTCTTTCTGACAACTTTGTGATGCCAATGACCCTGGTCAACGCCCCGCCAGTTCAACAAATGAACTCAGCTGAAGACAATCAAGGGTCATCTTCTTCTGCACCATCAACCTCCGCAAATGGCCATGAACATCATACCAGCTTAGAGATGCGACCGCTATGAGTGCTACTTTTTACATCTATGAGTTTCATTTGCACACATGATATTGATTGGTTGGTTTCGAAGGTTTTTATTATTGTCGTTTGATAGGAGGGAATATGAACTTCGTTATAGTTTTATGATGGTTAACATCTTATTATTATTATTGGTGTTTTCATAGCCGGATAGTGTATCCAACTGGTTTCTTTACCGTTCACTGGTCATTCGGTTCAGGCAAGCACTAAGTTGGTTTGCTGGTTCAATTTGTTCTACTCATAAGCGTAACCAATCCGTCTAAATGAAGGCAGTTCAAGAGTACTTAAACATGGGGTGGTTTCCGGTTTGACCGGCCAAACTGATCTAGTTTTAAGGGACTATTGTTAATGGGTGGTTTTGAGAAATGTAAAAAATCTATGGACCTTGAGCGAGTAAAAAAAGTGGGCTCCTAAGTTGTAAGGCTAATAGGTTAACTGGGTTGTGTTTTAGTCTTAGCCGTGTGTAACATAAATCTGGTAACCCTTAGAGCGTTGACGGTTGACACGTCTCGTTTTTAATAAATCTAGTAAGCTGTGTGTACCACTGTACCATAATCTGGTAACCCTTAGAGCGTTAGACATGTTTCGACTTTAATAAATATAGTAAGCCTTAGAGCGTTGAGACGTCTGCATTTTAATAAACTAATAAACAAAAACATACCCATACAAACTTATAGATATACTGTGAATAAATTCCAACAGTGATACCCCTTAGTACAAAAAAAAATTCAAACTTTAAAGTCATATAAGTTGTATTTCACTTCAAAATCAGCCAATATAGTGATCTTTGTCTAGAAAAATATATTGATAAGTATACATTGTTAGAATATCTTTTTCACATCCATTCCTATAATAAAAAAATATTCATCAAACATGTAGAGTCTAGAATTTAATCTCATAACCATTTAATTATAAAGCATACTATTATTTATCATCAACTTATCTTTGGAAAATGTCTCTAGAATAATACAATGTTAGAGATAAACAATTCAAAATATGAACTTTAATATTGCTAGGTTTGGTTCAGGGCCGGTCCCGAGGAATCGGGTGCCCTGTGCGAGACAAGAAAAAAAGGCCCCCTAACCCGAAGCATCAATGCACTAAATTATATAAACTAAATTTTTAACCAATAAACAAACGTTTAATAACTAAACATAAGAAAATCAAAGTATTTGAATTAGTGAAAATCAAAATTATATATAAATTTTTTTATTTAAATTTGGTGCCCCCCGTCACTCGAGTGCCCTGTGCGGTCGACTACCCCGCACACCCCTAGGGCCGGCCATGGTTTGGTTATCTATAGTCGACGAACTTAGAGAAACATAAACACACCCAACATGTCGAATTTAAATTACCATTTTCGGACGTGATCCGTCAACTTAACAAGTATGAAATGAGCGACGAGCTAGACCTCGATAACCTCAATGGATGGCCCCCGGATCGTGATACTTTTAAACTTTTTTTCGGACAAAAAATAAAATAACAACTAGACGAATGTATCAAATAAGTATATTACAATAAATTTTCGGTATGATATTCAATATGTGTTTTAAATCTTTTTCAATTTAATATTTTTGGTACCGGTAACAAGCTCATTCCAAATATCAAGTTATAATTCAAAGTTTAAGAAGCAAAATGCAAACAAAACAAAAGTATAGGGACTATTCACACCACACACAAAAAAAATAAAAAATCTCACAACTTTTTAACACACAAAAAAACCCATTTCAAGAAAATCATGTTTTAGATAATGACTCCTAAAACCCTCTCACTCACCTCCTTCATTCTTCCTCACCAATTCAAGATACCCAAATCCTGCTATTCGGGTCGGGCCATAATCATCTGCAAATCCATTAACCCACAACCCCAACAACAAGATTTGCAATTGCAACCCCAGTTATCAGTTTCTTCATCTGAATCACAAGGATCCGGACCCGCTGCCCCGACCCGAGGAGATATCTTTCTTGAAAGACAACAGCTTTTGGCAGCTTCATCTGCTGTTATTGAGAAAAAGAAGAAGAAAAAGAAGGAAAAAGTAAATGGGTCATTGAAAGTTTCAACCTTTTGTTGTTATGGATGTGGAGCTCCGTTGCAGGTTTTGGAAATGGATGCTCCGGGTTATGTTGACCCGGAAACTTATGAACTGGTATGAGATTTTTTTTTGTTTTTTGAAAATTTGGATATTTGGTTTGTAGTTATGTTTGTTATTGAATTGAGTGATTGATTTGTGCTGATTGATATTGGTTGTTTATAAGTTAGGACTAAAGGTTGTTATGGAGGTTTGATTTTGTGTTTAGTTGTTAAGCATTGACAAAATGAGTTGTTAAGATTTGATTAAGAAGATATTGATTTATAAATAATTCTCATGAAATGAGTGTTATATTGAGCTTGTGGCTACAAAAGTTAGAAACAATTGTTAGATATGTATATGAGTTACAAGTTACAACACTATGTATTAAGCGAAAATGTGGATAAAAGTGGGACGTGTGGCGGGATATGTAAAAGGTCAAACGTACCTTGTTTATTTGTATTATTATGTCTTCTTGATTGAGTTAGTTTGTGTTTTTTTTTGGACTATCTTATTTGCAGAAGAAGAAGCATCGCCAGCTCAGGACAATACTTTGTGGTAGGTGCCGTCTATTATCTCATGGGCACATGGTCACCGCTGTTGGCGGAAATGGTGGGTATGCAGGTGGAAAGCAATTTGTTACTGCAGAGGAACTTAGGGAGAAGTTACGTCACTTACGCAATGAAAAAGCTCTAATTGTAAAACTGGTGAGTCCAACAAGTTTGATCATTTAGGGGATCAAAACTAGTAATTTAAGATACACCACAAAATTTGTTAGAAACACTTTATCTGCAAATTTTTATTTTATACAAATAATAAGAATTCATCCATAAAGTTCGTTGTAGCTTAATGATCTATAAGTTTATAATTCTAATGGTTTAGGATTGTTTGGTCAATCTCTTTTAGGTTGATATAGTGGATTTCAATGGCAGTTTTTTGGCTCACGTACGTGATCTTGCTGGTGCAAATCCAATCATATTAGTAGTGACTAAGGTAGTAATTTCTGTTTTTCTTTCTGTGGTAAAAACCGATCTTTATTCTTTACTATGCTGTTGATGAAGGTTGATCTTCTTCCAAAAGGGACAGATTTCAATTGTGTTGGTGATTGGGTTGTGGAAGCTACCATGAAAAAGAAGCTCAAGTAAGACTTGATCTCTATCTCTAATACTACACGGGGCAATATGAAGGCGCGCATATCTTTAACATATTACCGAACACTTCCTATATTCATGTTTTTTATCTAGAAATAAAATTCAAGATCTTTGAATTTGTTTAAAAGTTTGCTTTTGCTGCAGTGTTTTAAGTGTCCACCTGACAAGTTCAAAGTCGTTGGTCGGAATAACTGGAGTCGTCTCTGAAATTCAAAAGGAGAAGAAGGGGCGGGATGTATACATTCTGGTTAGTAAATTTCAGTATTTCACTACATTAACAGTTTAACACTAAAAGAATTGGACCTTATAGTGTAACTTACGTGTCAGCTTTTATTAGAAAACTTGTGACGTACTGACGTTTGTTCTTTCTTTCTCTAGGGAGCAGCTAATGTCGGGAAATCTGCGTTTATCAATGCAATGTTGAGTAAGTTACATTTGTTGCTGAGATCCAAGCTTGTTGAAAGTTTCAATTTGTTTATTTATTTAAAGTTTAATTTCAACGAATGTTACAATTTAGTACCTTAGACCGTTTTATAGTTCAATGGAAGAAGTACGATGATTAGTTATCTAGCCTTTGATCTAGTCGTTATGAAATACTCCGTATTATTTACATCTAGTTAATGCAATTGGCCATCATGTAATGCGACCTTAGTTCTTTGTATAATACAGAGATGCTGTCAGATAAAGACCCCGTTGCTGCAATGGCAAGAAAATACAAACCAATTCAATCGGCTGTTCCTGGAACGACAGTTGGCCCAATTCAAATTAACGCTTTCCTCGGGGGAGGGGTATGCAATCACTCACCTCTCTCGTTTTCGTTTTTTTAATAAAAAACATTAGTCTGTATTGAAAGTTTTAAAATGACAAAGTTCGTTCATGATTATAATAAATATACATAACTGCATATCCCAATAATGAAAATATAGAATGATAACCAAGGTTAAACGGCCGGTTCCAAATTTCAAACTGGAGCAATCGTTAAACCCGCCAAACTGTGACAACCGAAACTGTTAAAATAAGAAAAAAAGCTCCATCTTTTAGTGAAATTATATTATCATGTGAAGGTGAATAGTGAACCTTTTTTCTGAAGTTTAAACGGTTGTAATTCAGAAAGTATACGATACACCTGGAGTTCATCTCCATCATAGACAAGCTGCAGTGGTTCATTCACAAGATTTACCTGCCCTAGCTCCACGTAGTCGGCTCAGAGGTCAATCATTTACAGTATGTACACTTTCTTTTTTTGTTAGTAGGTAGTTTGAGTTTCATTTCGGAGCTGCTTATAAGAGCATAACAATTTGAACAATAATCTAACTTTTAGTGTTTGGATAAACATATGTTGTTTCTGATTGTTTGATCATGTTCATATTAACTACAATCCTTTAATTCAAGGGAGAAATAATGTTATCTATATATGCACTTATCCTCACTTTGGAGATTTATACTTTTATTTCATTAAGTTTCTTTTGTTTTTGACAAGAAAACCATTTTGGCCAATTTGTTTTTATCTATAAATACAGTAAATAGTTATTTTATGTATTAACTCTTGGTCAATGTTTTCTACTGTTCATTTTTATTGCCATCAAGGCATCGATTGTTCGAGTCTGATTATTCAGTGTCACTTAGTAACATCCAAACATCCCCACCCTAGAGAAATCAATTTTTACACGTATGTACTCTTGATTTTCATGTCTTGTATTTTTTTTTTGTGTCCGTAACAGAAAGAGGTTGTTTTGGATCAATGGGTAAGTGAGAAAATGGAGTTTAATAGCCTGGCAGGATTTTCCATATTCTGGGGAGGCCTTGTTCGTGTTGATGTTTTGAAGGTATTTAACTTTTTAACTCTTTGCATTGTGGACCTTCTATCGCATATTCTTACTTTTCCATATTATAGGTTCTTCCGGAAACTTGTTTAACATTTTACGGACCCAAGGCTGTAAAGCTTCATATTGTACCGACGAATAAAGCAGATGAATTTTACAAGGTATCTTTTGATATCAAGTTATCTTTTTGTATGCTGTGTAGAACATTCTAAGTGTCGAGAACTGAAATCAAATAACAAAGTTCTGGCATTCTGCTTATAGTTATAGTATATGATAAAAGTAAGAATATTGATCCGTTCATGGGTAAATCGGATTTATTAAGAAAAAGTTGGCTTAAACATAAACGGGTCGAATTGGTTGAATATGTTGAATGCCTCCAAAGCTATTCAAATGCATAACAGCATAAAGCCTTCAAATATCACTTTATCCAAAAGAGAATGACTACATTACTGTAAAAACATAGTGTTCATAAATCATATTCAATACATTAAGTATTTTAAGAATTAGAAAAAAACAATAAAGAGTTGGGAGCTCTTTTAACACCTCATAAATCATTTCCAATATGGATTAAAACCACATTTTGTATATCTATATTCGATGTTTACACTTCCGTGGTTCTTGTTAAGATTTTCTTAAAACATAAAGAATTATTGTAACTTATGCAGAAAGAGTTGGGGGCTCTTTTAACACCTCCGAGCGGAGAACAAGTAGAAACTTGGACAGGACTTGAGACTGCTCGTCAGTTACATATAAGGTTTGACGACACACAAAGGTATGTATTTTCATAACAGTACTAGATGTGCACCATCTTTAGCCCATATATATGAACATGGGTCGATTTGAAACCCCTCAAATGGGTGACTGTATCAAACTGGTCAAAAATCGCCCATGTATAAAACTTGTTAGTTTTGACATTTTACTCAACCCACCCACAAAGAGTTCTTTTTTGCCACCTACATTTAACAGTGTTATTGTATGACGTTTAAGAGCTGTTTTTTTTTACATGCATGATTCAACTTGTAGACCTGCTTGTGACGTGGCAATCTCGGGTCTAGGGTGGATAACGGTTGAACCAGTTAGCCAAACACTTAAAGAACCTGATGCAGATTTAGTACAAGAGGCCATGGTGGTTTCATTAGATGTTCATGTTCCAAAGGCTGTCGAGATTTTTGTTAGGCCGCCACTTCCGGTAGGGAAGTCTGGAGGAGAATGGTATCAATATAGAGATTTGACTGAAAAAGAAGAGGAAACAAGGCCCAAATGGTACTTTTGAGATCCTTAAATCCTTAAAAGTGGAAATGTGTAGCATAAAACTTTGTTTGTATGAGATGGATTTGATTCAAGTTTTTGTATGCAAAAAAACTTTGTTTTCCACTATCGATTTTGGATTGCGACGAAGGAACTAATCCTACAAGCTACCCGAATCGCCCATTTAACTCGTCTCATGTCCATTTAATGAGACAAAATTAATACACATAAAGTGATTAATATCATGTAACATTGATGTTTTCTTGATTACAACAATAATGGTGATAAGTTTGTCTTATACATTAATAATACAAGTGCACTGCAATGCACTGTTACAGGTACACACATAAGTTTACAGTAAACAAAATTCACAGCTTCCATTGTTCAAATTTGCAACTTCTTGAAAAACTTGCCCCCTCGTTTGCCGAATCCAGATCCCGAGAGACTTGTTGAGAGAAGAGATCTGTTATCGGGCGTCCATTTTAAGTTTTTAAGATTATAAAATAAAGTTGAGAGTGCAGGACTGACTTCATCTTCCTTGATGTTTTTACATGATATTACCCTCAGATTTTCGAGTTCTTTGAGCGAAAGGACCACAGTTTCTAGACCATTTGTTGTTAACCTTGAGCATCCTTCCAGTGACAAAAATTTTAGCCTCCTGTGACCATAACACAAAACAAGTTTAGATTTTGTTTGTTTACAGGCAAATTTGATTTATATGTTTTTCAACAAGTGTACTTTTACAGTTTTACTCATAGTCACATGGATCGCGGTACGATCAGGTACGCGGTACGAATACTGGTACGCGGTTCGGCAATTTCTAAAAATTGGTACGAAGGGGGGTAGGTTCATTCGGAACGCCATTTCGGTACGCGGTACGGTGTACCACTTAGTTTGGTACGCCGTATCATATACAAAACATCCTATAGTATATTTTTTTACACAATTACAAATTAAAATGACACATTTCATAATTATATTAGAAAAATTCATAACTAAAACATAAAGCTATTAAATATAACAAAAGAATCTCATTATCATAAGTTCAAAACTTAAAAGTCTAACCATAATATTACTGTAATTAGCAAAATTGAGGCTGTAAACTTTGACTTTTTATTCTCATTCGCGTACCAATTTGATCAGATTCACGAATCGGTGCCGTATAAATCGCGAATTGCAGTTGCCAAGTTCGTTTATGGGTGAAATCGAATTCGCCAATTTTAACGAACTGGATCGCGAACCACAGGCGAACCATTCGCGACTGTACCCGAATCTGGTTCGCGCGATCTGGTACGAAATACGTGGGGGGAGGAGCGAATCCTGTGACTATCTTTTACTGCCTAAAACCCTATCAAATTAACCAAGGAACAGATACCCATCTTTACTTCACAAAAAGTGTCGCGGGTCAACCTCACCCAATTTCGACCCATACAAGTCCCATAAGGCTAATCATTCATGCACCCACAAAGCATGATTTTTTTTTAATATTTACTTCCCCTAATCTTTAAGAAAGAAAAAGACAATGACAGGGGATATGAATCTTTGATCCCTAATCATTGCTACTAGAGGGAAGATTCAACCCGTGGGTCAGTTCGTATATTGTTTTTTATTAATAAAAAAACGGAAAAAAAGAAGCTGGCACGTCAAACACAACCCATTTTGACCCGTTATCCAAACTGCCCGTTTTGAGGTCTCTAATTAACACCTAGGATATGGGTCTAAAGTAGCTTTTTATAGTACCCTTTCAAAATTCCTAAACTTTTGCTAGTTCACATCACAAAATTTCCAATTTCAAGATTGAAACTAACATCAGATGACTGCAAGTAGATCTTAAATTTAGCAACAATCCAAGAACAATAAGCACAAAAGCAAGAAACAAAAATATACCTGCAAAAACTGGCATTAAGAAACATGCCATCTTTCAATCCCCAACAATCTTTAAAAACCATCTCTCTCACAGATTGACAAACGAGAAACAACGCCCTCAAACTTTGCTTATCCCTCAACTGGCATCTCTCCAAATGCACTCTTTCAAGCATTCGACAACAACCCAAATGCTCATCAAGTCCAGGGCTTTGATCAATTCTTTTACACGAAACCAACCTCAAACTTTTCAAATTCTCACAATAACAAAGAGCCGATAACCACCCGTCATCCATCCTATGATCCCAAAAAGTCAATTCTTCAAGCATCTGACAACATTGCCCAATCGCTCTAATCCCATCATAACTCCCCTCACATCCTCTAAGTTCAAGCTTCACCAACCGCTTACACCCTTGTGCCAAAATAGTTAACCCTATATCCGAAACCAAAGAACAATACAATCCATCAACCGTCCCAATCAACTTCAATATCTGCAAATTCTTAAACGCTGCAATCGCACGCAAAACCTGATCATTACAACAATGCAAAACCAGCTCTTGCAACATTGCACACTTCTCTGCAACATTTAACAAACCAATCTCACTACAATTCACAACCACTAGTCTTTGCAGGTTCGGGTATGAACTAGATATTGTTTGCAGCCCAAAATCTACTTCACTAACAGATACTAAACCAACCCTGTTTGCAACAAAAACATCAGAATCAACGCAAAATGGACCGAACTCACAACCAAACGAAAGCCCATTTTTCGCAGAGTTACTAGAAACCACACTCCCATGAAGCAAATCAACATCTATAAGATTAGGGAATCGAAAAAACATACGACCAGACGTAACAAAACCCCAATCAAGAACCTTAGCTGATCTCACCAAACACCCATTAATACCCAACCACAGTTTCGACACCAAAGCATTCGAGTTTCTTCCAAAGTTATCAGCTTTCGATAGGATTTGCAAAAGGGTTTCATCAGAAAGTTGGGAAGTGAAATCTTGAGATGGGATTTGGGGGAAATTAGGAACTAGGGTTTGTTGGGGAGATGGGGAAACAATGGATATAGTCTCCGGCTGTCGTGGCGGCGGCGGCGGTGGAGATGATGGTCGGTGCGGGGCAGGTGGTGGTTTCCGGTAGAAGGAACGGCGGCGGATGGTGGTGAAAACGACATGGTCGAGGGCTTTTTTGTTCTTTGACCAGAGATTGGAGAGATTGAAGGGTGAAGAAGAAGAAGAAGAAGAAGAATTGTTAGGGTTTTGATTTTCTAAAGAACATGAAGACATTTGGGATTTTGATGAATTGGAGCTTACTTTTTATGTTTGTTTTCTAAATCTTGTTTTGTGGGTTTTTGAATCGACTGCTGACAATGGGCAACGGCTCTTTTTGTGGGTCCAATCTTTACTTTCAATATTTTGCAACTTCTTAAACCATGTGTAACGGGGTATTTTACCCAACCCAAAACGCCCTTAAAGCGCTCCCAACCATTACACAGAGGCGCTTTGGATGCCAAATTTGTCTTTGGCGCTTTGTACAAAACGCCCAATTGTCTTAATTGTGGTGAAAATCTGACATGGAGGGAATATTGGGGCTCTTTGTGTTTCACCACTACACATGGTCTTAGATTAGCTAATAGGTTACCTTATAAAGTTGTCTAGAATAATGAACAGTTTTTATGGCGTTTAACCCGAACCCTTTCGAGGAGTTGGAAATTTGTAAAAAGAAGAAAACGGGCAAACTCTTTGGATAAGTGGATCTATGCGATACGTGCAGGTGAATGTGCCTGCTATGCGATACCACATGAGGATGAAGCAGATGACTAGTTTGAGAAATCAACGTTGTTGATGGGCTAGTCACCCCAGCCAAGTTGTAAGTAGTGGTGTGGTTTATGACCCATTGTTGATCATTCATATCACATGCCTTGATGCTAGCAATCAGTTCTTGCAACATCATCTCTTGAGATCCTTTGTCTTTTTGATCAACTCAATATTCATATCTCAGTTTCTAGGAAGTGAATTCAACGGCTTGTTGTTTACTTTAGTAGTATTTAAAATGGTGTCATAAGTCTTAATATGTGTAATACAAGTGACAAGCATGTTAATATGAGCTTCTAAAGTTTCATGAAGAATATAATTAAACAGGTTAAAGTGTTAAACTTCTGTCAAAGCATGTCCTTTCTGCTCCGCTTCATATTATCATTCCCTTCAAAAGCTTCCACCAATGCATCCCAAAAATTTTTAGCAGAAGTATGATCCTTGAACCCAATGGAGATTTCAGGCGACAGACCTTGTGAAAGAAACGATAGAGCTTTTTCATCAATCTTAGTCTTTTCAAAGTCTTCATCAGTCATAGACTTTGAGGCTTGGGGGTAGTAGTAGCACCAGTTTCGGCATTTGTTTCTTAAGTAATCTGAAGTGGACCCCTCAGAATCAATCTCTATAGTTTTGGGTCTCTACCCTTAATATGTTGAATAATCCTGTACTTCCATTTAGCAAACCATTCCCCAACAATTGCATTATCCATCTCCAGCTGAGTTGGATTCGCCAAAAATTACTTTTGAACATCCATCTCTATATAAAACTGATTTGAGAACACAATTTTGATTTTTCGAGAACCTCGAGTAACTTCTGAGAACCCTTTAAATCCTTTGAGAACACCCAGTTGTTTCCAAGAACCTTTACTTGTTTCCGAGAACCCTTGAGAATCTTCGAGAACACTGATTTCGATAACCTGCACTGATTGATTTCTGAGAACCCTGATGGCAACTGATTTTCCGAGAATTTTGACGTCAGAAGATATCTTCCAAAAAAAATAATAGATTCTGACAAATCTCTTACACTATTGAATCTCGAAAAAAACTCCAGTGAATTTGCAAGCTTCCTAGGACATATCAAACAAGTAGAAATCTTATGTTCTTCGTCTATCTTCAGCAAACAACTTGAACTTTGATATTCAACCGAGCCTTGAATGACTTCAATGGCTATGATACCAATTGTAAGTCCTGAAATTATGATCAGATCTTTTGAATATCAACCTATCACAATCAAAATCAAAGGGCAGAATCCAATGATTGTGATGATTCACGTATTTGACTAACTCACAAATTAGAGTATTCGTATGGTATTAGTTGTGGCCGTAGATTAGAGAGAGAAAGTTTTGTGTAAATAAGAATTATGATGAAAACTTATGAATTCCATTAACAGAAACATAATATCTATACTTGGACCTATATGAGCTTTTGTATCCCATAAAAGCCTAAGTCCATTACAAACCCATGAAGCCATGAAGGCATGAACTACTTCGAGAACCAACAGCAACGTTCCCAAGAACTACTAACAAGCAACAAACAAATATGAATCTAATTACATAATAACTACTAACTAGGGCCTAACAGTACCTGAAGCATATTCTGATCCTTATTGTGATCAGTCTTTAGACTTGGTCTTGTTGAAGGGACAAGTAGGATAACCATTTCAGTTAGAAGTACTGCTTCTTCTGTTCCGAATACTAAGGAGATTGGGGTTTGACTAGTTGCATTCTTGGATAGTGTTCTATCAGCCCAAAGTACAAATGATAATTTTTCTTTTTCTGCCCATTTTTCTTTTTTCTCCTTTAGGTTGTTGACTGATTTTATTTAAAAATTATACCTGACCATTAGGTTGTGAATATACTAGAGTAAATTTAATCATCTTTATTCCTCATGATTCACAAAAGTTTGTTGTTGTTTTGCTTATGAATTGGGAATCATTATCACAAAATTTTCGGCTCAGATTCTAAATATTGAACATGATCATGTTATATTGTAGAAAAAAAAGAACATGATCATGTTATTTGCTTGAAACTGTATCGCGTGGGTTCCCTACTAGTTTATGATAACTTATATTCTCATTTGCGGTGTGGTGTGTTGATGTAGGTTCTCAAATATTTTGAACTAAAATGTTAAATATAAATTGTTTGGTATGCATGAGTTAGTGACGGTTCCTTGTATCGAGGTCTGGTGTGAGCATATTCTTCAAGTCCTTGGTTATGGTATGAGTTTAGAAAAGTAACTGTTCTAATCATCGCTTATGGTGTGAAACAATGACATGAAAGATAAATTATCTACACAATGCAAACCTGATTTTTCAATTCAATTTTCTGCTTTGCATTCAACCTAATTTACCATCAGTTCACTATCAAGAACTAGCCTATTAGAAAAACATAAGTAGGTTATAAAATCAACAAATCATCCTAGTTTCAGGTTAGCATAAACAACAAGTTGGACAGAAACAGTTATCTCCATAAGAAACCAGACAGACACCTTTGACCACTAGTTGAGCCTGACTTGGACAATAATTAATGTTGACCAGGACCGTGTTTGACCCACAGATCTCACTTTAGTTTCTCAGACGAAGACGGTGATCCGGAGACAGACCTTCCCATACTCGGTCCAAGACAAGATTCCAATTTGCCACTAATATTTTCTCCCGGGCTTGGGCTGTTTGTGGGACTTTGGCTATACCTGAAAAGTTAAGAACAAACTTGGATTTTCAAATTCACTTATTATATTATGGAACTCTTCACTTTTGTCGGTATGGTTTATAAGCATCCCATGTCCTTAACTTAAAATTGGTTTTATCTCGTAACAGGTCAAACGGGTTAAATTTTTCTGATAAAAAATACAGCATATATAGTTATCAAACAAAAATGTAACATGTTCATTATTTACAAAATTCATTAAAAGGATTAAAAAAATCACATGTTATCCAACCTCCCATTTCACTTGCACTTCAATAGTAAATGGGTTGAGGTACAAAATACACTGAACCGTCAAACCAACTTATTGTAAGTTTATCTAAGCATATGCACAGTATTGTAGAAAAAAAAATCAGCAAACCTGGATTTGCTTGGATCATCTGAATGCTGATTTGTAACAAGCACGTTGTTCTTCAACGTAGCTTCTAGTTTTTCATCTGACGATTCGTATATCTTTGAATCATTATACTTTTGGAGCATTGCTTCAGATTCTTCTTTCCTTACTACTTTTAAACAACTGGATTAATAAAAAGTGATCGACACGCTACATGGCAATGAGATTAATAGAAAAAAGTAAAAGATAAAAAGAGAGACACCTGAACTACTTTGAGGTTTGTTTAACTCAATCACATTGCTCTTTTTATCTTCAGAAATTTCACCACTGTCTGTAATTTGTGGGCTTTCACTTTTCTTAGACCGCTTCCTTACAGGACTTTGGTCACCCCTTTCCAAAATAATAACAGAAAAAGAAAATAATGCACTAAATAAGATACTAGAGCAAGCAATATAGGGATCATATCAGAACAAAGAGTGTTTGGACGTGCAGTATTGAACTGTTTTATGCAATACTAAGTTTCTAGTTCTAGAGGTCGAATAAAGTGAACTTTATCTGAAAGCTATAACTTATATTAACAGTTCCCTACCTGCAACAACAAAAAAAAAGAAGAAAACAAAAACTGACTCTTAGAAAAAAAAACTAAAGCTACTTATTCACTCATCTTATTTGACCTGTTTTAAATGCCTTTTATTTCATTTTGCACGGTTTAGATAGTGAAATATAATAATATGACAATGTTTTATACAAGTTATATTATTATTATACAGCTTACATATTTTATATTTATAGTAAAGTAATATATAAGAATGTCCACGTTAAAAGTAGCTAGTTCCAGCAGCTTGCTCAATTATCAAATATTACACATTCAAACACCTCTAGAAATACATCATTGTGGACAAAAAATCAGCAAACCTGGACTTGCTTGGATCATCTGAATGCTGATTTGTAACAAGCACGTTGTTCTTCAACGTAGCCTCAAGCTTTTCATCTGACGATTCGTATTTCTTTGAATCATTATCCTTTTGAAGCATTGCTTCAGATTCTTCTTTCCTTACTACTATAAACAATTAGATTAATAAAAAGTGGCACGCTACATGGCAATGAGATTAATAGAAAAAAGTAAAAGATAAAAAGAGGGACACCTGAACTACTTTGAGGTTTATCTTCAGAAATTTTACCACTCTCTGTAATTTGGGGGCTTTCACTTTCCTTAGACCGTTTTCTTACCATTATGCAAAAAAAATAATGCAGTAAATAAGATAATAGAGCTCAAATATGTGAGCAAATAATAGAGAGATCAAACCGAAACAAAAATTGTTTGGATGTGCGGTATGAAACTGTTTAATGCAATAAACAGTTTTTAGAGGTCAAATAAAGTCATTTTTGGAGGAAAAGTGTAACTTTGATCAAACACAGGGAGGAAAATCGAACTTAACTCTAAATAATATATAAGAATGTCCACTATAGTCATGTCTACCTAAATGATCTGAACTGTCAAACAACTTATCCTGTTACTGTAAGTTTAATAATGCATATACTATCAGAATTTATTTAATATCACATAACCAACTAACGCGCATCCAAACACCCCTAAGGATACATCACTGTAGAAAAAAAAACAGCGAACCTGGATTTGATTGGATCATCTGAATGATGCACCAAGTTCATCATTGCAGCCAGTATATATTCATTATACATATTACAGAACTTAGAATCATTATCCTCCTGCGGGTTTGCTTCAGTTTCTTCTTTTCTGACTATAATATAACTAACTAACTAGATTAATATGCATGGCAATGAGGTTAATAAAAAGAAGTAAACAAGAACATAAAAGTGGAAGACCTGAACTAGTTTGAGGTTTAACAGACCCTATCACATTGATCATTTTATATTCAGGAACTTCACCACAGTCTATAATTTCTGCCCGCCCGGATGGTAATCCTGTACATGTTCCCAACTCGGAAATATTATTAAGAATTCCCATTCCTTCAACTACCTTTCCAAAAACAACATTGCACCTGCCATATACGCGATTAAACAAGGGTTAATCTAAAGATTGAATAGAGATAAACAAAGGCAGGCAGGCAGGCTTCTATTTTCAGTAAATTTTAATTCCACAAAGCATATTGTGTGAGCTTAAAAAGTTACTTGATTGATTTCAAGCATTTTCAAGTTTTAGGGAATGTACTTTTGAAATGAACAACATTTAAAGGCGTATGTGATAATAAGTTTATTGTCAAACAACTAAATCCATAACAAAAATAATGACTGGCCTGATGTGTCCATAATTATATATAATCAGCGAGACTCGTGTATTACCCATTAAAAGAGGGGTCATAACATAAGTGTAACAGAAACCGAGATCCATTTGCATTTCGGCCGCGATTTACCATTGATAGTGTACCGGGGCCAGAATGACACCGTAAAAAATTCTCATCTGCAAAAAACAGCAGAAAGGTAGGTATTAATACTGACATGAATTATTAATATAGATACAAATAAAAACTCATAATCCAAACATTTATTTTTAGATTGCACCTGGAAAAGTTTTTCCATAGATGCTTTCTGACTCGATGCCTGAAAATCGAATGCGGATGGAAGGTTAAAAGAAGGCTTGGCTTGATCAAAAACAGGATTTAAAGAAATAAAGATACGTACCATTAATGTGATTGTTAAAATCACCTGCCTGCGACAATGAAAAAAATAAGATTTTTTACATTTACTAGCTGTATGTTAAAATGAATCTTTATATCCAAAGGAAGTATACACAAGCAATATATCACAGGATCAAAAAAACCTTATTAATTTACACAAGTTGAACAAAATATATATGCAAGCTAGTATTGTGGCTATTTGATTGAGATCGATAAGCATATATATATATGAACATACTTCAGCGAACCAGCGTTTTAAGATATAGTAGAATATACATCCTTTGTAGTGCAAATGTTTTCCGTCAGCATTCTTAAACCCTGCACATATAATAACAATATGCTGTACTTAGAATGCAAATGAAGGTGTTTTCAATATCTTAAAGTCACTCACGTACCTACGCAGAGCGCTCTAAAATTCTCGGCTGTTTTAGGCACAACATCAGCAAAAAGCTGCAAATTTCAGTCAGATTATCATTTAATTAACAAATCTCATACCCATAATATTGAAGAAGCAAACATATTACTACATATACTGACTGACTGACTGACTGACTGACCTCGATTACTATTCGTTCGGGAGGACGTTGATTGATGGATATATCCATGAACACACGAGGGTTAAACATATCTTCTTCTTCTTCTTCTAAACCTAAACAAATTAAACACAACTATATATATATATAGGAAGGACTAGGAGTATATATTAATTAATAATCAAAAGAATGAACATCCATGATGAGATATATGCAAATATTGTTGCTTGTTGATAAAATAAAACCCTAACCCTATCCTATCCTATCCTATAGCAGATAAATTCAATTGTCAAATAACCGGACAAGTGATAAAACCCTAGCTAGGTGAAATTTGAGGAACCACTTACAAAAAATGATCGGTTGATTGATTAAGATTGAAACAATAAACCTTCGTTTCGTTTCGCCTTTGTTGTTTGAGTTTCACCAGAAAACTACAATCGGCGTACGTTGGTGTTAAATAGGGATAAGGGAAGGGCATATATATACCTAACCGGCTAACCTTAAACTAAAAATAAATAAATATACATGAATCTGAGTCGGTGGGTATTATTATTTATTTATTTTTCTTTCGACTCATCTATACTACATTAATAAACACTAGTAGGGTATCCGTGCGATGCGGCGGCTGCGATACGACGTAGGTGACAATGACAACATGATACTTGTTTTATGTTAGACCGAACGTAATGGGCGTTATGGGGGTAGGATAACGCCCACCACTACGTGGGGCCGTTATTGGGCAAAAATCTAGATGGGCGTTTTTCTGATAACGCTTGAGCCCACACCAAAACCAATGTAATTTACTCCAACGGCTATCCTATAAACGGTCATTTTGACCAAAAATTAAATTTTAAAAATTTTATTACATTACTTATTTATACTACATAAACTTAACTCTTACAAAAATACACCAAATTCTCTCACAAAAAAACACTCTACTCTAATTTTCTCCCAAATCACAAACACCAAATTATTTAAAATGGAATCCTACGGTTCATCATCAAGCGGATATAGCACTTCAACGGGCGAAATAGAGATGGATAATGCGGTTACAAGCGCGGTTGCACTCGCGGCTTCGTTTTTGCAACACGTCGCTAACCCACCGAGACCCGTTTACCAAAGAGTATCCGTCGAGAGAGACCGAGCGGCGGCGAATGAACGTTTGATGAAAGATTATTTCGATCCGGTTGAGCCACGATATAATGAAGCTAGTTTTCGGCGTCGGTTCCGGATGAGTTCAAGGTTATTCTTACGTATAGCTCAAGATTTGGAACGAGAAAAACCTTATTTTCAACAAAGATGCGACGCAAGAGGAAGGATGGGATTTACGGCTATACAAAAGTGTACTTCGGCTTTACGCATCCTTGGATACGGCAACACAACCGACATAAACGACGATTATCTAAAAATGGGGGAGAAAACAACAAGAGATAACATGCAAAACTATTGTAAAGGTATTATTGACCTTTACGGGGAGCGTTATTTGAGAAAGCGACATGGTTAGATCTACAAAAAATATACGACGTACACGAAGAAGTGCATGATTTACCCGGTATGATTGGTAGCATAGATTGCATGCATTGGCAATGGGCTAACTGTCCAAACGCTTGGCGTGGACAGTTTACACGGGGTGACCAAAAAGGGTCGTCGGTGATTCTTCAAGCGGTTGCTTCGTACGACCTTTGGATTTGGAATGCTTATTTTGGTTCCGTCGGATCAAACAACGACATCAATGTTCTTGAGGCGTCGCCAATCATAGAGGATCGCGTAGCCGGCAATGCACCCGAGGCATCTTTTTTTGTTAATGGAAGTTATTACTCGTTTGGATATTATCTGGGTGATGGCATATATCCGGAGCTTCCGATGATAATAAAAACGTTTAGAGACCCAATTGACGAAAAGAGAGCTTACTTTAAAAAAGTTCAAGAATCATCAAGGAAAGATATCGAGTGTCTTTTTGGAGTTCTCAAGAAACGTTGGCATTTTGTGAGCAATCTGTGTCGGCTAGGGTCAAAAGAAAAAATGATGTACGTTATGTACGCTTGCCTCATATTACATAATATGATTTTGGAGGATGAAGGCAAAGCCTATTGTCAGGATTACACATCGGGATATGTCGAACCGGAACGCGAACGAATAAGCATGGAAGAAAGAATAGCGAACTCTAACTTCATGCGTAACAAAGAGGCGAATTATGCTCTCACGGCGGATTTGGTCGAGCATTGTTGGTTAAATCGTAGGGTGACGCGTGATGACTAGTTTATTTTCGGTTTCATAATCGTGTATTTTTATTTTATGTATTTTACGTTTATTTTAATAAATAAATGTTTAAATAAATGATTAAATAAATGATTCGTTAAATAATGGGGTAATGATTGTGGGGCATTATGTGGGGCATTAACCACTACACCCAATATTGTGATAATGCCCCTTAGTGACATGGCATCCACTTGTCACATAATGCCCCTAAGGGGCATGAACCACTACACATAGTCTTAGTTAATGAATACTCTCGTGGCTTTTATAGTACTTCGGTTATCTTTCTTATTCGTATATCGGTGTAGCCTATTTATGCCATGAGTCTATCATAACTCAATTAACAATAATAAAATCGTGAATAAGTAAACATTGGTTTTAAACATAGTATTTTAAAAATAAATATCCGAACACACATAAGAAAATATAAGTCATAGACATAGTAATAAAACTATTTGCATTGTGATGAAATCATTTTTTTCATAAGTTTTACACATTTCAGTGACCTGATCATTATGCTTCAACCACCATTCATATATATTTAAAGCCGAAGATTTCTTGTATCACTTCCTTTTTTACTGGTACAACTTCTTAATGATGACTTTATTACATTTTTTCTTCGTTGGCCAAAAGAGCTTTTCTTTTTTATCAAAGAAGGCTTGGACATTGGAAAGAGAATTAACTTTTTGGTCTTGGACATTGGAAAGAGAATTAACTTTTTGGTCTCTTAAACGTGCTTGTTTATCAATCCATTTGTGATATATTATATACTAATTTTATAGGTTTTTTTATTCATATAACATTTATTACAAAAGGTTAATCTTTTGTTTTATTTTTCTTTAAGCTATGGACTTAATAGCATCTGTGTGCTCTATTAATGTCAAGCATTTTACATCTCAAACAAATAAAATAATAATAATCAGGAATAGTAATTAATCTCATTTGTTACGTTACACATATAGTAATAAAGCATAATACCCTTGGTTTAATCAAATTACAAATAATTTAAACAAGTACAAAAAAAATACATAATCATCCGAAGAAAACAAAAAAAAACTTAATAGCAAGGTCTTCTTCACTTTGAATATCAACACCTGCACATCATGGAACCAAATAAAGATAACAACCACTATTTACATCGGTGTTGCTACAACCTTTAGCAGTTCTAAGTTTTAACAACATTCACTCGACCAAACTTCAGTAGTAGCAATATCCACTAACTAAATTATGCATTTACTATTTCAGTTTGACTTTTGAAAATCTATAAACATGATTCAAAAAAAAAGACATACCATACTTACCATCTTAGGTCTCCTTGGTTAGTATGTTTTGCAAGTGCTTGCATTTGAGAACAAGCAGCTCTGCCTACGGTCAATGGTGCAAATTGTTCTTGCCTATAAGTTATGTCATAAAAAATATTGCATGTAAATAAATATTTTTCAAAACACAACTGCATACACAGTAAAACAGGCGCTAAACACACCAATAATCAAATATAATACACTAAAATATCAATTGTAAAATGAAGTAAACACAACTGCTGAATTGTAGCAACCTTAGCTAAAAAACTCGAAAATCAACTGTGAAACGAATCATACATCGTTATGAAAATAGAGCAGAAATTAGATAAAGACCTGTAATCAGTAGGAAAAATGATTACTCGAAACCTAATACAGTGACCTAATTAACCTTCATATTCTTTTATCAACATTTAGATGTCAAAGTATTTATGATAAAACAATATCCTAATAACTTTCAACCAACATAGGATGTGAAATCCTAAATCTTATCAACTAAAATCCAGAATCCAAAATATAATAAATTGTATAACAAAGCCATATAAAATGTGAAATCTAATTTGTATAATATTTAACAATGCAATCTAAAGTAGTTATTAAATAAATACGATTAGATTTGAAAAACAAATTAGCAGACTTATTTTTTTATCTGCCAATGATTTCTTTGCTGAAAACAATCACATTGATATGAAAGAAAGTATGCACGTTGATAGTTTCATACCTGAAGTCAGAAAGGTGGACTCGTAGGAAGTCTGTTCCTTTTTTGTTTTTCCAAGATTGGTATCCTCTAGCTTTCCCAAATTAAACTGTATTTTTTAATGTATAGTTTCAGTATATGATAAATGACTTCAAAGAGTACAATTTTTTAGGCTTTACAATGAGGACATCTTGCTATTAGTTTACGCATTTTGATAGGTCGTTATATGTACAGAAGTTAAAGTAGTGTAGGGGAAAGTGTAGAACACAAAAGACTTGAACATCTAATTGACTGAGATGTGTCTAAACAACAACATAATCAGAGAGGATTGGTGATGACAACCTGGTAGCAACATCTACTGCCAGTTTGCCACAACCTTTAGCTTATGGTTTGTCCCACGTGCAGGTACGGGTATAAGTAGAAGCAAACTACATTTAATATAGTAATATCGATATTCTGTCTATTTGATATAACAAATTAACAATGTTGCATATAATCAATTTGAATCATTTTATTCCAAGAATCAGAATATTACTGCAACTCTATAATATTTAATCTCATAGTAGATATATGTTTATATAGATATTGTAGTTCAAGTTTAGATTACCTAATATGAAGTTGCTTTCATTGTTGTGGTGGCCAGATAATGGAGTTTCTTGACTGCTTTCTAATAGTCCAAGCTAATCTGCATTTAGACGTGCAATCGTTAGTTATAAGAACTGGACTTAAACAAAGAATATAGTGTAGGTAGCCAAATGCATGGTCAGACACCTGATACAATGAAACTAAAATACATTATAAGCAATATTTGATTATTTTCATGGGAAAACTCTGCAAAAGATCAACTTAGCAACTAAAGGATCAACACATAAATGATCGACTAACTGTTTAATTGCAATCTAAAACCAACCATTCAGCAGATTGCAACACCAAACAGCCAACCTAGAATCTATAATAATTAATAAAGTCAAGAGAGCACATAATATATAACAAAACATAAACTGTTATTAATTCTGCTTCAGTTTCACCGTTTCCGTTACATATCGGTATTCATTCTTCAAATTTACCCTTTTTACGCAATTATTCAGTAATTTCGTTAAAAAAAACATGTTCATCCGGGTAACATGCTGACCGGGTTTGTTCTTGCAACATTTTTCCTTACTTGTTGTGTTATTTGCAATTATGATAGTTTTATTTGCATCTATGATAGTGTTTATGAAACAACAGCTTCTCCTTTTTATGCATTTATTCAGTATCTTCGTTCAAAAAATACATGTTCATCCGGGTAACATGTTGACCTGGTTTGTTCTGGCAACATTTTTCCTTACTTGTGTTACTTGCAGCTATGATAGTTTTATTCGCATCTATGATAGTGTTTATGAAACAGCAGCTTCTCATGTGTGTGTGTTTGAATTTGTTGTGATTTTTGAAACAAAAAAGTGTATGTGTTATATGAATGTGTATGTTATATGCGTTGTGAACGCTAAATACTTCAAAAAATGAAAAAAAAAAGTTATTGCTGCTGGTTGTGTTGAAACAGCAGCAATAAACATACAAAAGTTTTATGTGTTGTTGTGACTTGTTGATTGAAACAGCAGCAACAACATGTTTTATCGTGTTTTTTTATGATGTGAATGTGTTTGAATGTGTGTTTATAAAACAGTAGCTTCTCCTGTGTGTGTGTGTGTTTGAATTTGTTGTGTGTGTGTGTATGTTTTGTGTTGTGTGGTGTTGTATCACACATAACAGCAGCAACTCAAAATAATTTTAAAAAAATTTCATCTGCTGATGTATGTTTAAATGTGTTTGTTTTGATATTAAAACTGAATGTGTTGTGATTATGAAAGTGAATGTGTGTGAATGAATGTGTGTGTGCAGGGGGGTTAATATTTGTATGTGTGTGTCGTGATTGATAAATGTGTGTGTGTTGAGTGGTGTTGTGTATGAATGATGAGTGTGTGTTATGTTTATGTTTTCTTTGTGCAATTTTAAAAATAGTTTAAACAGATAACAGCAGCAGATGTGTGTGTTTGATGTCTTTTGAAACAGCAGATGTGTGAATGTGTGTGTGTGTGGGGGGGGGGGGGGTAGGGGGTTAATATTTGTATGAGTGTGTCTTTTGAAATAGTTTTGCATGTTATCTCTTGTTGTTTTCTCCCCCATTTTTAGATAATCGTCGTTTATGTCGGTTGCGTTGCCGTATCCAAGGATGCGTAAAGCCGAAGTACACTTTTGTATAGCCGTAAATCCCATCCTTCCTCTTGCGTCGCATCTTTGTTGAAAATAAGGTTTTTCTCGTTCCAAATCTTGAGCTATACGTAAGAATAACCTTGAACTCATCCGGAACCGACGCCGAAAACTAGCTTCATTATATCGTGGCTCAACCGGATCGAAATAATCTTTCATCAAACGTTCATTCGCCGCCGCTCGGTCTCTCTCGACGGATACTCTTTGGTAAACGGGTCTCGGTGGGTTAGCGACGTGTTGCAAAAACGAAGCCGCGAGTGCAACCGCGCTTGTAACCGCATTATCCATCTCTATTTCGCCCGTTGAAGTGCTATATCCGCTTGATGATGAACCGTAGGATTCCATTTTAAATAATTTGGTGTTTGTGATTTGGGAGAAAATTAGAGTAGAGTGTTTTTTTGTGAGAGAATTTGGTGTATTTTTGTAAGAGTTAAGTTTATGTAGTATAAATAAGTAATGTAATAAAATTTTTAAAATTTAATTTTTGGTCAAAATGACCGTTTATAGGATAGCCGTTGGAGTAAATTACATTGGTTTTGGTGTGGGCTCAAGCGTTATCAGAAAAACGCCCATCTAGATTTTTGCCCAATAACGGCCCCACGTAGTGGTGGGCGTTATCCTACCCCCATAACGCCCATTACGTTCGGTCTAACATAAAACAAGTATCATGTTGTCATTGTCACCTACGTCGTATCGCAGCCGCCGCATCGCACGGATACCCTACTAGTGTTTATTAATGTAGTATAGATGAGTCGAAAGAAAAATAAATAAATAATAATACCCACCGACTCAGATTCATGTATATTTATTTATTTTTAGTTTAAGGTTAGCCGGTTAGGTATATATATGCCCTTCCCTTATCCCTATTTAACACCA